>OZ023162.1:29753358-29993569 GCA_963678695.2 Diplodus puntazzo
TGCCAAACCGGAAGTCGCCGTTAATTTTTTTAACGCGCGATTAACACTCAGTATAAAAAAAAATAATTAAAAAAACGCGCATTGTATGATTTACGGCCGTCCTGTAGTCTTTATACAGAGGGTGGCAGTAGAATAAGAAAGGGAATCAGAAGAAGAAGAAGAAGCAGGGTTGGCGGTTTGTTAAAAACACGGCAGACTGAAAAGCAGCACTCGCTGCAAACTCCTCATCTCTGCTGTCACTCACGGTGGCGGTTATTTGTTTCGCCATCGCCCTGATCATTTTGCGGGACACTCTCTCATGGCGTGCCCGTTTGCTGATAACTCATCCCTGCATGTTTATCTCAGGCTCCTCGCTAGCCTTCTTCCTCCCTCCAGCAGGCAGCCTGGCCCTGCTGCTGTCCTCCTCGGACAGACGCTGAAGCTCCGTTTCTCTCACTCTCTTGGGGTCGACAGAGAAACTTCTAGCGGCTGCTTCTCCCGAGTTTTCCTCTGAATATATCACGACAGAAGGTTCGAATTTCAAGTCGTACTTTTTATTGTTTTGCTGCACCGGAGCCATGGCGATCATCGGTGTGATACTGACTGACAGAAAGCAGCACACTGCGTGAAAGAGGCGAAGAAGAAAAACGTGCAGTGTCAGTGGACACCACTTGCAAGCCAAACAGACGGCAGATGCAGAGAGCCCGTCGCCCCCCCTCGCCAAAAGCAGACAACCCTGGATTTATTTTCCTGCATGATTTGAAGTGTTGAATAAACATTTTCATAATGCAAGCATATTTGACCTTTCTTATGTTGTTAAAAGTATTAAGAACTTGAAAAAAACACATTAAGGTACATTTAGAACAGAAAAAAATGTGCCAAAAAAATTGCGATTAATTTGCGATTAATCGCGAGTTAACTATGGACAAAATGCGATTAATCGCGTTTAAAAAAATTAATCGTTTGACGGCCCTAATAAAAAACATATTCATTTTACTCAGTACTTTTACTCATTCATGTTGTCAAACTATTGGTGCAGCTGCAGGCTGACTTTTACAAGAAATGTAAGGTGAGGCTATCATGCTAACTTACAGGATAGCCAAGAATGGTGAAGTTATTCAAACATTAGACATCAAACTTGTATTTCCTCAAGTGCCCTGGACGGTTGAGCTAACGGTGTCACACCATACCACTCTGAAAAAAATATGGTGTTGTGAGCCTGTGCGCATGTGTGGTAGAAGTTGTAAACCTTGTTTTAGGGCAATGTCGCAAGAATTTGTAGGTGTTTTTTATCAGATTATCAGCATGTATACTGTAGGTGATTCTACAGTATACATGCATTTGTATGACCCAGTGACCATTGAAAGTAAATATATGGCTTACTCCCCATTCATTTTGTCAGGAGGTCTGGTCTGGTTAGTGAGATAACTGCCTGGGGGCATTGCCAAGATGGCTGCTGAAAGACTTGCTTAAAAGGACTAAGAATCTCAGGCAACGGCTGAGCAAGCATAGCTTTATTAGGAAAAAGTTTTACAAATAGCAGCATCTTGTGCACTGTATGGCACACTGATTCCCATTCTCGGTAAATTGCATTTATAAATGAGTTTCAGTATTTTCTGAGAAATTGTGTCCTGAACAATATTTCTGCTAATGAGCTTTGTTTACACACAAACATACTCACATTCAGTCTTTTTCCATGAGACCTTTTCTCCTTGGCTGGTAAATAAATTAGGAGCACACCATCTGTCTCTGCTGTGGCTTTAGATTTTGACCATCACACCATTCTGACACACACACACACACACACACACACACACACACACACACACACACACACACACACACACACACACACTGCTCTGCTATTTAAAAGCTTCTGATTTGTATTTACAACCACTTTACTAAAGTGCTGTTGTAGCTCTGTAGTTTCCCTCAGCTCTCCTGTATGTTTGTTCAGTCTGCAGACACCTCCTTGTGCACATGCCATGTTTAAAAAAGCCCTGCCTGTAGTACTTTTTAATGATGGTAAATATTCAGAGGGCTCTTGGCAGAAGCATGCATCATTTTCACCCCTTCAACATCCAACACTCGAGGACAAAATTGCCTTTCCAAATACCACAAGTTTGCTTTCCTTCAATTGCTTATGTGCAATTACTGTGTGTATGTGTAACCCAGTGCTGCCACCTGCCCATAATGTCAGTGTGCAGTACCTACTGTGTGTAAAATAATGTGTTTTTTCAAAACTTTTTCTATTTTACATATGATATATATATATATATATATATATATATATATATATATATATATATATATATATATATATATATATATATATATATGTATAGTCTTATATATATATATATATATATATATATATATATATCTATATATATATAAGTCGTCAACACCTGCCTTCTTATACTCATCCATGCTTATTTACAGGAGGTACTAAAACAAGGGAGTGTATCAATAATCTCCCACTTTTGTGCGTTCGCCTCAGGCACAGGGAGCTATTCATGTGAATATGCCATAAAATGACAGCTTTTGCTGTTGTATGATCATAAGGAGGTTTTCATAAACAACACATTTCTTTATTTTTTATTTTTTTTTCTATTATTTTTTTTCTCTCTGTTTTGTTTGTGACTTAAGAATAGGTGAAAAAAAGTTTTACCTGAAGAAACTCCCTTCAACCTTTAAAGGATTTTCTAAGATAAAAGTTTTTCATCAGTGAAAAGTTTTGGCAGGTATATTTTTGTTTGGTTGTTTGGTTGTTTTAAATGTCAGTGGAATGAGTGAAGGCTTCGATGTATCAATATCAACAGAGAAACTTTAAGAAATGGTAATATTGATTAATACTATCTGAATAAAGGTTTGGCAGGTGATAATAATCATTTATTTTGAGAGGATAGTTTTTCTCAGTGTTTGTTGTCGTAATTCTCATTTCAGCAACACCGAAGTGCACCACCACCACCCCATCATCTAGATAGGACAGTCATGTTTTCTCTCAGGTGAGTTGAAATTTCTCTAGTTATATGCAGTACGTTGCGTGATAGCAAGTTTTATAACATTACTGCTACGTCTTTCTCTTGGCAGAAAATTGCAGTCAGTAAAATATAGAGGAATGAAAGACAAGAGAACAGCTCTGTGTACCTTGCAGAAGTCTATACCCTGGGTGGACAAGTGTGAGGGATTGTTGTGGAGATGTCTGGTGATGCATGGGTGTGCCTCACAAAGTGCTGGAGAAACATGATGAAAGTCAGTCTCCTGCGACCAGCCTGACCCACTGGCTGTGCCAGTGAAGCCAGTGGGTTCACCATTAATCATGAAAGGCTGAAACTTCTCTCTGGCAAAGATGAATTGGGGAGGCATGCCAACATGTTCTCACTCCCACTGCGTCAGAGACGGCAGCTTGGTCAGTGGCCTTAAGCCTCGAACTATGACGCTACCTACCTACCCCTCTAGGGTTCGTTTTGCATGAGAAGGGCTCCACAGTCAAGTTAGCACTAATATGTTATACACTGTCCAGATTTTAAAAAATAAAGGCTCTGTAGTCAAAACCTTCATTGATAACCCATCCTACCACTCCCCGACTTCCTCTTTTCTCTTGGTCATACTAAACTAGTGGGCGAGTGACACTAGTGGTACCTACAGCATTAAACTTCAAATCAAAACTCAAATTTTGCGTGTTCTGAGTGAAAATGGGCTGGGTATGCTGTTACCCTGTGCCTTAAAGCGAAACTCTCGCCAAAAAGCAACCAAGGCTTTATTTGGGATTGAATATAAGTCAAATCTTCGTGTAAAAGCATAATTACTTTTAAGATTTAACGTAGTCTCGGTTTTGGGCTTATCATGCCCCTAACTCTCCCGTGCCCAAAACCGAGACTACGGTAAATCTTAAAAGTGCCTCTTTCGTAGTAATTATGCTTTTACACAAAGATTTGACTCAGATTCAAGCCCAAATAAAGCCTTGGTTGCTTTAACTGAGTTTGTATACTGTGGAAAACCCTCCTCCCAGTCGTCCAAAGCTGCTGTGATAGCAGTGTAAACAGCAGCACTACCTGGCCGTGCTCAGGTTGCTTTCAGGAAACTCCATAAATTGAAGAGCTGAGGCTGAGCAGCTGGAGAACATAAGAGGGAAAACCAGAATATATTTTGTTCCATAAAGTACGATTCAGTTTCACCAAAATCACTGTTGGCTGGTGTTGTGTTTGATGTAGTGCTGCAAAGCGTTAACCCCTGTGATCCCACCTACTGACTGAAGTGACATAGTGCAGACACAAGTAATGGGGGGTGTATCAGCTGAGACAGACACACTCATCCTGCTATAAGTGTATCATTAAATTATTTTGAAGCTGTTATTCTGAGGTAAACTGGTTACTCCCCTATGCATTGCTGTTACTATGGCTTTTGCAATTCCTCCACTAGGAGTCACTGAAGAAAGACATTTTCCTATCCTTAATATAGGGGCTTTCATATTTTTGTAATGTAAATGATCAGTTATTTTTTCAAATCGACACCAATAATCAAACAAAACAGAGTTCACTGATCTCAATATAGCGAAATCTAACAACCATTATAGGTCGAAATGGCTCTAAAACATCGTTAATAAATAATAGTCAAGAAATCTGTAACCTTACAAAACCCAGAGACAGTATAATGCATGGAAAATGTGGAGCAACAATTTTTTTGATCTAAAATGTTCTTTTATTTTCTTAGTATTTATTTATTGTTTCTTTCAATGTCTCCATGTTTGAATACACTCTGAAAAATCCACCATACCACGGACTAAAGGCTGATGCACTTTAAGAGATATTGTGCATTTATATCATATCATATAGAGATGTAGAAACATGTCAGTGCAGCTCTCCTCTGACCCCACAGAGGTGTTGCATTACTGCAGGCTAGACTGGGAACTGTGTGTTTGAAGACTCCCCGCAGCCTCAACCAATAAAACCCCCCACGATGCTGTCAAAGGGATGGAAGGATGGAGCCATCGAGGGAGGAGTAAAAAACCCTTATTGGCAGCGAGGAGGGGAAGACTACTGTAGCTGAAGATATAGATGTTCAGCGCAGACTCCCCAGTTGCTCGTCTGGAGGAGCAGAATATGTTTGATGTGTGTGAGTGTGTGTGTGTGTGTGTGTGTGCGTGCTTGTGTATGATGTCCTCCTTTAATCTCTGTCAGCATGCTAGGCCTTCCGAGAGAGTCTGGCTGTCAATATGAGCTCATGGTGGTGTCTGACTTAGATGCTTATGTTTGTGTGTGTGTGTGTGTGTGTGTGTGTGTGTGTGTGTGTGTGTGTGTGCAGAGAGTCTCATTTTCATCTGCAGTGTGAGAATACACCCCTCCTCATACATTTCCCTATCCTCTCCTCCCCTCCATTCTCGGAACAAGGCCCCCACTGGACATAAAGGACACATTTGTTCTCAACCTTGTGCCATGCTTCTCTGCGCCATTGTTCTGAAAGCCTACTGTTAATATCCGTTGCAAATCTGCTTATTTTCAGATTCCATCAATACGGGTGGGGTGGACAAAGAGAGGACTATATGGCCCGTTCAAGGCCCGGAGAAAGGATGCAAACAGAGGTTGTCAGTGTGTTCCTTCACTCTGGGAGGGCACTGACAATGGCAGCAGTGTGCAGGAGCGTGGTGATTGATCAGTCTGATGTTGTGCTGTGTGGGATGGATTGTAGCAGACAGAATTAACACAAACAAAGGTTGAGAGGAAGTGGCATGATTTAGTTGATGGGGTTTAGAGAGGATGAATATGAGCTGGTCGCATGCGGTGGGCCTGCATCTCCTTCCTGTAATATATAAATTATTTCACACTGTGTCATGATTAAGGTAGAAAAATAGCACAACCACCTACATCAGATTTCTTTTTAAGCAAATGACAACATGCAGCTGCTCTGGGTGCAGAAACGATTCCATTTGGTGACGTTGAGTTGCAATAGACTGAGGCAAACAAAGCTGTTTGTCAAACTTGAATGGAATCATAAGATCTTCGGTCAAAATATAAATAAAATATAATAAGTTCAGGTTGTACAAAAACCAAGGAGAAGCAGTGCTGTGTGCCCATTACAAGCCAACAGAGAGAATTAAGAAGGATATGGACTGGAGTCTATTGGGAATTGGCCAATGAGGGACAAAAGGAAACCAAGCTATCATTTTAGTGTATTGAAATTAGATAATAACAATAATAATAATAATGCATTTAATTTAAAGGCGCCTTACATAGCACTCAAGGACACCGCACATAACAACAACAACAACAGTACATCAAAGAAAAAAAAGGAAAAATAATAAATAAATAAATAAATGAATAAAATATCAGGAAACATTTTAGTGCAGTTAAGATGCCGTGAGTTTAGATGGCTTGAGTTCATAAAAAGAATGAGTGGATAGAGTTTAGCATGGCTAAACTGCAAGCTGCACTGATATATCTGTTCCAACAATGGAACAAATGACTATGTCTAACGTAAAAGGCGTCGCTCCCTTGAGCTTTTTACCAGCTTTTAGCTCATCGTTTTAGCTTCACGGTCAATAACTTTACTACTTTGGTTCACCTAATTAGGCATGTTTCCAGCAGCAGACAGCTGTTTTCAATGAAAAAGCTCAGATAAACCAACCATCTTACCTGCCCATCCCAACAGTATACAGATAACGTAAGTATCTAATTAGTGAACAAAATGTATTTGCTCCAGATATTTATCAGGACGCTGGACACAAGTACAGAGCTACAAGGAGAGTGAAAATCTTCACATGAATTAAAATGTTGCTCTGTGTATTCAGGATGTGTAGGTGAGAGACTATTTGCCAGCGTTGGGGTTGTTACTCAAAAAACGTAATTCTGTTCTCCCTGTAGAAAGTATCTTGTTTACATTTAGCAGACACTTTTGTCCAAAGCGATTTACTGTAATTGATGGTGGTGGCTGCCATGCAAGGTGCCGACCAGCACATCAGGAGCAGTTTGGGGTTCAGTATCTTGCCCAGGGACAATTAAACATGCAGACCAGGGGATCGAACCAGCACCCTTCGATAACAAGACGCTGAGAATTAACACCTGCTGTCACAATGCTCATTACATTACTTTTGTGTTACTCCACAGCATCACTTGAAATGCATTGTAGTGTAGCCTAATTGTCAGTTGAGACTATTTTCAACAAACTTTGCATATGCCAACATATCAGCCCTATACCAATAGGGATACAGGATATCTTATGCTCTTTAACAAAGTGATACCACAAAGCTGACAGGAGAAGTTACTGAAAATTAGACCAAAGAGCACTTAACAGAAAAAAGCTCTGCACAGTAACTAAATAAAACAATGTAAAAGGTTGGTCTTTCTATCAAAACATATTAATAGAATATATGCATAAAATATGAAATAATTCGGGATTGGTGTTCTAACAGTACACCACTACACAATGATAACAGAAAACATGTTTGAAAGGCAAACATGAAATCGTTTGTATAGAATATCACATCATCAGAAGACATTGACTTTTTGCATATATGACTTGTTTATTGCCCTGATAAGATCCGTCCTATGAAAGCCCATTTCCACAAGTTAAATACAAAAAACTGATGAAAGCTAAGTCTTGATAAAAAATACCATGGTGCCAAATATGGGTATGAGTATGAGTATAGCAATGTAATTGAGGTAAAATGTGTAATTTATGCATTAGGTAGGCTGCTAGTTTATTCACAGCTGTTGCTGTGCACTGTAACTTTTGGCATCATGTTTTTCACAAGGTGAATATTTTTGCCACTGAAAATGTCAGAGCAGAAACTCCTGATTGTCTCTGTGATCAGAGCCTGGACATGTCACGTTTTAAATGAATAATAATTTGTTGACTCAGGTCTAAACACAGTGGCTGCTTCTGTTCCTGTGCTGTGACTTTTGGTTTTTTGTGTTGAGTGTGTAGGTCGGTGAAGTTCAGCCCCTCACACAGAGTGACTGACAGGGTGATAGTATGTGTCACACAATGTCACAAGCTGTGAATACAGAGCTGAGAAGACGCCAACCTTAGTTTAAAACAAACCATATAACTAAGTAGTTTGAGCAATTCATCACTTTAACATTTTAACAATCAACCACATTATACTGACTGTCAGCATTTTATTTTCTCACTTTGAGAAAAAAAGTGGCTGAGTGCAGCTCCGGCAGCACTACACCTATGTTAACGACGGTGTTTTTGTAGCAGGTCACCATCCACACAAAGCAGCAGCAGCAGCTTCAGTGCCCCACCTGTGTCTACACAGGATGCATTAAGGAGTTTGTATCACCCACTCAGTATGTAGTTCTGTATTAACAGAAGTAAATGAAGTTGAAACTTAAACCAAGCTCCACATAGTATTCATGCATACATAGTGTGAGGAAAGCTTTTACACAGCCTGTGTAGCAGGTGGACAATCTCTGGACAATGAGTGCAAAGATGAGAGAGGGACAATTGAAAAGCGTGGCTGAAAAAGCTTCTGTGTAAACACACACCATTGCCCCCCGCCTGGTGATGAGCCACACAAGTAAAACTATTTAGTACTCTATTAACAAAACTGTCTACAGTTACTCACAGCTTCAGCACAGCTTTTCCCTAACTGTTGAGGAGATGACAGGCATGCACTGTCCAACCCTAACCCCAACACCACAAAAACCTAGAAAACACAATCAAAGGAGACAGAAATGGCAGGACCACAACACTGACACAATTATTCCATTGCAAATAGTAAGTATGTTGAGCTTATGTACCGCAGTTTTGCTGAAGCATCATCAATTCATCAACAAATATGAAAACCAAGGAAAGGTGAACTTTTATACAAGTTATATTTTCCATTTACTGCTCTATGTTAATGACACCATCCCACCACTGGACTTGACCCATGTAGGTTTAAAGATCAGATCAAACATGAAGAATAGTGACACTGAGACATTGTGCATTGTAACATATCGGCCCTGTGAGGAATCTGCCGCTGACAAAGATCCCACGTGAGATGTCTCTGTGATACGTCTGAAACGTAACAAATCCTCCATCTTCTCTTCGAGCCTGAGATCACAGGACGGCACATCAGCACCACATGTCTCTTCTCTAACCTTCTGTCAAGTCCTTGTTTTTGATCTAATTGTTATTTGAAGACTTTAGATGGATAAACCATCTTTACTGGACCCCGGTGCTGCTTCTGTTATACTGATAGATGTGTCTTATTTGATAATGCTTTAATCCCTTTACATGCTTTCCCCTAATAGCAGTATTGGTAAATGTGTCCTCTCCCATGCTCAATGACACACAGCTCAGCCCTGCAGGAAAAGTAGCATTGTTGAGAACAAATCCTGCCTCCTGAGGATGAAAACCGATTTTCTTCTTGGTGCTGACAAGACTTACTGTAAATACTACCTTTAGACCCTGACTGAGTGCCAAGACCTGGCCTGTTTGATCTCTTCTTCACCTGCATCGTTCCATTAGGAACTTGGAAGATACCTTTGATCTTAATCTCTCCTCGGATACTTTAAGTATATGAGGGCTAAATGAGACACTTATGCCCGGGACACACTGCCTACCTGAGCAGCGTGCATGTCCATGCTACACATTCCACAAGAGCAGCGTGGCTCAGCCAACCATGCCAATTCATTTCTTTCAACATTTATGAAGTTATTTTCAAGGAGTTACATATGTATAAAAAGTGAATCATGAATAACTGTTTACTCCGATTATTCTCATTAGACGTAGATTTCTGGTGTGCCATTAAGCATATACTTTACAATTTGCCAGTGTATGTAATATAAACTAATTTTCCAGTGGTTACTTATAGCTCATGTATCTGTGTTCCAACCTGTTGCAGTTGGCATCTTTTGAGTCAACTCAAGTGCTAATGGTTTTATACTCTAAAAAGTGGTGTTGAGCATTTTAGTCGATGAGTCTATGACTGAGCCAGTCGGTGACAATGAATAGCATCCTGTCTCTGGTTCCAAAGCGTACATTTGGGGGCCATTGGGACGCTATGGCCAACAACAAGGAAGGTTGTCAGCTCTGACTAGACAATCCAATTGGCTTTAAAGTGATTCAGGTTTATACATGGTGAAAACGTGTCTAATCCAAGGGAACACCTTTTGAGCCTTTGAGGACCAGAGCAGGAAATCATTTTTTGATTGCGTCTGGCCCAAAGTTTACACACCCAAATGTGTCAGCAGCCTCAAATTAAACTTATCTAACTAGAGAAGCAGCTTTGGTTTTAAGTGGCTAAGATCATGTACAGTACTGCAGAACTTCATTTTGAAAACACCAAGGTTTCATAAGTAAGCTTCTATATTATAAAGTCGTTGCCTTTGTTAATCACTTACTTATTTGAAACAGTACACTACCTTCTCAGAGATTTCCCAATGGACATTATGAGGCAAATATGAACAGGAGCACTAGTGTAGGGGTCATTATTTGATACCACTGATGGTCCTGTTACTGAAGGTTAGTGAACTATCAGCTGGCAACGAGCTGGCATCTAAATGCAAAACTTGACTAGGCATACATAAAAAATTCTGTCTGTATGCAGATGGTAAGTGCCAATGTAGAAAGTCGTGTGAGGCAGATGGTAAGTGTGTGGAAGTTGAGGTGGAGGATCAACATGTAGCAAGTCCAACTTTCATGCAGGAGGTTTGCCACCTGTCCCAGACCTGTAAAAACATAGCTAGCCATGATTTAGCCCCTTTTAGCTCTGTTCTGATCTCCACCAACTGTTGAGCTAAAAATATATGGCAACATTATGTAACTTTTTTGTAACAGCAAAATCATTTTTCGAATGGAACAGTGAATTTTGATAGGGAGAATGGTGTCTCTGTCTCAGCCACGACATCCCCGATCACTTGTGTCTGCACTGTGTCACTTCAGGAAGCGGGTAGGATCAGTTCCTAAAAGCAACCTGTAGCTGCTGCCTACTGTAGCTACAGGTTGTCTGTGCTAAAGTTAGCTGACTGTGCTCAGAGCACTTGCAGGGAGTATTGATGTTCACACCGCTATCACAGCAGCTTTGGAAAACCAGGAGGAGGGACCACAGCCAGTGCCGGGTTAACGGGCAATAGAACCGGGCTCAGCTGCCTCTATGGACATCATGACAGAGGTGAAAAGACCAAAGAGGACGTTGACAGAGGAAAAGACAGAAAAAGAGACGAGTAAATCTCAGTCCAGCTTTGAGTCATTGGTGACAACTTCACTAAATAACAGGCTGCAGACAGACCACAGCTGGACTAGCTGCTGTTGAAGAGTCAGTGATATTAGCTGCTTGCTAAGTTATTTGTCTTGTGTTGCTGCACTTGCAGAGGTTTAGCTGGTAGCATGTTACAGCCAGGTGTGACTGTCTCTGGTTCAGGTTACATTAGATTGGACTGCTGTTACTGTTCTGAGTCGTGTGCAGTGTTTCAAAAACCTGAGCATGCACGTCTACTTCAAGACACAAGTTTTTAAGACGTAACTTTGTTACGACATGCAGAGTTTGTTTGTAGTTAGCTGCTAACGTTACATTACATTTTACAGAAACCTGGAATTTGTGTTTACGACAGTTTTGCTGCCAAATCACACGTAATATGTTTTTTCTACATAATGTTGCTTTAAGCGACTCCCTTATGTACACAAGTTATTTTCAGCTGAAAACTACATAGATGAGTTGGGAGTAAAACAAAATCGTAATGTGACAAAATGAATGCAATGAGGTGGAAGACGCTCAGAAGAGGTGATTAGACCAGCAGTCAGGTGGTAATTCTCTGTAGGTTCATCACTACAAGGAAACCCCTCTCCACTTCATATAGTCGTGTAATCCATTGCTAATGGAATAATGTTGATTGGAAATGCCAATCTTATATTGACATCAGACATAAAAAAAATATTGAATGTTATTTATACTTATGCAGGTTTGTCCAGCATTGACACTTTTGTCTAGTAATAGGATTGATACCAAGATGTTATCTAATACATTTCATATTGGGTAACATCAACTGTAAATATTAGCATGCCATGTGTTGTTGACTGATGTCACCACACAGTAATTTCATTCTCAGTCTCTGCCAAGGTCCAAAGCTCTCTGAAGCCCTCAATCTCACTGATTATCAGTAGGAACTTTTAGTCTTTTGTTCTTGCGGAAGCATGTTGTGGATGCTTTGCAGGGTAGTGTGACCTGGCACTGCTGCTTCAGAACAATGGATCCATCCGTGTGAGCTCTCATTGTGTGTCTCGTCTGTGTAATGAGGGAAGTTCTCCCCAGTGATGAACCCTCATCCATTTTATTTTAGACACTCTGGCTGCCCACTGCCCCGCCTTGCTGGCAATCTCCTGTGGTTAATGAAAACATAACAGACTGTTTAGCTGGTTTGGGCAAAATCCCCATCATCTCCCAGTCATACCAGCCAAAACTCCTGGCGGCCCACCCGCTTCGCACTCACCCAAACTGTCCCCTCTGTCCCCCGTCTCTCTGTCTCCCCTTTGCTTCAGTTACAATGCCCCCCTGTCACCCCCCTGGCCCTCCACCAGCATGAATGTCAGCCAAACCTATTCTGCTCCCTGCCTCTATATCCTCTGGGCTTCTTCTATCTTCCTCATCATTCCTCAGCCCCCATTCACTAGTCCTCCGCTTTCTCACCCCTCCTCAGGCTCTCTCATCCCCCATTCCACAAAGTTCTGCTTCCACCCATGCCACAATTTGTCCTCAATTTGTGCCCCTTCAACCTCAGATCTCTTGGTGCCCAGCCACCTTTGCCCTAATGCTTCTCCTTTCCCCTTGTACAAACATATCTGGCTGTGCTCTCCTCTCTTCCCCCTTCCTTCATCCCCTCATCATCGCTCTCTCTCCTCCCTTATCTCATTGCAGCCCCTTTCTCCTGCCTTTTCTGCTGTTCTGTTTGCCGATTCAGTGGCTCGGTCCATTTTGCCCGACAGCCCAGTCTGGGGAGGCTGCCTAGTCCCTCTGAATGCAGCCTGGGAGACATAAAGCCCTGCCAGCTTCCGATGTCATTACTGGAACACAAAACGGTCAGACAGGCAGACGCGAACACACACACACACACCAACACGCCATGCACATTTCTGCACACACACAAAAGCACGCACATAAACCAACACACACATGCGCACACACTGGGATGTAGTGAAAGAAGAGCCTACCAGAACACACTTTACCCAGTTCAGTTTTGAATTGGTAAGACAAGTTATCTCTCCAACAGTATGATGAAGTTCCTAGACTGGGTCATTCAACACAACTCACCTCCATCCTTACAGTTCATGTCATAGATTAAAATGGCTGAAACATTTATTAAATTCATGGGATCTTGCACAATCCTATTGCTGTACTTTTTTAGTTGTGGATTTTTGAAGTTCAGTTTTGATTTTTTAATTTCAGATTCTTTCTATGTGCATTCTGAGCCTTACAACCAAACCCTAAAGGTGATGTATGTAATACATGTATTCACTTGAATATGCAGCATGTTTACAGTAGTCAAATTAATTAAAACTTTTTTTTGTCCAACGAAGAATCTTTCATTTTGAAAAATATTTTAAACAATATCTCTTCTAGTTTTCACTTTGTTGCAACCGCACTTTGATTCTGTGAAGTATGGATGTAGTTCTGTCACATCTAGAAGTTATCCTGCATAAAAGATTGAATGCCACAGGTCTTGCTAAATGTAGCTTTGGGGAATTTCAAGAGGGTATTATTTTAAGTGTGTATATTCATTGCAGACATAAAATCTTATAGTACTTCATCATATTATACATTTTGAAAAACCACCGATACGCTCAGAATTATACCAGTCATAGGTCACGTACCGTATTGACATTTATACAAATATGTCATACACATGTTCACATTACGTTCATGACCTGACTCTCATGTCTACAATCTCCAGCTGCGTTTGTGGAGAGTTAAAACAGGTGTTTCTCAGCTGATACCTGATTATTTCCCAACCCGAATCGAGTGGTGTCTGTGCCCAAACCTAAACCTAAATTTGAATTTGAATTATGAATATTTAGAGTCATAGAGAAATATGGGTTTGCCTAACTGGACCTAGGTTGGCAAACATGGATGGATGGTTTGCGGCAGAGGTCAAGAAGTGGATGTTACTCTTACTTTACAAATCAAAAAAACATTTTGACAGAATGAAGGGGCAAAACAAATATTCCTCTCATGGGCAGGTAAGGTGAAGCAACATGGTACATGAAATGTAGTGCGGATGCGGAGCATTGTTAACAATAGTTTTACTTATGTTTAAAAACACTGGCTACAGGTAGCACATTTAAGAAATAAACACTAATCTGGCATGAAAATGTCAGTCGCCTTTGTCAGTGGTTTGTGCTGTTTATTGTAAGCAGCTCTCTCTACCTCTGCTCCTCCTCCTCCTCTTTTGTTCTCACACATTTTTGCAAGACCTTCTCGGAAGAGTCTCCACAGACACATCATGCTTGAGTTGATGTGATTAGTTTTAAGGCTTATAGGATATAGATGAAAGGATACAGACGGAAGCCTTCTGTTGGCTTTTCCCACTGACAGTTGAATAGGCACTCTGTGGCTTTGAGAGTACCCCACACTTAATTTGCTGTGGCAGGCTTAGATAGCATATGACTTAAGATGGCCACCTCGCACAGCGGTACACAGATAGAGTGAGCAGTGTTAGTCAGAGATAGGCAGCTGAACTCAGACAGTATTCATTAAAATAGCTGTTGTACTATTAGGTCATTCCTCCACAGTGAGGACGACAATCACCTGGAGCAGAGCAGGGCTCAATCCTCGGTACATCACATGGCTTATCCCAGTGTACATGTTTTTAAATCTATCCAAGCTATAGACCTCTGCTACTGGAAATACAACAAACCATGACAGGAGACCTCGTGTTCTATTTTTGCTCAGAAAGTCCGGCAGAAACTGGCTCTAACAATCACTGCATCATTTGAAAGTACTAGAAAAAGCTGGTAAGTGGAGCTTCAGTGATTATTTATCAAACAAAAACAGATACACATATCATATACACTTTATACCATTCTTCCCAGATAGCAAAATTGTACAAGATGCCCTAATCCAGCCCATCGTCTGAGCCACGAGCAGCCATCGCATGGCCACATTTCAGCCAAGAGCAAACCGCCCAAATCTGGACAACAGTTAATTCTATTCTGGTTTATTCAGTTTCGCTCTTGGCTGATGTGGCCATGCTATGGCGTGCAAGTAGCTAGGATCTGGCAACCAGGAATGGGCCACCTAAGTGCAGTAACTCCAAGTGGTATGTGGGCCAGATTCAGGCCACAACAATTTTACTATCTGGGTTAAACAATTATTTTCTGTTTATCATTTTATAATAAATTTGACATTAGATAAAAAAACAAAACAAAAACAAAAACATTCTTCATAACAAAGAAAGCATTACAAATTTTTGATTGATTTTTCCTGGACTGCACAGAAAAAACATGGTTTAGGAAAATTAATGAAAAATGAAGATGTCTGTTTTTGTTAATGATTGATACACTAGCTGAACTGCAAGGGATCACTGTCTTTCTCCAACACCTATTGCATTAGAAAAAAAGGCCAATAAGGAGGAAGATTAGGAGGAAGGTTTTGCTCCCGGTGTGAGTCTAAAACTCCCAGAAAGCACTGCAGCACCATGCTGCCGCTTGTTTTGCTTCTGATGTTGCGAAAGTGACAAGGAATCTGTCTACAATGCATGATGACGATAAGGGTAAGAGACGCACACAATCAGCTGACAAACTTACCTATTTTTAGTAACTGTCAGTATATGTTATGATATGAAATATGCTGATGCATATGCATCATGCTGATGTTTTTTTTTTTTTTTACTCTGAAGCTTCTTGTGTGATCTTAGAGCTCATTATAGGTGTAGACTCTCAGAGGTTAGTACTGTATACCCACAAGCTTTTAGTCTGACATACTTTTAAGGCTATAACATTTTCTTGAAAAATTGTATTCATTGTATTTAGTGATAAGTGAAGATCGAATCTGTTTCTCAGTATTTACTGTTTGTCATTCCCCCATGTGAACATATTAGCACATTTCTATCAGCAGTGTGAGGATTGTCCTTGGGTGTCCTCCATCAGTTTCCTCCTTTGCCTGGAAATGTTGCAGTTTGTCACCAATTAGAATGAACATGAATGGAAAATACACTGTCTGTGTCTGGTAAGGTGCCATCTTTTGCAAGGTTAATGGGGGATGAAAATAAAGCGAGTATAATGAAAGAAATCAGCAACTGAAGATGAAAAAAAGAACAGCATTTTAGGAATTACTTTTATTGTGGAAGATTCATTATCCCTACGATTAACGTCCAATGACAATGACCAAGGAGCAGAGTGGCCTTCATGCTGAAAGGAAGGATGTGGAGTTCAGGGTGGCATAAAAGACCTGAAGCTCATCAGACTTTAATGCTGGAGACTGGAGTTTATGTTCTGTCACAAACCTGCAAGTAATCTCTTTTAATTCACTGCAACCACAACCTCACTAAACTTTCTTTTTTTCCCAAATGCTTACTATACCTTAACCACTTAAATCGCCATAAACACAATATTTCCAAAAATACTGGAGTTTCTTGAGATACTGGAGTTGCCGTTTGCAGATGATGTAGACTGCAGGTATTTTGTTTTCTGTTATTAAAGTTTTTATTTGAAGTTTGCTACAAACCATATGACCATGTTAGATAAAGATATATAAAATAAATAAATATATGTTCATTTCAGCACAAAAACATAGCACATTGTCGTTTGATATTACATACTACATTCTGTATGTCCTCAACTATGAAGGATATTGAATAAAATAATCGTCTAGCTCCCAGACCTGGTATATTGTTCCTTCGTTAATATTTAAACTGGCTGTCGTCAATTGAAAGGACACATTACCACTCATTTGCTGGACCCAATAAATTCTGACTCTCCCAGTTGAAAATAATAATTCTAGCTGCAGTGATGAAACCTGTCACTTCTAAAGATAGTATATTTTTTGTTAAAAACTGTGACACTGAACAGAAAATAACGTTGAATGTTATTCAGGCTCTTTCGAAATGGTCGATCATTATATTTGTTTAGTGATAGGTTTGAAACAAGTGACACAAAAGCCATTTTGGCAAAACTGCAGAGTTACAGATAAATTAAAACTCAATGTTTCTTGAGGTTAAACATTTGTCTTCTTAAAACACTGTGAGTATGCCTTGGTGAGGTTGGTTGGGCTTAGGAAAATAGAGTTTTTGCCCTAAAATGCCTGATTTGGTCGCCACAAATGGGGATGATGATGTCCAAACACATCGACTACTGAAAATTGTCCTAAAGTCTCCCTAAAAATATCCAGTGATGTCGCATTTACAAGTGTTGAAACACAGATGCAAACTGCAGTCATCCGTTTGGAAGCCTTGTCACCTGTAACTCCACCACCACCCCCTCCACCTCCTGACATGACAGTCAGGTAATAATCGTATAATGACATGTTTTGAGGAAATGTCAATATGGTGCGCAGCCTATGACGCATATACATTTGAATATGTCTGTGGGTTGCAGAAATGCTATCAGCTAACATTCCATCCTGTAGACTGGATACAGTCAGATACAATGTCTCATGTGTCATTAGACAATTAAACATGCAGTATAGATTATGTGGGACACCTGGTGGCAATGCAAAAAGCTGAAACCACGACGTTGACATTCCATCACCTTGTAGGGTTGTTATGGCTAACTTGTTAGCAAACAGTTTCCTTTTAACACAGTCAGCAGACATGGGGCAACAGTGGCACACATTTACAGTACATACATTACCAACTAAAAATATCAGCTGCCTGACGTGGGTGAGTAGTGGCACTAGCAGTAAGCTTTTATTTTTAATCATTATCTTATAACTTACTGCAGGCAGTGGTGCCCCCAGAACATTTTCATAGGGGGGGCCAGATGGGGCCAGTGAAAATCTTGGGGTGGAACACCAAAATGGTTCTTCTTGCGGCAACTCAGATTCAGCACAAGTCTGTGGCTGTGTATTACATTCCCCAAGACTCTTTTTCATTAAAAAGACAATATGCATCCAACACATTTACTCAATTCTGAGAAACACACAAACATTTCTGAAAAAACACAAAAATGTTGTTTTTGGTTGGAACACTGGGGGGGCCAGTGGGGTGGCCAGCAATTTTCCAGGGGTGGCCACGGCCCCCCCTGGCCCCCCCCTGGGGGCGCCACTGACTGCAGGACCACAAGTACATTAGACGATACAATTGGGCAACTGATAATTCTGCAAACGGCTAAAGTCATTGTTGGTGATTAATTGTGTTTGGTATTTAATTAGATTTTCTGTTTTCTATTCTGTATTAGTGTGAGCAAATGTGTATTTTAGCCTAAAAATGTTTTTGGTCTGAATGTATTGACTGTTCACTAATGGGTTTTGATTTAGAGCATCAAGTAGTCTTAGACAAAGAGTCAGTAATGTAACTACACCGAGCTGTGGGTGGGAGAGAAGCAACAGGATAAAACTGACTGAGGATCAGAGAGAGAGGGAGAAAGCAACATCAAGGAAGAGAGAGGGGTGAGAGAGGTAGACATTTGGAGGGGTGGGAGGAGAGCGGGGCGGGGTGTTTGGGGGGTGGTGGGGTTAGTGCAGTGGAGTCAAGCTGCCGTCTGGCCTAATGTACCCGCAGTGTGATTGGCTGGGATTGCTGGCCTGCATACCTGATACTGGGCTCTGCTATAATCGTCCTTTTCCTGTAGCTGGGCTCGGACAACGCTCCTTTCTCCTTTTATCTCGCCCTGCTCCGCTCCCTGCTCAGATCAGGTTGCTAAAAGAAAAACGCCGCCCGCCACCAACTCTCCAGTTCTTTGCCCCCTTGCAGTCCCTCTCCCTCTCTTTCTCACACTGCTGCTGCAGCCCTCATATTCCTCCACCCTTTCGATTCTTAGTCTGTCGTGATGGCAAGAATCCCTTCTTCTCCATTCAGTAAAAAACCCTCCACACTGGAGGCTGAAACAAAATGGCTGCCAAGGGATAAAGAGACAGGGAGCGAAGGCCTACTTGTAGTGGGGTTGTTAGGTGAATTTTATGTTAGAAAGTGATCGAACCACATTCTGAGGACTCACAGGTGTTGAAAACAAACACAATGACACACACAATGATGCTGATGAGAGTTTGACAGGTATTCATTTTAGAAACTCTATGTTGACATGTTGAAGTTGTTTTTTCCTGATCGTTATATCAATCTTGTAATTATTGCTTGGTCTATAATTGTGCGGGACATCCTCTTACAAGTACATTCTATTATTCTGCAACCATTTGTAACAGTTTTAAAGTTGCACTCATCAATATTTTCATATTAACCCTGGGAGAAATTAATATGTTTAATGTAAAATTAGTCACAGTCAACTGTGGGTAACTGTGGGTAATTTTTAAACGAACGTTTAACTAAATTGTTAAACTTTAAACTTCTTTCGCTGTCATTTCCAGCTACAGCAGGCAGATAAAAAAAAAAAGCTAAAACAAACTAAAAGAAAATTTAAAAAACTATATTACCTGCTCAGCTTCAAACAGCAGCAGCTGGACATGGTGGAGCATTGATCAGCTAAAGAGCAAAACATGGTGGAAACCAAAACCAAGCTTGAACAAATTGAATATTGAACTTATTTTTTTTTTTAAGTGAACGGTAAACTACTCCAAATAGCTGCTTGTTTTGTATGTGTAAAAGTCAACTGTTTGGTGGCAATCAACTACTACTGCCTTCACATATGCAAACATACACAAAATAAACAAAACTATGAATTGCTTAAAAAAAATCGTATTGTCCAGAGATGTGGACACTAGTCATTGTGACTTGGACTCCAGTTGACTGGAGTCACTGTTTTTGATGAGTTGTAACTTGACTTGTCTTACATTTTTATGTTTTCACTTTTTTTCTGTCAGTAATTCACCATTTAAAAGTGATGGGGATGGAATTAGATGACCGAGAATGCCTTAAGAAATACATAAGCTAGTATAACTTTATTTGTTTTTGTTTGATCACATTTATTTAAATGAATCACAATAATTATAATTCAAATTCAATTCAATGTCATATTTTCTGAAAGGGTTAGATAAACTGAACAGCAAAATCATTATTAGACAGGTGCTAATACCTTGTCTTACATCTTTATAAAGACAGGATACTGCGGGTAAGACTGCAGCATATTGTGGGTGTGGGGATTGGGAGACAATATAGTTATTGTCTTCCAAAAGACCCATGTGCTTGATACAACCATGCACAGGCAACTGAAGTTACTTGGTTAGGATTAGGGAAGGATTGTGGTTTGCTTAATCGAGATAAAAATAGAAAGCAGCTTTGACTGGAAATAATGTTCCCTCATGTTCTACACACTTTACTAGTTGTGGCAGGCCAATTGTATGACTCAAAGGGATAAGTGTTAGACGAAGAAGTGCAGTTGAAGTCAGCCATATCTGACTGAAAAAACAGAGTGGATACAGAGAGGAGGTCCAATTTTATCAACAAGAATCACAGGTGGGGTACCACAGGGTTCAATCCTGGGCTCAGTGCTTTTCTCTGTGCACATGGATCCAAACTCCAAATATAAACTATTAACCTGCACACTTTTGTCACTGCAGTAAAGAGAGGGCAAGTTTAAGGCAAAAAAAACTACCTGGTTAAAATTAGCAAAAGACTGCGGTGATGATGCAAATTTCAAGTCTCATGCAAAGGGTGTAGTAAACCCACCAATCCACTGGGGGACAGTATGGAAGTGTTGCTGTTTATCTCCTGCAATTGCGATAATTATGAGTAAATGAAAGGGCAGGACCAGCAGGGGGCAATAACAATGGGAGTAAAGGACAAAATGTGCTAAGAGCCAGGTAGTCCATGTTGGGAGGTCAGGCTTGGTTCATTTATTAGACGTTCACCCAGGCAAGTAGAGTTTAGGTCCTGTGAGAAGCTTGTAGTCAGTAGTGACCTTTAAGGATATTTTAAGTGAGATCATTATCTTTTCCTAAACCTGACCAACTCATTTTGGTGGCTTTATTTTGGAATGAGACTTTGCATTCCTGTCTTTGCTAACTTGACCGCAATATGACAGTGTGTTGTGTTCAAAGGTAGATTGGTGGTGAAATGTTTGAAAAAAAAAAAAACTGTTGGAAGGAGACAGGATATGTATACGTTACAAAGTTGAGATTTGTCTATAGCCAGCGTCGTCCCTCGGGAGTTTTGCACAACAATGCCCGTTTACTTCTACCTTTGCTTTTGACTGACAACAGTCATCATTTGTACAGCCACAAGGGGTCTCTTTGTAAGGAAATTGTTAACATTAGCGTTGGAACTAACGGTCGATTTGGTATTCGGTTCTACCCTGTCTTATCTAGCGTTGTCCTACATTGTCCTGTCCTGTCCTGCCTCCTCCTGTGTTAAAGCAGAGGAGACACAGAGCGTTGCAGGGGCCAGGTGTTGCTGTGTGTGGATTCTCAGTGTCACTGTGCACAGTGGGAGGACAAAGACAGTATTGAGGAGGCAGGCATGGAGCAGGGAGCCGCACAGGATACTCTTACAGACCGGCCAGTGTTTGTGCCAAATCCTCCCTTCATACACACAACAGACACTGTGTTCAGTTTCTCCCCACTCCCAGCTTTGTCCTGCCTGGCTCTCTTTCTCTGCCTCCCATTCCCGCTACCTCTTCTCCTCCTTTTTTTTTTTTTTTGTTTAGAGCAGGTTGGCTTCCACTGGAGTCGGCATCTAGAGTGTAGATGAGAGGCCCAGATAGCAGAGGGTCTAAGAACAGACTTGGGCATTCGAGACCGTTCTCTCAACCTCCAGGACACAAAGAGATGGAGGGTGGAATGAACTTGAAAGAAACTCTGTTGAGTTACGCTTCAGACTGAAAAACAAAGAGACAAGAAACATCACTCAATATAAATATTTTATTTTTAGGGTGTTGTCTTTTTCTCTCAAAAAGCAGCAAAAATATGAGCTCAATCTTGAGGCCATATTTGTGTTGCTTTTCTGTTTGTGTTGAGACATCATGAAAAGATCAGATCTTGTTACGTACAGCACTGCAGGTGAAAGTATCAGATTTGTGCTGATAGCATAAGGGAGGCATCAGACACCCGAATACTCAACATGCCAAAGAAAGGAAATGATAATACAATTGAAAAAGGACATTTAAACAAAAGCCCTGAAAGCATGAGGAAGCCTTCTGCTGTCATGGTTACAGATTCCTTGGAGACTGGCACTTTGCCACGACAAACGTAATTGCCTGAATTAGCCTGATATTCAGGCTGAATGGCCATTTCGTTCGTTTCACTCCATCATTTAGGCTGACATAGCCCTCATGTTTGTTACTGTGTTTTTTCTTTCCCAGTGGATGACATATCCAGCCTCTCCAACATCAGTATTTCCTACACCATAGTATGCATATGTTAAAGGTACAGTGTGTCCCCATACCCTGTTATAGGGCGTGTTCAGACATTTTTGACTGGGGGTCGGGGGGCACTGACTTATGCAGGGGTGGCACAGAGTACGTCGGGAATAGCATTCTTTTACCATTTCTCAGATTCTTTGAACACCAACATGAGTGTCTCACCGTTCCTCACATTCCTGTTTATACATTCATTTTATTTATCTCTTTTTTTTTTTTTTTACAGTATATTACATTAGTTTAGATGATATAAATGCATTTAAAAGGATTATAGTCATATCAACGACGACACAACAGAATGGGGCCAAACAAATCTAATATAAAGTTTCCATGCCTTATTCTTTTAGTCTGCACAAACTGTGAGAGGTCCAAAAGGACTCTTCAAACAGAACAAAGGTGTTGTCTCTGGGGCTCTGCAGTATATGAGTGAAGCATACAGTGTAATGATCAAATAAAGCCTTTAGTCTGTAAAACTTTGCAGTGATGTATACTTGTGGTCTAACCTGGAAGTTAGAATCGTGCTGGTTCCCTTGACAAAAAGTCTATTGAATTTTTGATTATTGTAAAAAATAATGAACAGTTTTTTGATACTTGAGTGTTTGTTCAGCAAGATAATCTTCACAGATGAGCATCGCTTTCTTGATTTTTGAAGCTAAAAGGCAATCAGTAGAAGTTAAAATGTTAGGCTTTGAACAAAGTACTTCGTGGTCAAATAATATCAACATCACTGTCACTGTCAAAAATCCAATGAAATATTAGAAGCTCTTTCACACTGCAACAGCCCTTAGAGTTGATTCAGGCTTTTAAAAGTTCTTCACAGGGTAACATGTCAACAGGTCTGACGATTCAAAACAATAACACTGTTTCCTCGCTGAATATGATGAAGAAAAGTTTCAGACATTCAAATCATTCTCTGTTTATGTGTTCAATACAAGTTAAATCAAGTTTTATATCTGTCATACTTGAGTTTAGTCATATTTTGAGGTGAGTTATCTTCGCAGTCTCGATTACTGGCAGTGATTATGCAGCATGCAGGGACAGCTTTAATCAATGGATGCGTGGATGAATTATGCAGAGCGTTAAACCACTTTTAGATCTGGCATAGTATTGCGACTCACTCTGCAGCTTATACTTATGAATCTAAAACTGCTTTCTCTAACTATCTTATAAGTAGCAAGTCATAAAAAATAAGGAGCTATGGCACATGCATCAAAAGAACTCCTAAAGTTCAATACTTACAATCATCAAAAAGAAGGGCAAAAATCTGTGTTTATGTTAAATTTCTGTAAATAATGTCTAGAAGAGCAAGGTGAATACAAAGATGTTAAAGTAACAGTGTACTCAGTGGAGGCTGCTGTATTGAATCAATCAAAAATATTTGATATTTGAGACTTGAATCAAATTAATTTACACTAAAAAGAAAGACCTGAGTTGTAAAGATTGGTGATTTCTGCACTGTGCAACTCTATTTGAAGTGTTCAGAATCATCTAGTTCTGCCTGACAAAGCCTGATCACATCACAGACTGGAGTCCCAACTACAAATGCTCTGATTGGCCCAGTTGTTTCTCCAATCGGGGACGAGCTGCTGACAGCGGTGACACCAGACCTCTGAATCGCTGGGGCAAATTTAAAAAGTGGGCGGGTGATTCAGGGGGCTGGATTGAGGCCACGGTTACATTTCAAATAAAGCATTTGTGTGCTGAAATGAACCTCCACCGCTCTGCACAGGCGGGCAGCTGAACCTGTTGTACAAGTCAGGTTAAAATGATGATAGTTAGGCAGCATGCATTACACAGTGCAAGACACCTGCCCTGACAATGTTGTACCATGCATACAAATTAAGGACAGGCCCGTCTGATAACAGGCCACAAACTACTGTGGATATCAAGACTGTAAGTGTGTGTGTCTGTCTGTCTGTCTCTGAGGGTGTGATCTGGCGTTTGAATGAAAACAGAGAAAGATGACACTGATGTGATAATGAGAACCTCACCCTGTGGCTCCTGGTGAAGTGCGCGGTGTCATCAGAAAACAGACGGCGGTGCATAGTCTGCTCACTCTCTTTCTGTAAATAAAACAGTGAATTAGCCCGAGCTCTGTCAGGCTGTCTGCAACACCTGCAAGTCTCACACGTCACCCATCCCCCATTGATTCTCTTCTTCAGTCTTGAAGCAAGTAAAAAGAAAACCCCTCAGAGAGAAACACATCGATGCTGTGTTGTAGTGCACAATGATGCCGTCAATGTTTAATGTTGGAAGAGGAGCTTTTACTCACTCGCAATGATGATGGTGAACCTGCAGTATGTTTTATGACCAACACCTAACTTTTCTCAACTGAAAGTCACTTGGTTTAATGTGTTCTGACTTACTGTACACTGTATATTGTCTTGTATTGTGGTGTGCTTTTGGGTCTTTTTGAGTCCAAGCATTCTTCAATTGACTGTGTAAGTTGCAAATGTTACTTTCCAATGGCTTTTATACACAGATTTGTCTCATGGTTAACATTTGACATTGCATTGGAGAAAATCCTGAACTATGGGGTAGCTGCAAAGTAGAAAGCTACAACAATGCTACATGCAGAATTAATTAAATTAAACTAAATTAAATAAAAGGTGAAAGGTAAATTAAAGGTGCAACCCAACATAATAAGTGTTTCTCAGCAGAACATGTTGAACAACTGAATCAATGTGTTGATTCTACCAGGAAGACTGGACAAAGATATGACACGTTAATAACAGGAAGATAGGCAGGTTCTGGAATCATCAATTTTTCTTTTTACCAGTGATTTCTCTGTTAAAATCATGAACATTTATTCACGATTACTCTGAAATAATGATGTCCTTGGAAAGTCACAATGAATCCTAAAAATATGTGTATCATGCCCCTGCATTCAGATTATGCTGACATATGGCTAAGTGAAGTAGGATTTCAAGCGCTGATTTTAACCTCACACAGTGTCTCTGCCCTCGACTCTACTTGCGCAGGAGTTGTGTCCTACAGTTCAACAACCTCTGTATGGTCTGTGAGTCTAATGAGGAAGCATCATTAAATAAATGGCTTTACAATTTGCATCTCATTTACACAGTGTCACACACTGGGGGGGCTGTGGCTCGGGGGGTAGAGCGGGTTTTCTAGGAAGGTTGATGGTTTGATTCCCCAGCTCCCCCAGCTGCAAGTCAAAATATCCTTGAGTTGAATGATACTGAACCCCAGCCTGACCATTGGGAGCAAATTTGGCGCTCAGGATCTTGTCCAAGGACTCTTTGACATGTGGACAGAAGGAACTGGGGATTAAACCACCAACTGTGTGATCAGTGGATGACACTCTACATCCTAAACCACAGCTGGCCCAAAGTGATGTTGCTCTAAAAAAAATGAGGGTAGATTTTGCAATCTGTACATGTGGCCATTGATGTCGCCTACTTTTATTATCTCAGTATTGTACTAGTTCCATCAATCCATTGTATATTCACCTCTATATTATATTACAACCATTTCAGTATATTACATGGTATTTCTTCTATATCTACTAATTTATGTCTGATGTAAGTCAGTTCTAATTCCTTGTTCTGGGTAGCCAAACCTGGAATGAATTGTCAACCTACTCTACCAACAGAGCTACCATTTAATCAGTAAAGGGTGCAAAAATGATTTACTTTATTTTGTCGTCATTTTAAAAATTCAATGGGAAGAACAACATTGAACTGTGAATACAATCGAAGTGTGAAACGCCTTAAATGCATAGCAAAAAAAGGAAGAATAATCTGACTTCACCAGTGTGATTTATTGCAGCCATTCACTTGTCCGTTACAGTTTTAGTAGATTGAGATCCTGCTGGTAAATGTGTGTTTTGGCATATGTAACACCACCATGAGATAGAAAATAGTCTTTTCTGGAATATTAGTTAAAATATAACCTATTTATCAGATTCAACAATGGAAATGTATCCAGGAGAAATTGCTAAACAAACAAAATGGCACAACATGTTACTCATGTTGATGATTCTGAACTAAATATGAAAGTCTCAACCTCTAATATGCATAAATCCCTGAACACACAATCCCTGAGACAATGTGGCAGAGAAGCTCTGTTCATACAGCAGCACACTCACTCTGCAAAGCTGCTTTATGAAGTGATAAAATCCAAATCTATGTAAAGCTTTTATGGCAGGGCCGAGCACTGGCTGTCAGAGCACCAGGGCGTCCTGGGTGGCTCCTTCATGTGGGATCACCTTAAGGAAACTGGTATGGTATCCTAAGTCTGTCTTTCGTCCTGTTTGGGAATTCCATTTCCATTTATTTCATTTATATAAAGAGTCGACAAAAGAAGACAGTGATTGTCTTCTTACATAGATGCATGCACACAAATACACACACAGTCATATGTGTGTGTTTGTCTGCAGAATGGATGGTTCCGCTGTGGCTGAATAGATGTTGCTCGCAGCGAATATTGCAGACAATGAGTTTGGGTGAATAAAGCATGATTTGGATGGAAATCAGTGAGACGAGACGGACAGGGTGTGGAATAATTATGTGTATGTGTGTGTGTGTGTCTGCACAAACTTAGATGTGTGTGCGTTGTGGTATATGTTCATCTGCATTTGTGTCTGTGGTCCATGCACGTGTACTGAAGTGTGTGTCAGTGTGTGTGTGTCTAAGATAATTAACCGTCCACAGAAGCGTGTCATTCCTCTATTGTGTGTCAGAGTGGACCGCGGGGGTCCTGAGGAGGAGCGGAAATGCTGATTTAGTCTCACATTAGTCCATGGGCGCGCTTTTCCATTTGATTAGAGCAGCATCCTCCTTGGCTGTTCGGTGGCTCCGTTTATAAATACCTCCCAAACGTTACCTTCCTACCACCTGCCTGGCAAGCTTAGACACATATTAACACACACACACACACACACACACACACACACACACACGCACACACACACACACACACACACACACACACACACACACATCCAATCGACCTCAACCTGGTACATCCACCTCCCATTAACTGTACCACCAGCAGACCACTGGCCAGCCGGCTCGACGCTTGGTGGCCTTTTCCAGAGGAATTCTTAGGGTGGGTTTTTTTCTTGTAGATATTCCACGCCGCTTTGCGCCCTCAGATTTCACGCTGCAACATTAACATGAGCTGACACACTGGATTAAAGGCAGACAGCTGGAATGCCCGGGCCCTTTGTGCAGCGTGGACCTCAGCCAAGAGCCTTCGCTCTGAGGCCAAGAGAGACCTGGGAAAGAGAGCCCTCCTTGGAAATAAACACAAGATTGGCAAAGGATGCTGGAATGTACCTGACGGAGTAAATCCTTCACTGGCTTGGTCTGGCCTGGCCTAGGTTGTCTGAGTCTGGACAGGTGAACCTGAAAGAGGTCTCTGAGGGCAAAAAAGATTTAGGGCAAGTGTGAAGTCAAAACTGTGGAGGAAATAGGACTGCCTAAAACATGGAAGGCCTGTCTCACCTGTTTGGAATACATTCTAAAGATTTTAAAATAACAGAAATCAGAGCTTAAACTGGTGTTCATTAATATAAGGGTCATTAATTAAAAGTTTAAAAATCAGGAGGGCCGAATAAGAGAAAAAGAAGGTAAAACCGTTGGTTTTGCTGATGCTCTACATTGTTTTTCAGAGGTTAATTGCCACGAGGGAAAGTTATGTGAGAATGATGACTGTCAGTTGACTGATTTACTAATGTCCCTGATATTATCAGAATCAGAATCAGAATCAAAATACTTTATTAATCCCTAGGGGGACATTGTTTTTGTTCCAATGCTCTGTGCAAAGTAGACATAGAAATACAGCATGAATGGAAACAAGAAAGAAAAGAAAAGAAATATAGATATAAATAAAATACTAAAATAGACTAAAAAAAAAATTAAAGTAGACAATGAAATAAATAAAATAAAAATATTAAAGTAGACAATGAAATAAATAAAATAAAAATATTAAAGTAGACAAAATAGCATAAATTATAAAATAATAAAGTAGACAATCTGGAAATATATACAATATAGAGTGAAATGGTTGTGGCATTATAAATCATAGTTTGTTTTGTTTTGTTTTTATAAATAGCCATTTGAGTCCGATCATCAGAGGGATTCACAGGTATTCTACCATTAGCTAACATTAGATACTAGTTGTACCAGACCGAGTAAAGCCTGGGTCGGACCAGAAAGTGACGGATCTTTGCATCCCTCTAAAATAAATGGTGCTGGAAGTATGGGGACAGAGTCGCTACTGAAGGGGCTACATACACAGATACACACATAAATCCTGTCCTGGGAAGTATTTGTTCCACTGACTGTATCCATGTAATTTCAATAATAATTGAAACATTTCAAGTTTCAAAATTTTGAGACTCCTTCAAAATGGTTCGATCCACTGTCCTCCACTACGATGATCTGACAGTGTGCTGTTGGTGGCTGACCTCCAGTAAGTATTCAAACAAAAGAAATGTTACATATTTGCACACAATGCAATTACACACATATACAACTGGAGTCATGAGAGATGCTGGTAATGCAATAGTGTTCCTTGGCTGGTGGGTGACATTAGCAATTTCCGTCAATTCATCCCAGTGGCCAACTGTGGTACTGCAGCAAAATAATCTCCTTTTTCCAAAGATGATTTTCCCCATAGCACCATGATAAAGGGAAGAGACATTTGTAAAAGATCCCATGTTAATCAGAACTCTTTGCACTTTGATTGAATTGATTTGATTGATGTGTATAACTTCCCCAGAGCCTTGAAAAGCAATTGTTATGCATTTGACTTCATCCCAACATCAAGTCTTGTGGTGACTGAACGACTGAGCGGATGGGTGATGGCGTGTCTTGCTAGGAATAATAAATATAAAAGCATTCTCTAATGATGCAGTGCATCAATATTATTATGTTCTTCAGCGTATTGGTATCAGCCTTCAAAAATCTCTTTGCCCTTCCGAAACATTTCAATACTTAAACAATGTCTTTAATCCAGCCTGCAAATGAGATTCACCCAAACGAGTTTTTAAAAGTGAGAAATAAGAGGAAGAGAGGCAGAGAAAGTGGTAGAGCGACAGTGGCTTGTTGAAGGTCTCCATGGTAACGGAGCAGTCTAGTCACGCCTCATTATGGCGAGCAGAGTGTTTGTATTGGCCGGCCAGTTCCGGAATGTATTCTCCCCATGCTAATAGCCTTCAGATGCCATCGGCTCATTGCACTCAGCAATGTCACCCAACTCACCCAGACACACACACACACACACACACACACACACACACACACACACACACACAATAGATACAAACACAGAGAGGTGGGGAGAACAGAGAACTGGCAGTTTTATGGCTTCAAATATTTCCCCCCGGAGATCTGTCTAAATAGATAACATAATCATTCCTAAAGTACTGCTGGCTGGCACAACTGGCTAGATTCACTCCACTAAGCTCTCCCCTGGTTCGTGTGTGTGTGTGTGTGTGTGTGTGAGCGTGTGTGTTTGTGGTATGTGTTCATAAGCCCTCATGGATCCTGCATACTGTGTTCTTTTATCATTTGATGACAATGACGCATTTCTTTGTTTTTGTGAATTATTTCTCTTCCATCAGATTTAAATGAATTGCCATTGCTTTTCAGACAGACATACTTTCATATAAAGCACTGAAGTCACAGAAAACCAGCCCTATTCTTTTTTTTACATGTCCTCTATTTAATAATTAATTGAATTTTATTTCATAAAAGTAGGAAAATAGATAAGTAAATGTACTTAATTCTGGAGGTAAAGCTTTTTCAAACCTCCCACTGTAATGTAGCTATAGCTGTATAAATTAATACATTATTAACAAATATAATGTATTTTTCAACAATTATTTTTTCTACAAAAATAACATGTTATGATACCCATCATATATAAATGGTTATTTTATAGTAAATTAAACTTTATTTCGTTATTTCACTGTTTAAAAACAACAACATGCTTTTTAAATCATTGTTTGTTTGCAATTACAATTGTAACTGTTCATTGTACAGTCCAACTGATGTTTTTAATACTTTGTAAATAGTTAATAAATCCTGTGTAGATCACTATTTGGATGGTTGATATAAAACTGCAACTGAGTTGCATTTTCTTTTAATATTCACTAATACTTTTATCAGTTCTTCTTCAGTCTCAACTATTACTGAACAAACTCACAAAGCACTGATGAAAACCATGAGTTTTGCACGAAAGCCCCCCAAAAATCTAGTAGGTGGACCTTGAATTCAAAATTTCAAAATGTTCTTTTTCCAATCACAAGTTTGAATGTTGTAGCTCAACATGTCAACACAGTTGATACATTGTAATGCTGTGAAAAATCACGTCAAGTGAGCATTCGTGTGATTTGAAAATATTGAACTCACTTTCTTTAGATGTCACGAAATGGATGTGATGGTGTTCACACTGCTGACATTGAACTGCCGGATATTGAACAACAACAATGGAGGACAGGATAATAACCAATAATCCTGGCCGTTTGCGGACACCCAGAGCTGTACGATAGCACATTTTCGCGTACTAACACAGGACAAATAAGGAAAGTTGTGGACGCTAATGAAACACTTTACTGCTTTTAAAGCCCTGTGACCAAAGTGGCAGGGATTTTAAATAGAGATAAACTGACATTCTGCTCTTGTTGAGAATCACTTTACAAGGTACCCAACACAAGCATATTGACATGACACAGAAAAGTTATTCGACATTCTGGAATCAATAAATTGTTTGTAGTTTTGGTTAATCAATAAATCAATGGATTTAAATATACTTTTTTTTCTCAGCACTAGTTACTTCATACTTTTTTGCCTTTTGGTTAATCATTTGCTGTGAAAAGATGAGAAGACTTGATTCTGTGTGCAGTGATGCTCGCCTTGATGCTCCTTTGGGACTTCACAGGGATTTAGTTTTCCCTGGCAACTCCAAAGTCCGGTCCGGGCCCACTAATCTGCACAGTGTAAGGCTACTTCACTTAAGACAGTATCAGCAAGCCATCATGCAAAAGACGATAGCGCTGGCTTGGCTCAGCATGGTAGCCAAGTGAAGAGGTAGGAGGTGTTCAGAGGGAGAGGATGGGATGCAAGGTGGGGAAGTGAGCACAAATAAAGGAATAAAGGAGAGCGGGAAAGGGCAGTGGAGAGAGAGATAGGAAAGAGAGAAGTGAAACCAGGACGAGGAAGTGTATGAATGGCAAGAGTGAAGAAAAGGGTGGAGTTTTTAAAAAGAAAGTTATTAAGGGGCCAAAGCGAGGGTAACCGCGGTTGGTGGCGGGGCTGAGGGAGGGCTTGGTCCTCCAGACAGTATTACTAACCGTCTGGGCTTCTACTCAACACAAAATCATAATTGGGCATCAATTTAACTTCACTGAGCTGCATGATTGATTAAAATAAGCTGAATGATTAAATATAATGTATTAAGCTGCCTTGCTGTGAGTGCAAATAAAAAGACTGAGATGTTATGTTTTTGTACAGTAGTTTTACTGTGCCGGAAGACAAAGTGCCATATTAGCCAGCTGTCTTTTAGAGGGACTTCAGGCTATTCTATACCTGAGAACTCATTTTGATAGGTTTTAATGGACAATGAGGCACTTTGAAGAAACAAAAACAATGCCATGTTGCTGTGGGCACCACACTGAGAATAGCTTGCTGACTGAACTGCCGGAATTCTTCACACTTTGTGAATTCAGTCTGTACATTTCCTCAAGACTCTCCTATTTAATTGTTTAAAATCAACCTTTATGTTTTGTTAAATCTGGAATGTTTAAAACTGTAACAAATTGTTGTCTGCCTTCTTGTTGGCAGCACAACAAACTGTGAGCACAATATGTTCACTCTACAAAGTTGTGGCTCACTTGCCAGGTCACCTCTTTCACATACAGCAGACTTTGAGCAATGTTAGCATGTGTTTGTGTCTACTTGATGAATTCCACCATTCACTCTCCTTTAGATCTCTTTTTGGTCTCCACCAGTTCCTGGGAAAAATACATCTCGGACTGCTCTATTCCACACTATTTTTATCAGCTAGTTTTTTTTGCTCGAATTTATGTTTCAACAAGGTGAAAAACAGCTGCCAACTGGAAATAGTTAATAAGAGCAGTAAGAGTGACTAAAACAGTAAAAGTGCAAGCTAACAAATCAAAATAATAATCCTAAAGAGACGATTTACAAGAGCAACAATGTTACTAGGTAAGTGCACTATACTTATCCCCGATAATGCTACATGGTGAACAATGAATCTTTATTAAACTAATTATAAAGGGAAACAGTTATCAAGACAGAACACAAATCTGCTGGTCACTGCTTCCATCCATCTGCTCACTGTGTGCATATCTCTGTCATTGTGAGTCTCACCATGATGAAACCATATCAAATAATATGGTATCAATTTTCTTTGTCATTTTGTGAAAATCAGATTTCCACACAGTCAGAGAAAGTGAAAGTGTGCGCCCTGCAATATTTCAGTTTTAAAATCCCAGTGGAAATGGAGCGTCTCTGCTGTCATGCTCCTAACAGCGCTGTCCAAGCAGGGCGGACACATTTAGGGGCCAGTGGCAATACTAGGATTTGGTGCCCCTAAATTGAAGCTTCTCTCATCAGTTTACCACCATCACATGGTTGATTTTTTAAATTCATTTTTTAGTTATGGTTCCCTTTATGTGCTATTTGACACTGAGATCTTATCTCTGAATGTTTCTGTAAGCCTGTATGTTTTATCCTTTTTTGTAATGTACAAAATCAAATCTGACTGACTGGCTCATGAACTTTTATGGGGCAGCTGTAGATGTGTCAGTGTTATTTCATCAAACATATAACCATGATTATAACCATTGAACTTCAATCTCCAGTTTAACATGAAGATTTGTCAGACATCACAAATTTTATTGGGGACCAACTGAATTTTCATGGGACCCACTCAAATGACCACCTGTGGGTCATACACTATCACTAGCCGTTTTTAGATAGGACAGCAAGCCGGCAATTTGCCCGTCCTTTTGGCGGCTAGGTCCACGGTTTTAGACAGAGGCCAGTATGGGGGTCTGTTTTGGTCCACCGATTTGCCGCCTCGGAGGGTACACTTATTTCCGCCTCGCATGCTATCTAAATCTGAGGCGTCAATGTGCCGGCCCCTGCGTAAGATGGGTGGAGGTGTCCATGACCTGCACTGTTGTGCGACCCACAGCCGGGGAGTTTTAAAACCAGGAAACAGCTGATCACAGCAGTCAGTCCATCATTTCATATGCGGACATCAATATGAGCAACTGGACAGCCGCTGAGATCCAGGAGATGCAGCGCCTCTGTAGCTGTTTGGTTGTGTTAGCTTGTTGTTGTAGCGGCAAGCTAGTAACGGTCGCTACTTTTCAAATTAAAACCCAGCTAACAACTCAATTATAAACTCCAATGGGGTGCAATGTAAAGCTCTTATTTTGAAGACAAATTCGTTGTCACTGTTCACAGCCCAACTTTGAGCTTTACGTCACGTCACATGTTTACGCCTACCTCAGAGGCGGCTTTTGGAAAAGGAGGAATATTACGCCTCCGTTTAAGAAAGACAGGCCGGCACATTGCCGCCCTTACCTTGGAGTAAATGTGCTGCCTTTTCTATCTAAAAAGAGCTACTATGTCAAAAACCTATCAACGTCACTGTAAAAGTAGAAATTTTTGTGGTGTTATAGCCTATTTCTGTTGTGAAAAAGGTAAACAGCACTGACAAGCCGCTTTCACAGCATCCTTGCAGCATCATTCAGTTCTGTCCTATACAGATACCTGAATCCAATATCAGACTGAATATGTAAGTGAAATTCAGTTGATAAATTGATCATAAAAGCAATTCAGTTTTAATGTCAATATTCCAATGAAGTCACTGTGAGAAAAGAAGTTGTATGGATAATCATCTTTGTTAAGAGGAAGTTTTTTGTTGAGACTGAGGTGTCATGGTGTGTCTCATAGCAGCATGTTTTACCTGTTACTTTCTCCCTACCTGTTCCCCCCCTCCAACCTAGCCCTCCCAGTGTGTGTGAGTAGCCGCATTCAAGTTGAACTCCAGCTGACCTCCTGCAACAGTGAGATCTGCTGGCGACTGTAGGGGCGGGGATACAAACGCTGCTATGAAGTTGGACACTCTCTACGTGACGGGAACAGAAAGAGCTAATAAAAGTGGATAGTACAGATAGCACTTGAGTTGAACCTGTGTTGTCTGCATGCAAGACACAGTAGTTAACCACTTCTATATCATAACCACAAGTAAGGTGACAGAACAGAGCAATTTATTGACAATATCTTTCAGGTTTGTTGCGTTACATGAAGGATTTTATAGGTTTATTCATGCTGACTACCCCATAGGTGCGTCCATACGGCTGCTACTTATCTGAAAGTATGTGATATTTGAGTAGAAAAGAGGCACAGGCGCTTATGGATATGGAAATTTATCGAAACACACGTCATATACGTCAGCATAGATAAAAGCCAATTAGGGCAAAGTCCTGACATCATGAATGTGGGGTCTAGACTCTCCAGTACCTGGAGAGCAACTGCTCTTCAGCCACCTTGCACCTTGCTCCTGCGATAACGTAGAGTACGTCCACACATACGAAAATGATCTTTTTTCCCTCCGTCTTCCTCAGCATCGTTTCAAGAATATTTGCATCCATACGGATCCACTGAAAATGACTTAAAACGCTGTAGTTCATATTCCAGGCCTATAGGTGGAGCATGAAATTCACCAAAAATGGAGAAGAAGAGACGGAGCATGCGCATGAAGCTTGCGCGCTGTAAACAACCAGATAGTAGACGGAGAAACCGAACACAACACAAAGAAGTTGAAAATGGCTAGTACAAGGAAACCAGCCCTTTGTGTGGACCGATGAGGTCGAACTGCTGCGACTCACACTCAACTACAAGGCGAGTAAGTTGCAAGAAAGGCTCAATATCTTCTGCAGCACGAACACAAGCAGTTGTCCGCCATTGCTTTTGTTGTTGTTATGAGACGTCGTGGGGTTCAGAGTTCGGAGGCAAGAGGTCGAGGGGTGGGGCGATGGCGTCATCGTTTTGGAAAGTATTCAAGTACTCTACAGGATTCATAATCATGTACATCTTATGCCTTTAATTTGCAGCTGTTGTAAAGCTGTGCCCCCAGTTAGAACTGTAATTACACACTGTAATCACTTTGTGTTCTTACCGGTGAGGTGGTAAAAAAAAAAATGTAATAGACAGCAATACATATGTACATGAATTTTTATGTGGTAGGCTATTAAACTGTGTTTCTATATTGGATGAGTTAGACTACCATGACAATTCAGTGCTTTCTTATAGCAACTGGCCTGAAAGTCATTTAGTTCATAATACCACAAGCCTGGGCTGTTAGTTACTTGGATTGGATGAAGAGACTATTAGCTAGGAGTGGAAAAAAATTTCAGCTCTGAGAGAGCGAAGCGGATTACCAAATCCATTGCAAGTTTTATTGCATTGGATTTAAGACCGCATTCAGTTGTGGAGAATGTGGGTTTTCGGATGATGGTGTTCACTGTAGAGCCAAGATACAAAATACCATCTCGTTACTTCACTGACACAGCCATACCAACGCTCTACAGTGAAACTAATACAGAAATTTTGGACACTTTGATGAAAGTGGGTAGGCAAGTAGCCATGTTTTAGTATGAGAGCTGATACATAGGTCCATAATGTGTTGAAATGCAAGCTGCATTGATTATTGCATTGAAAGCTTTTTTTATTTTTATATAGGCTACAGTATACTGTTTTTCTCTCAGGGATATGCTCATTGCCTGTAACGGGAGGATTATGTGTTCATAGAAATCATATCTATTTGTGACAACAAAAAGCCTTTACTTTAATAAAATATTAGAGAAGGTAATGAATCTTTGGATTTTTTTTAATGATCATCACAAAAGTAGGAAGTGATTACCAAAATCTGAGTAGCAAACTCAGATTTAATTATTATTGTTATTATTTTAAATCATGCATGGAAATGTACACAAAAAAATTGTTGCATCGAGATGCATCGATAATCGGTTTAGAATCGAATCGTTGACCTCCAGTGACGGACTGGGAACAAAAAACAGCCCTGGCATTTTCACCCAACAGCAGCCCACGGAGGGGGTGCGCGCGTGCACGCGCACATTTTGACACACGTAAAGAACAGGCACTTTTGATAGCCCCGGTGATAGTAAACGTAAATTCCCAGGCTATAAACACCTACATCCCGATACATAAAACACATTAATAAATCATCAGAGCCAGTCGCTCCATAATAAAAACGTGTCTTACCGTCACGCAGTCATCCATATCTATCTATATGCTCTCTGAGATTTCTCTCTTTTTCTCCGCTCTCCCCTTGTGTCGCTTGATGCCTCGATTCATTTTTTTGCTAGCTTAAACTCAGTCAACTTCCAACCTCCAACTTCCAACAACCACACTCAGACGGTCTACTCGATTCAGTCTTGAAATTCCCAGAAGGCATTGCTTCATTTTAACTTTTGCAAACAACTATTCAAATAAAAAAATGCAGGTAGATTTGTTTTATTTCAAACCATGCACGTTTTTGAACATCTGAATAAGACATTTCGCTACAAAAGAATGCAGAGTGATATAAAATTTTGCGACTGTAGAAGGCAACCATGACTGTGATATAGACACACGTATGTGGCCTATAAATACAGCTTAGCTTAGAAAGCTTTGCAGTGGAAAGAATTAGGAGAAATTTGGATTGCTGTTGGCAATGGAAATTTATTGATTCTTGAAACGGCTGGTAGAAATGAGCATGGGGCCGCTCTGTGATTGGTCAGTCGGCCCGCGAGCGGCCGCATCACCAGGCGGCTGCAGTGGCATTTGCCCGCATTGCCCAATGGCCAGTCCGTCCCTGGTTGCCACCTATCAGTCAGGACATGGAACAACAGTTGATTATAAGCAAGAGAAAAAACAACTGTGACGGCTGCGCAGAGGCCGGCGGCCGTCCTGCTGCACCGGCCGTTCTGGTATTCTCCAGAACGTCCAGATGGCCAGTTCGCCCCTGTTGACCTCTGAATCTGAATCCGAATCGAATCGAATCATGAGGTGAGAGAGATTCCCACCCCTACTATTAGCTGACCTGGACGCATAATTTAATCTGAGATTCAGATCTGTTTGCCATGCACACACATAATCAGTAAGGACTTACTAAATGTTCTCTTGTAATGTATCATGTCGAAATTAAAATGTGACAAATAAAGTCAAAATGTACATATATTAAAGCACCACAATGTAACTTCTTGGCCAAAAAGCCATCCTGTCCATTTTAGAGTGTCATCACCAGATTGATAGACTGACACTTATGGTTTCCAGCTCAGGTCTAACGCCAAAACAAAGCTTCACATCAAGATTAGACTCAACCTTTGACCCAATCCCAATACATCCCGTAGCCCCTATCACTTACCCCTACCCCTCTGTTTTGCACGTTCACATCTAGATCTAGGGCATTGAAGTTTTTAGGTCCTTCTTGTTGGGATAGAGGGGTATGCTGAAGTGTTTGAGGTTTTTCAGATGTTTGCTTCAAACCGAGGGTTAAGATAACTCTCTGTTGATTAAATGTATTGTGGTCATTTTCTTTATAATGAGCATTACATAATCGCAATTGTTGTGACAATACTGAGATTGCCACAGTAACAAAAGAAATCACCACAGCAAAAGACGGCATATTTGAAATCGTCGATCGTAACTAAAACATGTTCTTCGTCAACTGATGACGTATGTCGGGGTCTCATAGTTTGTAGGAAGACATTTCAACCACTACCCCTTGTAACTCTGTTCTTAAGGGCAAGGGGGTTAACTTGAAAACCAGGGGTAGGGGTCAAACTTGGAAATAGAATTGGGACTTTCTCCAGGAAGTAAATATGTTGCTGCTTTAAATATATAGGTAACTTAGTAACTGTTTGGTACAGCATAGCACAGACAACCATATCCACCCCCTCTGACAATACACAATACTAGTCACAAGGGACGGCATAATTAATTATTTACACACACACACACACACACACACACACACACACACACACACACACACACACACATGCACAAACAAAACCTCCCACCCGCTCTTCACTCACATGAGTTAATTTCCCACAGGGCAGAAGCACATGCATGCCAAAACTGGCAGAAGCTACAGGTAGGTTGTGTGAGAGCCTGTTGCTAGGCAGACTGCTGAGCCTCCATGTGAACACATAAGGCTGGTAATTAAAAGCCATTTACAACCAGCAACTGAAAGGGCTTAAACCAATACCTGTCTGTGAAGATCACATGGCAGTTTTATATTTTGTGCTTGAATCTGGCAATAGATAAAAGTGATGCTAATCCTTTCTAAGCTAAGCTACTTGCCTTTTAGCTCCATGCTTAATGCCAGTGATGGAAGAAGCATTTAGGTCCTTTCCTGAAGTAAAAGCAGGATAAATACTCTTACAATTAAAAGCCCTCGGAAACACCCCATCACGTTCAGATATATCTTTTACAGAAAGATCATTGCATCGCTCTTGTACCAAATCACTGTGTGGCAGCAACAAAGGGTATTCAGAAATGTACAGGTCTTCCAAAACCACATCAGTACCATTACCGTCAGGCACCACATCTGGACTTGGTTTGGCCATGACACACGCAGCCACTCAGGATGAAGACCTCTGGCAACACTCAAGCTCTCCTCGGACACAAAACAAGACAGACCAAAGTTACAACAGCCGAGGGAGTAGTGTTGGCTCACACCAGCCAAGCCTTTGCCCAAAATAAGTTGTGTACCTGGGCAAAGCCGGGCACACACCAACAGCTACCTCACCCTTCACCAACTCACAGCCCAGAACCATATTGAGTATAGCAACAGGAAGAGCGACTGAGAACACATTCACCGGTATCAGCAGTGCTGGCCCTGAGTAATTTGGTGCCCTAGGCAAGATCTTAGCCGGCGCCCCCTTGCATCACAGTCAATTTCACAATCAATTTTCATACACTCACACAGAAACTGCATGTATGAATTCAAGATTTTATTTCTTTTAAGCCAAAATTATCTCACCAAATAAAAATTGAAGAAAGAAACAAGTGATAAAAATACAATATAAATAAGGCACTGTGTAAACATATTACCTCTCAGCCTCAGAGAGCAATCTCTCGCTTATCTATTGTCAGCCGCTTTGCGGTGTATTCTTTTGGAGAAAACATCTAGCAGCAGAAGCAGTGCAAGCTATCATTTCTGTTTGAGTGCATCAGCCAGCTTCTTTTGATTTTTTCAGCATTGACTAAGACTCTGTTACAAAAGTCATGTTGACACTCTCCCATCTTTGTTTTTGGGAAACGTGTAACTGCTTTTTTTATTTGAACTGGTCCTCTGTGAACTACCTCTCATATCACTTTGTCAGTTAGAAGAGATGCCCAGTCAGCTTTTAGTCCTGATGCTGTGTCACTGGGCTGGTGGTGAAATATGTTAAAAGTGCATCTGAAGAGAGAAGAGAAGTATATGTGACCACTGCATGTTACATTTTAATAAAAAAAAAAACAATAGATCCTTGATGTGTGCTATAAATAAGACTAATATAGACTAATAATGAAAATATGATGAGATTCATTAAACTCTATTGTCATTGCAATACAACTCAGTCTCTCTCTCTCTCTCTCTCTCTCTCTCTCTCTCTATATATATATATATATGTATATATTTCGCCTATGAATGATATGGGAAAGCTAAGGTGTGGAGCATTAACAGCAATACACTTTATACAACACAATAAACCAAAGGCTTACAATGACCCTGTTACAAAGGGAATGGACATTCAAGCAGGAAATAACACCTGAACAGGCCTAACGTTAACTTTCCAAATGTCCCTGATGAATTTAAGGTGGAGTAACATTAACACACGTCGACTCATCGATTTATTGATTACTAAACAATGCTGCTATCGTCCGAAGTAAGCTAGCAAGCTAACACTCTGCTCCAACAAAGATGTTGTTAATGATCATTAAACTATTCATTTCCTTTCGCTTCACCACGTAGACGTTACTGTACCTGTATCTTCTTCACATCTTTCTCTTCTTTCTCTCTTTTCCTTCACTGGGAGCCAGATAGTTTCAGTCTTTTGGACCTTGTGGTTCTGCTACAGTATCAGTAAATCTCTCTCCTGGTCTTGGGGTCTCGGTCCGGTCAGATTCAGGCAGCTGGCCTCTCGACCCGCCCCTCTCACAGAGGAATAGTAGGAATAGTCTTTTGCTATGATGTTATGTTGCTGTGGGCTTATATAATATTTCGAAATAATATTAGTAATGGCACTGGTAAAATATATATATATATATATATATTTTGAATTTCTTTATTATCATTATTTTTTCTCCCCTCGTTTTCGGTGCCCCCCGCAGATGACGGCGCCCCTAGCATTTGCCTATACTGCTGATGCCCAGGGCCGGCTCTGGGAATCAGTTTGCCCTGACAAGAGCAAGACAGAGTCAGAAATAAAGGGATCATAGGCACCTTTGTCCCTGAAGATTGTTACAGGGACCTTTGCATCACTTCCCACTAAGGACACAAATGCACAATGCATCTGGAATAAACGGAGCATAAGCTTCCCAAACATCTTGTTCATCAGCCTGATGCACGATGAGCTTAAGTACAACTGCATGCCGCAACTCACGACTGAAGCTGTGCAATCCAGCCTTTAATCCCCTCATTAGTATTCCCCCTCAGAATGAAGGATTGCCGCTGTGTCCTGTTCTTTCCGTCCATATCAACTCTGCTGTTTCCCCAAGCTACAATCCTGAGAACAAGCACCATCAGCCTTTTAGCCGGACACTGCTGCAGCCAACGCCATTCATCTATGCCGACGAATGTGCTGGATCAAAAAGGTGGATGGACACACTCACAAGTATGGTCACAAGTGAGGTAATTATTGTCTGGACAGATACGTCCGATTTGCTACTGGTTTTACACTGTAAAACATTGTTCTTGCTGCTTGCTTTTCTTTGTGCTCATCACAAGCTGACTTGAGCCTCTCCACTTTGTGGAGCTAAGTGTTAGCTTCGCCTCCTTGTGAGAGTACAATAAGCCATGGTTCTATCAAAGAATAAGAACCAATGGAAGGTGATTCGAGCCTGCCATCGTTCACTGGCCACTGAGTGATAGAAAGGCAAGTATTGTGTCTTGAGGAGAGTTTTCGACCACCCAGTGCAGGGCCCCAAGGCAGGACAATCAAGAACTAATCTCACTTGTTTTTCGCATTGACAAGTCCATTAAAGACAGCAAGAAAGAGGGTTTCTTCCTGTCGTAGGTCAACTAGTTCCACTTTTAGCCAGGCTCCTCACTCTGCCAGGAGCATAGACCAGTTTCATGCCCCTCATCTAACCTCAGAGCTCCCCCTGCTGCTCCGGAGCAACCTGGGTTGGTCTCATCTGTCACCTGAAGAATGGCAACAACGCTTCATGAACAAGCTGTGTATATACTGTGGATGACCTGGACACCTCCTCACCTGATGCCCTGCTATGCCAAAAGGACAGGCTCCCCAGTGAGTGAGAGCACACTGGCGAGCCGGACCTCCACCACTACTAGCTCTCATAACCACACCACTGCCTCTCTCCAGTGGTCATGTGAGCTCCTCTCCATGCATGTATTGATTGATTTCGGTGCCAACAACAGTCTTATTGACTCTTTTCTGGTGGAACAAGCACATGTTCCCATTGTGGCCCTCGAATTCCCCAAGATAGTCAATGCCCTGGACAGCTGGCTCTTGGTCATATTAACTCATACAGTTCTCATCACAACTTATTCAACTGTTCATCATTTCCTCTCCTACCTCACCAGTTTTACTTGGTCACCGCTGGCTCAGACTACATAATCCCTACATTAACTGGGCATCAGCCGCCAGGCAAGTTGGAGCACCTACCGCCATTCCTGCTGTCTACAGTCTGCTGCACCTTCCAAGTCAACCTCTCCCTTGCCCCCTCACACCACCTGATTTGTCTCCAGTGCCCCAAATTACCATGACCTTGCCAGAGTTTTCAGTGAGGAGCTAGCATTGTCTCTGCCCCTCCATCGACCTTATGAGCATGCCATAGAGCTTCTCCCTGGCACCTCGCTTCCCTCCAGTCTCTTATACAATCGGACACGCCCCGAGAGAGAGACCATGGAGAGGTAATTAAATGACTCCCTAGCCATCAGCTTAATCAGGCCCTCCTCCTCCCCTCTCAAAGCCTGGACTTTCTTTGTGGAGAAGAAGACAGACAAGACCCCGTTCCCTTGTCTTGATTACCATTGCCTCAGTGATATCACTCTCCACCTTACTGATCACTCCTTTGAGCCTCTGTGTCATGCCACTGTCATTCCTAACTGGACCTGCCGAAACACCTACCATCTGTTTCGATAAGCAAGGATGAGTGGAAAACAGTTTTCAACAACCCCGTAGGCCACTTTGAGTACCTTGTCATGCCTTTTGGGTTAACACTCTCCAGGACATGTTGAACCATTCTTGGGCTTGATTATTTCGACGAAATCCTTTTTGTCCCAATCCTTGAAAGAACAACACAACATATGAGGTTGGCATTGTGAACAAGCTGGCGTTGGAGAACAAGATGTTCCTTAAGACAGAGGAATGCAAGTTTCAATCCTCTGCAGTCAAGTTTCTGGGTTATGTGGTGCCTCAGGGCCAGCTTCAGCCTGACCCTGCCAAGATCCATACTGTGGAGGAGTGGCCCACACCAACTTCCAGGAAGCAGTTTTTGATGATTTCTACAGAAGATTTATTTGTGGCTACAGTCGAGTGACAGCCCCCCATACCAAGCTAACCTCCATCAGCTTGCCATTCACTTGCACACTTCACAATTCCTGAAACTGAAAAAAACTGTTCTCCAGCATCCGGACCCTTCCCTTCAGTTCATGGTGGAGGTTGATGAATCAGACTCAGGCAATGGAGCAGTCCTCTTCAAGTGTAATGCCTCTACTCAGAAACTACATCATTGTGCCTACTTCTCTTGCTGCTTCTCGCCAGCGGAGACAAAATTACAACATTGGAAATTGAGAGTTGCTGGCATTGTCATCGCCTCTCCAGGAGTGGCGGCACTGGCTAGAGGGTGCCAAACAACCATTCATTATTAGGACTGACCACAAAAGCCTTTCCTACCTTCACTAAGTGGAATAACTCAACTTCGGCAGGCTTTCTGGTCCCTGTTCCTGAGCCTCCTGTTAGTCATTTCTCCCTGGTTCCTGGTTACCATAATAGTAAGCCAGGTGCCCTTTTCCGGCTCTCCTCCCCAGACTCTGTGTCGGCTGACCCTGAGTTTATTGTGCCTCCTCTCCTGATTATCGGAGCAGCTACATGGAAGATAGAGACCTGTGAGGGAGGCACAACGGGGCCACCCTGACCCTGGCACGGGACCAGCCAACTGCCTATTCATACCTATGTCAACATTTCTACAGTGGGGCCACTCCTCCAAACTCACCTGTCACCCTGGAGTCGAGCAAATGCTCCTGCTCCTCTGTCAGCATTTTTGGTAGACCCGGTCTGTCCAAGGATGTGAAGCAGTTTGTGGCTGCCTGGCCATTTTGTGCCCAAAACAAGGTCTCTCATCGCCCTCTGGCTGGTCTCCTTCTTCCACTGCTTGTGCCAAGTCGCCCCTGGTCCCACATAGCAGTGGATTTTGTTATTGACCTCCTGCTTCAAATAGTAACCCTGCAATCCTCACCATAGTGGCCTGCTTCTCCAACTCAGTCCACTTTGTTACTCTGATGGAGCTGCCCACAGCCTTTGAGACTGTTGAGCTCCTCATACTTCATGTTTTCCTAATCCACGGCCTCCCTATTGACATTTGCTGTGTCTCAAGGCCGCGAAGGTTAGTTGAGGTGTATCCTCCAAAAAGAGGGAAAAGAAGGCAGCATTTGTGGGCTGCATTTGGAAGAGCCTTCGAATTGGGACAGCCTTCACGTGGCGTTGTGACGTAATTGGCCTTCAAATGCGGCTTCCGAAGGATGCAGACCCTGAATTGAGACACAGCAAATGTCTGTGATTGGAACCCCAGGTTCTCTGCTCTCTAGCTGAGCCCCCTCTTCCCATCCTTGTCATCGATGACTATCCTGCCTACAACATCCATAAGATCCTGGTCATTTGACGTTGGGCTGAGGCTTCGAGTATCTGGCGGACTGGGAGGGTTATGGCCCAGAGGATCCCTCTCGCTCTCCCAGGCCCTCATCTTGGGCCATACACTCCTAAATGATTTCTACCTTGAGTTTCCTCTTAAGCCTGGGAGCGTGCCCGTTGAGGGGGCCAGCTAATGTCACCTTCGGACTTGGTTGTGGCCCTTTTTTGTGTTTGTTTTCTGGTGCTTATTGTGTTCCAGAGGTGCTGGAGAGGTACGAGAGGTAACGTGTAACGTAACGCGTTAGTTTCGTGTGTCAAGCAATCAGTAACTTCGTTATTTTTTTAAAAAAGTAATCGGTTATTTTAAGAATTTCTCCGGACAAGGAAAGGAAAATCCCGATTGCAGCCTGCTGTTTGTCAGACAGTTCTGCCACCTGCGGATGTGTCAGCGGAGGCGCAGCGCTGTGATGCGTCTGTGCCCTGCTGCTGACCTACATTACCTGTGTGTGTGTGTGTGTGTGTGTGTGTGTGTGTGTGTGTGTGAGTGTTTTCGAACCCCCGGCAAGATGGCAGAGAGGACAGCTTTTGCGTCGTGGAAGTACGCACATTATTTTCAATTCGCCAGCGAAAAGGACAAGAACAACATAACGGTAACATGCACACTCTGCGTTGGTGAAAAGCTTCTGTCGACCGCAAAAAATTAACCCAAATTTAAAAAAACAAATTGTATCCAAGCACCACTCTATCACCCTGGTAGCAAAGCCTGCTTTTGCTGACTGTCTTTCCTGTTATTGTTATCCTGCAGAGTTAATTTGGTTGGATGACTGACGTTATTCAACATTGTCACGACTTCTCGGTGCATTTAAAGGAGGCTGTGTGTGTGTCAGTTAAGTTGCAGCATGTGCGAGGCGCTGCAAACGGCTTTTCATTTTTGGTAACGCATGAGTACTCTAACGCGCTTTTAATCATAGGTAACGCTGTAGCGTAACTGATTACTTTTAATTGATGGTAACGTTGTAACCTAATGAACTACTTTCCAAAGTAACTATACCCAACACTGCCGGTGACAAAGGGCAGCCCTGCCAGAGTCCAACATGCACTGGGAACAGGTCTGACTTACTGCCGGCAATGCGAACCAGGCTCCTGCTCCGGTCGTACAGGGACCGTACAGCCCTTAACAGAGGGCCTCCTACCCCGTACTCCCGGAGCACCTCCCACAGAATGCCACGAGGGACACAGTCAAATGCCTTCTCCAAGTCCACAAAAAACATGTGGACTGGTTGGGCAAACTCCCATGAACCCTCGAGCACCCTGTGGAGGGTATAGAGCTGGTCCAGTGTTCCAAGGTCAGGACGAAAACCGCATTGTTCCTCCTGAATCTGAGGTTCGACTATCGGCCGAATTCTCCTCTCCAGTACCCTGGAGTAGACTTTCTCAGGGAGGCTGAGAGTGTGATTCCCTGATAGTTGGAACACACCCTCCGGTCCACCTTTTTGAATAGAGGGACCACCACGCCGGTCTGCCAGTCCAGAGGCACTGTCCCCGACTGCCACGCGATGCTGCAGAGACGTGTCAGCCAAGACAGCCCCACAACATCCAGAGACTTGAGGTATTCAGGGCGAATCTCATCCACCCCCGGTGCTTTGCCACCGAGGAGCTTCCCAACTACCTCAGTGACTTCGGTTTGGGTGATGAATGAATCCACCTCTGAGTCCCCAGCCTCTGCTTCCTCTATGGAAGGCGTGTCAGTGGGATTGAGGAGATCCTCGAAGTATTCCTTCCACCGCCCGACGATATCCCCAATCAAGGTCAACAGTTCCCCACCTCCGACGTAAACAGTGTTGGTGGAGGGCTGCTTCCCTCTCCTGAGGCGCCGGATGATTTGCCAGAATTTCCTCGAGGCTGACCGGTAGTCCTCCTCCATGGCCTCCCCGAACTTTTCCCAGACTTCCGCGACCGCACAACTGGTGTTGTGAGACAAAAATTCCTTGCCGCAAAAATTACTAAAAAAAAAAACAGTGCTCCTGTGAGTGGGGTAGTGGGTAACTTTACGATCTTTCCTTACAATGTTTTTTAATTTTTGACAAATGTTAATTGATCAAAATAAGCATTATTTTGACAGCCCTAATACTGTATAAATATATACACACATACTGTATATAGTATGAAACAATGTGAAGAATTCCCACAGTGATTAATGTAGTGGAGTGTGGTAGACAAGTGGCTGTTTGGATAAAGTCTCTGTGGGTTTCCTCAGTGTCTGTAGTGACTGATATGCGCCCTGTGATTGTACTTATCTCCTTGTAGGTTGGTTGAAAAGGCACATTGAGTCAGCACGCGAGATAAAAAAAGAAAAAAAAAAGGCTGGAAAAGGCCTACGACAAAGATCTCTACATTGTTTATGTAGTTCCACACAATTGGATATGAATAGTCTATAATATGCAGCCTTTTATGGTGTGGTGGAATTGCCCTGCTTGTGGCATATCTTGACATACACACTCTGAATACATACGTGCACAGCGATTATATCAAGCAGCTCGGTTCATCCGAGCATTAAACAACCCCAGCACCTATCTGTAAGACAAATAAACAGTGTCTGCAACCAAACGCAGACGTCTCTAGCCTGTCATATGGCAGCTGGCTGCAGTCGTGCTGCAGGGACCAGCTTGTGTGTGGGCGGCCAGAGTCTCTTTGCTCAAACTGTTATCAACAGAACTCTGGCACACACATATACAGACTAAAGGATGAGAGGACACAGAAAGAAACAGAATTTTAAATAAGATGTTTTAATTTAAATTTAAATTACTCATGTTATTCAATTCAGGCAAAACCCTTCCTGTGCAAAATCAATTACATAATTAACAGTAAGTAAAACAAACAGACTGCATCATACACATCATTAACTGTTTGATAGAAGTGTTTCTTTAATTCTCTATACTTTCAATATGATTTTTGCGGGTTTGTCTTTGAGTTGGATATTTGTTAAAAAACAAAAGTTATTGGTTCTAGTTTTAATACAAGGCATCATACTTCCTGGCCAACACTCTGCTTTTGCAGGTTGAACCTTTCAGCAGCTGAGCTAATAAGAGACATCAAACAAACCATAATATAACTGAGGTGATGAAACTGCATACCTGTTTTAATACAAATTTGTATCTTTTCAGTTCCCCTGTCCAGTTAAAATATTGATGCACCTTTGTAGCTATGCTCCTGCACACAGAATTAGGAAATTTCAACAATTTAATCATTATTAGCTATACAATATCGCCATCTCTGCTCACTTACTAACCAGTTTTCACTTCACATTATGTCAATTTGTGTTACTCAATCGCAGCATGTGATGTTGAGCCGTTAACACTGACCCAGGAAGGTGGGAACTGACACTCTGTTGGTAAATGTGATGATGATACTAAAGATCACCATCACACCTACTAATGTGTTAGTTTTGGCTCCTAAAAACAAAATGTGGATATATAATTCAAGCCAATCACTTAATTAATCTGGTCTGTTTTTATAATTATGTTTTAAAATGTTGATATGTAATATATGTTTCTAAAGTATATACATTTATACAATAGTGTAATGTACATTTTGAATAATACATTATGAACTTAACTAAAGTAATTTTATACTGTATTTGTTAAATATAGTCATGGTTGTTATTATTTTTTACGACAAGATGCAGTGCTGTCAGTAGTTCATTGTGCTTAGCTGGTCGCTGTGTACAGGGAAAATGCGATGCTGGTTCATGAACACACAATCTCTATTTTTTGCCGCTAGGGTTCTCCCTATCAAAACAAAAGATGTTTGCTGTGGGCGGAGCGGGGACGGCAGAGCCAATGCTCAGCTACTGCAGAGAGTCGTTGCAGATCCAGACCTTCTGGGAGAATAAACACCTGGAGCCACATCAGAGTCTGCTTTGATCCAAAGCCATTTAATGAAGGGAAGAGAGCTCAGAGATTACTTTTTATCTTTTGGAATTAAAAAGTGGATTTATGTTCACTCCTGTTTATCAACCTGACATAACATAAATGCCATTGTCAGGTATTTATGTTCTGTAATGTTGACTGCTGACTGGAGCTGGAGGGGAAATGTGCTTTACCTCATGAACGTAATGTTACAGAGGGGAGAGGGGGAAAATAGAGAGAGAGAACCAGAGTCTAATGTGCACTAATGTTCATGAACAAGGTAAATGTTTTAGAGTTTTATTCCCATTATGTTTAGTCCTGTTCGCCTGCTTCCTTCCTTCATGGATATCACGGCCAGATGAAACGCAACGTTACATTAAGTACAATTGTTTTTCTGGTTTTGAAAATTGTTGAAAACAGAAGGAATAATGGCACACAGTTAAATGTACAACACAGTTCTAGTAGCTTTCAGACATTTTCATACTGAAATGTTACATATTATATTTTTAATGTGTTGAATCGCCAAGACCTCCAAGTTACTCTAAAGTACAAATTGCAAAATACTTTACACACGCTTGTCAACACCCTTTAGAATGAGAAACAAGTGGGATCTGCTATGAAGTTCAACCTAACTTATCTGTGCCTTCCAAAACCATTACAAACTACTGTTAAAACAGACACTATGGTAAAGGTTTGGTTAAGTTTAGGCACAAAAACTATTGGTTAGGTGGAGAAAAAAGTCATGTAGTGTGGTATACAATGACTTCTTTGTAAGACAAGGGGATATTCACATAAGGTAATGGCTAGGGAACAGTTGTCATCATGCTTTAAATAAAAACCTTTATTGGCAGTTAAAAAACCAATAGCAGTCTCCCATGTTGAAATCTGAAGTTTTCTTCACTCATCGGTCCCCCGACATCCTCCCTTTCATTCTTAAACCTCATTTGAATTCCACCTTTGCGACCATCATGATTCCTATAGCCACTAGAGGGCTAAGTCACTTGAAAATATAGAGGAGCTGTTTTGAGGAATTTGCTGTTGCAACTGATGCTGCTGGAGAACAGTCGCCGACTTAAACAACAAGTTGGCAGTGGACCAGTTTGAGATGTAACCTTTACACAGGATGCAGCCTACTGTGATATTGTAATCTAAATCTGCTTCAAATGAACCATCATTCGCTGCCTCCTGGACCAAGAAATTACTTCGTTTTCGAATCAGTTGTGACATTTTTTTTTCAGTTATTCCCTTGTAAGTATGTGCCTTGGGTAATAGGATATGAGAAGCTATTATTGATAGCTTTAACCTCAGAGGAGTCATTAAAATCTAATAATCATCCAATTGATATTAATAACATTCTAAAATTATAGAAACACTCCAGTTCACTACAACTACAGGAAATTGTTAAGGGAAAAGTAGTAACAGCTATTCGAATGGCAGATAGAATGTAGATTATAGGCAGTCAAACATTTCCCCTATGAGTAATTATAGTGTCACATAGAATAATATGGTCATTAGTCATTAATTAGAAGAAATTCAAGCTAATTCTTAAGTAAAACTTGTCATGCCTCGGCTATAATGATGAACGGGCAATGCAGCCCTTTCAGATGGGGGATAATTAGCTTGGTACTTCAGCTTCGCACATGAACAACCCTGAGTCGAAGATAAAATCTCAGGACCAAGATTTAGTTATTCCACACATCACACTTGATCCTGTGAGTTTGGAAATTCACCCGTCTGTAAAAAAGAATAAAAGAAAAAACCTTTGGGAGCCACCTGGTTGAGAGGGCGCCATTTCTAACGGGCACTGTTCATTCATACTGTAGCAGCCTGTGATTGTGTGACTGCGCTGCGTTTCATCTGAGCGTCTGCATGACAGCCTGAATGCAGCCTTCCCTCCAAGATATAATAGGGTTTTATTTGCCCCTTGAGAACCAGTTAGGAAGCCCAAAATGCAGCTGCAGGGCCACAGGAGTGCCAGCCCCCCTCTGGAAAAAAAAAGAAAATCCAAGTGAGGAGGACAGAGGGAACTGGATGAAAGAGAAAAATATGTTTGTGTGTGTGTGTGTGTGTGTGTGTGTGTGTGTGTGTGTGTGTGTGTGTGTGTGTGTGTGAGTGTGTGTGTGTGTGGTTGTGTGCGTGTTCGCACATTTATGAGGACCAAATCTACCTGCAAAGATATAAAGATGAGAATATTTCCCTGTGGAGGTTTTTACCTCTAGTTACACAACTTAACAGTTCTATGGATGGGTCCCTGTTTTGTCTGTCTCGTACACAAGGACGAACATGCACGTATATGTGCAAGGGAGTGACACATATTTCTGACGGTTCTCTCACACTATTTCACTGATCTACAGGTGGCGGCAACAAGCTAAAGAAGTGCAGTAATATGACTGCAAATACAGGGAAGATGTAAACGGTGCTGGTTTCAAACATCAGGGAAAAGGTGGGTTTTCAAGTGTTGAATGAAGAATGAAATCCATTCATCGTGTTTGTTAGACCTTGAAGATTCACACAATGAGTTTAAGTAAGAAACAATTTAAGAGAACACTTCTGTTTACAATCAAACTGCAGAGGAGCTTTAAGGAGCTCAGAGGTATTTAAATTAGCCAGGCTTGTTGAGATCAATTAAATGATGTAGTGTCATTGCAAGACCTTACTTTTGAACTGTAAGGTAGGAAGACATGAGAATGTTACATTGCAGCACTGATGCTTAAAATGTTTGCCACATTTAAGTCAAAAGTATAAACCCACTGTGACATCAACCAATGTTTGATTGATTGATTTGTGGACTACCATTCATCTCCGTTCTTTCGACAATATTTAAACATGAAGGTGGGGCTCTGGGAGAAATGTATACCCTGCTTTACTGTAAATGGGACCATAATTTACAAAAATGAACATCAGCCTGTACAGAGGAGGACTTAAAACTGGCAAGTGAGACCCTAAACTCATTAGGAAAGTGAGGTAATAAATCAAGTGAGAAGTTGGCTTATTTTCCCATAAGCTTTCATACATCCCCCACTAATAGAAAGAATACAGGTCGAATACACTTCAACACTGGCTTCATTTTTCAGCCAAGGAAGCTCCGTCCATATTTTATGTAGTCGATGGTTAGTTCCCATCTCTTTCAGGAAGGAACGCCAAGGAATGACAAGAAACGAAAAACGTTTGGTTCATTCCTCTAGAGGTGACTCATCAAATAAAAAACAAAACTGGAATAAAAAAACACAAAAATAGGGAAGGTGTACTCAAGTGAGCACCGGTACTGGCTGATGCAGATTTCCCCATATGACTGTAGGTCACCTCAACCAGATTGTTGCAGTCATTCTGTCACATTGTTACTGTGCAACTGTTAGGACAGTATGTTATATATCATATATTTTTTATACTAAAAAGAACTGTTATAAAGTATGCACAAGGCCACTATCTGCATTAACATGAACCCTAATGTTCCACTGATCGTCAATCAATCATAACCCAGTCAGAATAAAAATCCTTCATGTAGACACCTGAATCGGTAGAGACTGATTCAATCTGGCCTAACCTGAATTAACTTTCAATCTGATTGAGAAGGCTGGTGCCTTTGATGTTCAGATCAAGAGGTAAATCTTAACCCTATAAAAGCGTATTCAGATCATTTTTCTCTGGTTGGAATAAATATATACTTCAGGGGGCACAAAAACATGGCGGGATCAAAACAAAACTGGTCTGTGGCTGACGATTTATGTGTCGGAGGTCTCAAAAGGAGTAAAAAGTTGATGACTGGCTTGATGGATGAGAGGCTACTGAACCACTGACCAAATCAAGAAACACTGGTGAAGTTTTAAGGCAGCCTACTTAAGTTTCAAGGCTAAAAGTCCTGATGGCAGAAGTGGTTCCACCCAGACAGGCTAATGGGTGCAACGATTGACGGAAACGACTTGCTACAGTGTGGATGTGGGGTTTGAGGATAACTTGTCTGTGGCTGCTGTCCCTATTCAAGAAGACAGCAGATACGATGTTTCACAGTGGCCCGGATCACAAAAGGTTAAATTCTGATTAAATCATTTGGGACAATCCCTTTATCGGATTACTTTTTTTTTGCCACCAATGTAAACGATGAACGACGTTGGAATCCCCAATCAAATGATTTCAATCCGATTGAAGAAATATTGTTAATGTAAACGCAGTTACATTTGTAGCTTGCTGTTTTGATCAAATCCTTGACTTTATGTTACTTGTAATGAAAGTTCAAATGAGTGCGGGGTCGTCTTGGCATACACGCTGCCTTTATCTGTTCAGTGACAGATCATTATGGCAAGGTAGCTGGCTAGCTAGTTCAGACTTGGAGATTTAATTTTAAATGCAAAGATATCAAAACAAAGCTATCTGGACTTCTTTAAGATGCCATGCATTGAGGATGAGGAGGAGATGACAGCGGTCCGAAAAGAGCTCTAGGGAAAACTTGGACGCCGACATCGGGGATGCTTCTTCTTCCTCCAGCACCTCTCCAGCCACAGACCATGGAGTCGATGCTGCGGTAACTGCCTCTACTGCTGTAACAGATCTATCAGCATAGACAAAAGTATAGATGTTTGATGAGTATTTTACAGTTGTGCTATAATGTTATTGGGTGTATGTATTTCTGCATTGAATGAAGAAATAAAGTTGCAGCTCACCTCGACCACCTCATTTCTTAAAGCTATCACTCTTCCAGGCAACAGTAAACATAACCTGTAGTCTGCTATTGAGCAATAATGCTGATAGTTGACATATATACAATCAATAATATTTTAATTAGTGTATTAGTGTGTGTTAATGAAAGTGTCTGGGTGCTTTGACAAGGAAAAACCTCATTAAAAAAAGGTTTGTGTTCAGTGTTGTCTTGAATATGACATCCACGATGATTGTACGAAAATCAACCATTTGCATGTGTCAGTTTAAGTAGACATACACGCATATAAGTTAGTAAGTAAGGTCAATCTCTGTGTGGGGCAGGGTGGCATTTAGGGTGGAGGCGACTGGATGGCGGGGCCAGCGAGCTGGAAGAGTGTGGGGCATTCAAATCCCAAGAACAGTGGGGCTGATTTGCAGTGAGGGACCCCTTGCTGGCCGCTGTGAATGGAGAGTTGCATACCTTTCTGACTGTCGTTTGTGCAGCAGCCCATAGAAGAAGAAAGCGGAGGAAAAGAATCACAGGAAGGGAAGAGACAGGGAAAGAGGGAGACAGAGAGAGAGAGAAGACAGAGGGAGGGGTACTTGAACTTGGCTGATATCATCTGTAATTTCCTCCTCCACTGTTCCTCTATATGTATCAGCTGCTGGCTTATTACTGGCTGGCCTTGTCTCGCCTCTGATCTGGCTGTTGTGAGCCAGAGTGTGAAAATAACAAAGGTCTTTGTAAGGAGCTTTCAGTCAGTGAGTGCTACAGAGGATCATATAGCTGGTGTCAGACACACCAACATGTCCTCTTCAACACTCCTCCTGGAGCCACCAGCTGGTCCTTCTCCACAACTCTGTGTACGGACTCAAAAAACTCTTCGAGACTTCATCCAAATCAACTTTTTTGGCCCAGTGTGTTGATGCAAACATGAAATTTGTACATATGAATTCGTATTATTTTTCCATACCTTGCCTTTAAACAATTGTTGCACTGTAACAAACAGCCAAATGAATGCATACACATTGTTACTGTCCACTGAATATACAGGGTTTGTTCTAAAGTCCAGTCAAGTAGTCAAGATACATATTATTTTACAATGAAATAATAAGAAAAGATACAATAAATAAATTATTTCTCTTTTAAATATAATAATATAAATCAAATCAAATGTACACAAAATTAGTACTTTGATCAATGTGTGCATCGCAAAAATTCAAATGTAGGGAGATTCAGACAGAGAATATATTTACTGTAAAGTATACGACACTGTCATGAATTGTAGACAAAGTTGACTAAGGTAATGGTCAAAATCCTGATTGACAGGTTAAATTCATAACACAAAAGGTTTACCCAGGAACAATGTAGGCAATGGCCTCTACAGCACCATGCACTGGCAGCTCTACAGAGGAACTGTAGGATGATTCCAGTATTGGATTTACTCTTTTATTTTTGTCCCTGAGGTCTACTGGACCTTTGGCCTACAGATTTAGGAAATGCAGTCTAGTTCAAGAAGAAAAAATATAAAAAGGTTGTGTACTGTCTATTGAGAACAACAGCATTCTAAGGGTAACTTCCCCAACGTTACACAGTAAAGTGTGTTTACAGGTGTTGGGAGTACTACTGCATATGTGAAAAACCTTTTTTGGCTGCAGTGGAAGCTGCATGTAATCTGAAAAGTTGCCTACAGTGATGTCAGTGGCTAAGTGTGCATTGTGGGTAATGAAGGCAAAAAAAGTCAAAATCAGAAAAGCAAAAGTTAGATAAATTGATCCAGTGACTATGATGATTCATATTTTGTTTATAATAGCTTAAATTGTTCTTAAATAAAAATGGCGGTGAGTTGAACTGCAAGGCACTAAAATAAAAGCTCTTCTCAATTTAAATGTCCAATGAATGAAGTTAAAATGCAATATATCAACTTAAATAATGCAATGATTCTTTATTTTTAATAAAATGTATTAAATTAATGATTAACAGTTTTACATTAAAAGTTACATTGCAGTTAATTACCATGCATTAAATTAGCATATGCAATTGATGAGTAACAGTTTTATATTAAAAGTCAAATTGTATTCACTTCCCATTAAATTATATTTTGATGAAAAAGTAAATGCATTTAATTCATCACTTGTCATTTTCGATTTCTTTTAGAACATCCAATACAGTAGAACCAGAGATATGACCTTTTTTATGCCACACATTATTCTGCCTTTCCTGAACCTGGTGCTTACATCTCACCTATATACTGTATGCAGTAGTACTCCCCAGACAGCTGTAAACACACTTACATATGTTCAATTGGTGGAGTTACCCGTTAAGCTGATTTACTTCTGACCATAGTAGGAGGCGTAGGAGGCGTAGGAGGTGTAGGAGTTGGCTGTAGCTCAGGAGGTAGAGCGGGTCATCTAATAATTGGATCGTCGCTGGTTCAAATCCCCAGCTCCCTCAGGTGCATATCGAAAGTGTACACGGAGCAAGACACTGAACCCCAAATTTTCTTCTGATGAGCAGTTGGCACCTTGCATGGCAGCTTTTGCCATCACTGTATGAATGTGTGTGTGAATGGGGGAATGTGTATTTTGAGCTGTCAGTAGAGCGCTTTAGAAAAGTCCATTTACCATAGTCACAAGAGTTGAAGTTCTGTACTTACTTCGACATTTTTTGGAGTAACTGATCATTTATAGGGTAATAAAACAACCAACATATTAATCTTTTCATTCAAGTTACTTGAAACAAGTACTGAAAGGTTGGAGTCCTTTTTAATAACTACCGATTCCTGCCACTGTAATCACAAACACACTGTATTTATCTGTTATACATATATATGACTGGCCAACTCACACTGCCGCACACCTGCCTTTAGTTATTTTCAGGGTTACAGGGATGCAGCATTTTTTTCCTGTTATATCGGGTGAATATGTGCTTTATTGAAATATGACTTGTTGACTTGTTCTATTATTTTAGATATTAGCTTCTACTCTATGAGTCTCTAAAATGTTCCTTGAGCTTTTTAATATTTTTATAATATATATAATAAAATATATTTAGAATATTTAGTGAATTCCCACATAACTCAACAAGTACCTGTCCAAACAAGAAAAAAGGTGCACATAAGATTCACTTCAAGATGCCATTTAAATACACTCCTCACTCAAAAGGGCAAAACATCGAAACACTTCAAGGTAACAAAAATAATGTAAGAATAGCCTTCAAATCTGTGTGGTTAGACTGAATGCAAAGTAAATTTAAAAGGCGTTGTGATTGCATACAAAATCAATGGAATGATGTGAATAGACAGAAATAGACCGTCCTCCTCAGATGGACCATCCACTGTGAAAGCTTATTATTACCCTTAATTATGTTTCTTGGTAGGTAACGACTTCTCGTTGCCATAGTAATTATCACAACCACAAAGGAGGTAGTCAGGTGAAGTAGAAGTGAAGAGCAACAAAGTCTGCTTCAGGAGGAGGTCGGGGAGAATGGTTGGGTTAGACAGGCACAGGCCTTCCACCCTGTACACTGCAGTTCATGTCCAGTGCGAGTTCTTTTAGCTGACTGTTTAAGTCACATCATGTACATTGTGTAACTAAAGATGCGTAGGTCACATAAGAACGTTCTAGGGATGGAAGGATATAAGATTTTATCACAGGTGGGGATTAAAACACTCCGGATAAGTTGAACGTGGTCAATTTCCATTATCAGGATATTCACTGTGAAGAAGGATAACTGAATTTACTCACATCAGAGAATTGAAGAAGTTGTCAATTGCTTGATAACCTAAAGTCCTATGTTGATTTACTGATGTATTTTGAATGAAAACAAAGGTAGGCAGCATCTTTCCAGTCATTGCAAAATCCTGAGCCCATCAATATGACTGAAGGCTCGGTTTGCCCCGTGTATCTCCACCCCAAAAAGTTCAATCGGATGTATGGAAATACAATGGATTCCAAACTAACAAACAACAGAGAGACCACTTAGTTTTCCTTTATTTGTGCAGGGGAACCTTATAATTTATGATGACCTTATTCAAGATTGTTTGATTGTCACACACCTCACACTATCTCTTCAGACTATATTAGGTTATAATATACAGCATTTCTTATTATAATATCTCATATTACATTATACTGTCTTATCTCAAATTATTTAATTACATTATATAAGGTTAAATTATATGACACTGTACTATGTCAATATATCTCATATCATGTTGCATACTATTACTACTTATTTAACTTATTTATCTATTTTTTCTTTCCGTCAATTTTACTTTCTGCCTCCTTCTCTTTTCTTCTGCCTCTCAGCCACTTGCACGCATGCACATTCACTCACACACAGACACGCACGCACACACACACACACACACACACACGCGCACACACACACACACACACACACACACACACACACACACACACACACACACACACACACACACACCTATATTACCTCTATACATATCATAATAACTTTATGTTGTTTTTTGTTGTTATCTGTACTGTATGTCCACTATGTATTTGTTGATCCTCGTGGTGTGATGTACTTGTCCCCCATGTCACCTTGTCTTTCACCTAATTTTACCAATAAAAGGAAAAAAAAAAAAGATTGTTTGATTGTGGAATTTCACTTAAAAGGGATGCATGTCTAATGGATGATGCAATGAAAAAAAACATGTTTCTTAACTAAATGTATGGTTATGTAATTACAGTATGTTTTGCAGTATTTTAAGAGTTTAAAGCCAGTTTTGATGATCATCAGGATTATATCACATGTATTTTGACAAGGATAATCATTTCATGACATTTTCATATTGTTCCATGCCTAGAATATTTTTTTAACTGAAGATACAGTAATACATGGTGATTTTGACCCAAATAAAAAAAAAAAAATCTAAACCCAACCAAATTGAGAATATACAATGTGCAACCGTCACTGATACACTTCAACTGTCTTGTTTTTTTGGGAGCAGCGATATATGTTGCTTTGGGACCACCTTCTCACTCGTGTAGGTATGAGGAGGTGTTGGTGCGAGAGGAAAAAAAAGAGACTAAAGGGAAGGAACAGAAAGAACTGGAGTTTCTGGTGAGCTGAACACAAAGACACACAAGCACACTCCCAACGACATGGGCAGCGCATTAAATTTCTGCTGTAGCTTGCTTACAGCTAGATCGCGGACATTTTGCTCTCTAGAGTAAATAAACTCGTTAAACTTTTGGTTTGGAACCAGGTTCTAGAAGGTAAACGTCGTCATGTAAACTGGCAACAACCAACTCCTGTGGAAAATGTTTCGACACAGCCCAACTTCCCGTATGTGTATTATGTTTTCAGTCTAATAACCACGGGCGAATAGGAGGACAGCTGTACAAGAACAATGGTGGACCATCAAGCTTTGTTTGTGTTGCTGACTCTACTGAGTTAATTAACGCTGGTGTTGTTCTGTGGTGAAATGCAAACAAACAATTTTTCAATTGTTTTTGAAGATCTGTTCACAAGGATCTATTACACAACATTTCCAGCAAAACAGTTGCCATGTTAACAGGGCCTTAGTATTGGCCTTGTGAAAGCCTTATCGGTTGTGCCTTCGTCTTTACTATAGAGCTCCTATGTCCCCTGCAGCCATAAGCAGCTCCTGTATGCTCGTATAGTTTCAGTTCCACCAAATCCTCCCGTCAGACAATGCTGCTCCGCTTGGCTAACGTATTGTTCAGCCTGTGGGAACCGGCTTCCTATAGTAAGAAACTGAGGAGAGAGAGAGAGAGAGAGAGAGCGAGAGAGAGCTTAAACGCCTGCTCGTTCTCCCACTTTCCACAGACATAATAGCATTCTTAGAATGGGAGAGCAATGAAAGACAGTGGGAGAAAGTTGCACACTCTTCACACTTCAGTGGTCCTCACCCCCGCTCCCCTCCCTCCTCCACCTCCTCTTCTTCCTCCTCCCCCTACCTTTTTTCCTTCCCCTCCAGCACACACACTTTTCTTCTTAGGGGATTCTTTTGAAATGGGACAAGGGAGAGGGCAAGATCAAAGGAGGCCAATTGCCACACACAGCATTCCCAGCCTCGGCTCTGTACATTTACACACACACACGCACACACACACACACACACACACACACACACACACACACACACACACACACACACACACAACCAGCCCTTCATTTCCAGCATCCATCTTTTGTGATGTTGAAGATATTGTCCCTCAATCACTGCAGTGTAATGGAAAGTTATTTCCAAGTCTTTGAATACTGTACCTCTGTCTCAGAGAGGGAAACGGAGAGGTTGAGAACCCAGGTGTTACCAAAAATACTGCACACACACACACACACACACACGCACGCACGCACGCACGCACGCACGCACGCACGCACACACACACACACGGCTCTCATATCACAACCTTTTAATGGCTTTGCTTCTTCTCAATTAAGTTTATCATAATCTAATCAAATGTATGTTTTATTTTTCGAAAGAAATAATGAAATAAAAGTATTCCACAATTTCACAGCCATGTCTTTGTCCTAAATATATCCTGAAAGTGATGCTGGATAGACAATGTGACAAACACAACTTCGATTCCAAAAGAGTTGGGACGTTTTGAAAAACACAAATGAATAACAATTTGATCATATGCCAATCCTTTTTGATATATGCAAAGAAGAAGAAAACAGTACAACGACAATATATTTAGTTATTATTTAGAAGCATTTATTCTGAATTTGATGCAGCAACACCTTTCAAATGTGGGACAGGGGAAACAACTGTGAAAGTGGTTGAACGCTCCAAAAACACCTGTTTGGAACATTCTACAGGTAAACAGGTAAATTGGTCACAGCCGGTGATAGTATCAGGATTGGGTATAAAAGATGTGTCCTCAAAAGGCTCAGTCAAGGTTTGAGTTATAATTTGAGCTTTGTTGGGTTCTCTAAAATGACTGACTTTAGGGAACGTCGCAGGAAGCAGCCGCCATTTTTCTGGCAGCCTTTTTGTAGATATTATGGGCTGGTGATACATGTTGTGTCTTCTTCCTCCATATGGGGTTCTTGACACGTTCACAGCTCTCATGCTCTTGACAGACATATTCTACTGGGTCCTTTGGGGTGGCTTGGTGTTAAAGGTATAAGTGTGATGAGTATGGGGCGCAGTTCTTATAGAAGATGTGTTTCTTTTAGCCTGTTCATTAACGTAAATAATACTGATTACATTGAAAAAAACATTATTTGTTATTAAAACAACAAGAGTTGCTGGTAATGTATTATTGTATGATTTTGCAGCTTTCGTGGAAGCTCAGCCCCCTCTAGGCTCTGGGCTCACTTGTTCACCAGCAAGGTCTGGAGAGATTTTGACGGTCCATACTTGCTGCCAGAGGTCAATCCTCCATCCACTTCCGCTATCTTTTTCTCCAATTAGAGTTCCTTTTTTGAAAAATAGGTAACAGTAGGAAGCCAGGGCTAAACCTTTGGACATCTATATGTCCTTGAGCAACCAGGATACTATATGTGATACCTTTATATATTTCACCTCTTGGCAAAATTATTCTGAGTTAGCGAATACATTTCCACTTCTATGCAGATGACACTCAGCTGTATGTGCCCATAAAAGCTGATGATAAATCTTAAATTATGAAACTAGAGACCTGCTTGTATGCAGTGAAGAACTGGATGTCAGAAACATCCTGCTCCTGATTTCAGAAAAAAACTGAGATGCTGGTCATTGGCCCTGCTTGACAGAGACACCACTTTGATCAGGTGACCGTAACTCTTGACAACTGTGTTATTTCTCAAAGTTCAACTGTCAAGAACCTTGGTGTTACTTAGGGTTCTGCCCTCTGTTTCAATCAGCACATCAAAGACATTACCAAGATCGCTTTCTACCACCTGCCCAACACAGCTCAAATGATGTCCTTCTTGATGTTCTTCTTTTACACATACAAGAAAATGTGATCATATTACACCAGTCCTAGCGTCACTGCACTGGCTCCCAGTATATATAAGATTGGACTTAAGTGTGCTGCTGACGACGTACAAAACTGCACACAGCCTCACCCGTCGCACATGTGAGATCTCATTCCACCGTATATTCCAACTCGTGCATTACGCTCTGAAAATTCAGGGCTCCTGATGGTTCCCAGGGTTAAGAAGACGTCAGCTGGCTGCAGGACTTTTTCCTATCAGGCCCCGTTCCTCTGGAATAACCTCCCAGCCGACATCAGACAATCTGGATTTGTTGACGCCTTTAAATCTAAACTCAAACTCACTTCTTTGACTTAGCCTTTGATTAGTCCTGATTCTGATTGGTAGCTTCTTCAGCGGGTCGGTCTCAGTCTCAATGAGCTACCTATAGTATTAGAATTCACATGTTCTGCTGATGAGAAACAATCTGCTTATTCTGATTATCATCGCATTTCTCTAACTTTTGTTTTTGTTTTCTGATGGACCACAGGCCCCTGGGACCATCTACCTCTCCTGGCTCCTGCTAGCTCACATATTGATGCACATGGATCGTCACACTCTGGGCTCTGCTGGATCGTTGCTCTCCTGTTTTATTATCTCCTCATTTCTGTATTTCTGTAAAATCTGATGCCTCCTTACTCTGATGTTTTCTCTTTTACTGCTAACTGTCTTGTGTGGCCTGCCCTCTTCCAGGTCACTGTGGCAGAGAGGAGGTCATGTGGCTCGGGCATCACTTGGCGATGTCTTGGCCCGCTCAGTCATCTCCTGGATCCACACACTTTACATATATTATAATTTGTATTAGATATTCTGTCATAGCAACTGGTACACTGTGGTTTTGTTGTTCTGTTCTGTACATGTGACATCTACTGCATGTCTGTCTGTCCTGGGAGAGGGATCCTCCTCTGTGGCTCTCCCTGAGGTTTCTTCCATCTTCTTTTTCCCCTCTGTTAAAAGTTTTTTTTTTCCTCAAAATTGCAAGTTTTTTCTCACCAAACTCGAAGGCCATTGAGGCAATGTGATTGTAATTTTGGCTTTTATAAATAAAATTGATTTGATTTTGATTTACCCTTTGCCGAACAATGTACTTGCAGAGCTCTCTTTCCACACATCTATCCCTCACCAAGGCATCAGATGTGATGAGGAGCTAAATGTGGCCTCACACCTTCTGAGACACCATATGCCACCTTGCTGTATACCTCAATAACTATGTGGCACCTCTGCTTGTTAGAGGCCTCCCACTGGTTTTCAGGGAAATGAGATACGGACTGCAGATATGGAACATTAAAGGCTGGATTGGCTTTAGAGGCTAATGTGATTTCCGACCATGATAACAAATGTATAAAGGTCAGTCAGGAAACTAGTACTAAGGGTTCCTCTGCTGGAGGTCAACATACAGAGTGATAATGCAGTTTGTTCATGTTTAAATTTGACTGCTTTGAATCCACGAGGTGTTTTGATTAATTATTTTGCAAATCTACTAAAGAATACAATTAGTTTGGGATCTTACAGGACAAACTCCAAATTCCAAAAAACTGATAGCTGCAGCAAATTATACATAAATAAGACTCATGAGACTTCAGTTTTCATTTCTGTGGCATACCATGGGCAGGAAATGTGAGGCAGGAACTCACTAGCTGTACTGCCTGCAGCTGTACCACATGATGACCAAGGTTATCACAGTCTGACTGAACACCATAAGCCTCTGGGAGGAATGTAACTGATGTTACATTGTAGCTGCTCCATCCTAAACATGCTCCTCCCTGTTACTGTCCAAGTCAAACCTTTCTTTATGGAGCTCACTCGGTTCAATACCTTTGAGGCCAGAAGACGTCAGTTCTTCATTGGGTCCTCACTCTGCGTGCTGGCACTTGCACCTCGTTTCCAAAGCTGAGAGGCAGTGCCACCGTAAAAACTGTAGAAAAAATACATACATACATACATAAAATAAAATGAAATAAAATAAAATGGTTCCATGCAGCTCACCTGGAGTTATGTGAGTCTTTGGAAAAGCTGAAATCTTCACTGGAGCTGCTAAGCTAAAAGCATTAGCACACACTCAGTCTGTAGAGGGTGTAAAAGCTAATCAGCTTACTGGGGGTGTAAATTACATCTTTTCAAATCAGTTAACGATCTCAGGACTTTTGGAGACTTGGACGACGCCGGACAAGCTGTATGGAGCCATTTACCATGGTTTTCCCCGCCTCCTTTAGTTGTTTAGAAAAGCACTATTTCGGTGAACCTGCATATGTTTTATGAACTACAAAATGTCTCCAGAGTGTCGGTTAAGAATGACTGAATCTTAATTTTTGGGTGAACTTTTCCTTTAAAGTGTTGCATGCTTACTAGACATGGCTATGAGCTAGCAGCAGAGATGAGAAATGTGTTATCTCTGTAGAATTGATATGATTTCACTTCAATGACAGTGACATTCTTCACACCAATGTAAGGTGAATCCAGTGTTCCCCCTGTATGTATTCAACAACAGCTCAGTGCAGCTGTTGAATAATGCAATAAACTGGCTATCTCTATTTTAAGCAGTCAGAGTCATTGTCATTGCCACTGCTTAGCAGTTTGTTATTGGTTATTGATCTTTCAAAAGTGAAGCTGCCAGAGGTCAAACCTCTATCCACTACCACTATCTTTTTCTCCAGTTAGTGTTCCTCTTTCGAACCCTTTGCTGTGGAGAAAAAAACACGAAATAATGAGAGGCCAGGGCTAAACCTTTGGGCATCAATATGTCCTTGAGCAACCAGGATACTATATGTGACACTTTTTTTTATTACATTTTTTATTTTATATATTTCACCTCTTTGCTCCTCTACCTAGCTTTTACAACAGAGTTCAGCGAAGATGTAGAGATGCACAGCAGTTCAAAGGCTGGCTACACCTCCTTATCAAAGGGGTACCCATCTTTGTCTTAATGGTAAGTCTAATATTTAAGTGTGCAGTCAGAGGACATCCTGTCTATCAAAAGGATCAGATAACTCAGAGATGACTGAGCTCTAGTATCTGAAACAACTACAGCGAAATTGCTGAGTTCGCTATAACGTTATATCAGTTCTCTCTGAACCTCCCAGCAGGGACATCAATGATCTCCACCAACTTCCTCCAAGCATGACTTTATTCTGTCATTATTTGATACGGAGGGGGAAGACGGGGCAAACGTTTCAGTAAACCTGAAATCACATAGTGTGTTTCCATGTTAAGCAGCGGAAGTGAATAGGAGATCTACATTGGTACGCAGCAGCCTGATCTACACGGAGGACTGAAACTGCCAAGTAAGAAATTGGTAAAGAAAAGTGATAAGCCATTAAACATACCAGAAATGATATTAAAAATAAATGTCGGCATTAGTTAATATATAAAATGTGACATTAATTATAGATTATATTTCTAGTGGAATTTTTTGCTGTATTCATTTACCTTTCTACTCTATTCATTCAACTATTTATTTACTCTTCCATTTAGTTTCCATTTTTTGTATTCATTTATTCATTTTAAAAACAATGTATTTAATTCGGTATTATTCCCGTTTGAACTTATTTCCACAAACACATTTATAACCGCATGTCCTTTCACATTTTTGCATGCATTTCTGTGTCATCATGCACGTGATTCAGAGCCAATCACAACCAGGGGAAACAGGAGAAAAGAGGTCTCTGCAACCTGGGACCTGACCTGGATCATATTTTATGGAGATGATATTTTATGGTGTTATGATTTAGGGTTTTTCTGATGTCCTCAACCTGATGATCATCACAATGGTTGGTTAGATAAAATGAAGTGTGAGAGGAGGCCTATTAGGAGATTTTGGATTTCACTCTTGTAGGCTGCTTAATCAAGCACTTCACTTCATGTTTTCAATTATGAAACATTACGACAAGGGTTAGGGTTGGGACAGGTGCAACAGAGGAGAAGCAGGACCAGTCACTGGACATTTTATTGACTGAACGTTATTCAACTTCTAGAACTGTGTTCAAACATGTTTCCAAGGGTCTTCATGTGTCAGTGGGATAATCAGATAGTAAAGAATAATGAAATCACAAGTGCTGGGAAACAAACCCTCTGTGTGTGTGTGTGTGTGTGTGTGTGTGTGTGTGTGTGTCTGTGAGGGTGTGTGCGAGAAGAGCAGATGAAGACAAGATTCTATTTTCAGAACAGTTAACATCTCTTCATAGACATGTGACACATACACACACACAGAGCGTCAGATGCATGAAATCACAATGTCACACTTCATGATAAATAAGTAAAATTCATGCTCGCTGCAACAACAACTCAAGAATAGGATCCAGTGCTCCTGAGCATTGTCTGAAGAAAGGCTTCAGGTTGTTTTCCAGAATATTCCTGTGGAGATTTTGCAGGAAAAATAAATTAGTTTTCCTTCAGTCGAAGAATTGACAAATTAATCTCTTGTCATGTAAATTTGCTGCCTGATTGTGAGGTCGACCCCCCTGGCCCCCAGGGGTTAAAATTGTTTTGTATTTTTCACAAGACTCAGCAGAAGCCATATTCAGCAGGTGCTGATGGAGCAACGTCTTGAACAATGTCAATGTTGTTTCAGACCATTTTAACAAATTGTGCTTTTAAAAAGTGATGGGGACAAAATCTGCCACTTCAAAGAGAGGTGTGTACATGTTCCCACAATCCCCAGTGTAGTGACACCGATGAGCAAGACCATAGTGTCAGAATAAATGTTGAACAGAATACATGTGTCCAGATTATATTGCTCAACAATTTCATCGTTCCTTTAAACAGAAATGCTCATGTGTTTGAAAGAAAAGCACATCACGAGTGATCAGTAGTGCTTATAATAAAGGTCTCGTTGTTTTGAGACGTTTCGATGCAGAAACGTCGCATATTGAATCAGGCCTAACTATGTAATATATGGATTGACTTTTGATACTGAATCTACCCTCCTATAAATTTCGGTACAAGAGTTTTTTTTACAATACTCTGTCCTTTGTCACTTTAATTAGCAGCAGTCAAACCATAACACATAGTTCTGCAAAACAGATGAATCCTAAAATCAACTCTGCACATAAATCTTCACGCTAATCCAGAATAAAACTCCATGATCCATCATGAAAAGTGATCATTAAAAGTCTATTGCTAAGTACAGATGAATCAGGGCTGTGTATTAACAAGGATTGACTGTGAGTGCATTTCTAATCCATAATGATGGCTATCGCTCATGCCGACATCTGCTCTTTGTGGTGATCAGGAATAAATACGGGAAGTGAAAACGACGCTCGCCTTAACGATGTGATATGATAAAACAAAGCTTTTGTTCGACCATGTAGAGCTTATGCAAGTAAATCTAATCAAGAACTTGAACTTGGGGTACAGAAAACAAGAATTAGAGTAGAAATACAGATAAAAGTTTACTAGGGAGGTGAAAACGGCTGCCTCAATTGCCTTTGTTGCCTTTGAACTTCCCACTTGCGCCGCCAGAAATCAGTGCCAATTATGCAATATGCTGAAAAGATACAGTGCATCCTACAAAACATCAGTACATCAAACACATTGTACTTTCATCATTCACAGCAGCTACAAAATATCTCTGTTAGCCAGGGGAAATGGTGTTAACGCACAGGAAGAGTCATCTCAGCTGTCTAGACATACTGACAAACAGAAAACCCCGAGCTACGGTGGGCTAGCAAGAGGAAGTCATTTGGATGAAACATGGCTCCCCAGTATAAATAGCCTGCACAGGGCATGTGTACTGACAGATTAAACCATCTTTAAAGTCTGCCATACATCAGTTGAAAACTCCCTTCCCCTGCTCTTTAAGCTAATAAGCTTAAATCTTCCTGCAGCCAAAGCTGCTCCTCCATGAAAAAAAAAAAAAAAAAAAAAGACGAAGAAGTGGAAAAAAAAAACCTTTTAATCCCGGCTTTGATGATACATTATGTGCTGCTGGAAAGAACACTCAAAGTTCCCCCTGAAACTTAAAAGTGACATGGACCCCATCAGGCTGTTCTGGATGGAGGAACCAGCAGAAGGAGCGTCCACATGACAATAGCATCGGCAGCTGGAGGGTTTGGGGGTTGGGGTGATGGGATTGTACAGAGTGAGGGGAGTGGGGGGCATTTTTCCATTCTCCATTTGTCATACAATCACTTGTATTTCAACCCAGCCCCATTCCTCAGATATGACGGCGGCAAACAACACGCAGACACAAGCATAAACTAAACATGACCCTGCTTTCTGCATGTGTAGCACTCGGCGGCTCAGCGAGCGGAGATTAAGCTTTGAGGAGACGCCGCGTGGGGGCCGAGGTAGTACGGAGAGAGGAGGGAAGGGAAGGGGAGAGACTGAGAGCGAGAGATAAAAAAAAAAAATGAGGAAAGAGGGTGTGAGAAGGAAAAAAAAGCAGGATCACAGAGGGAGGAGAAGAGGGCTGAGAGAGGGTGAGAAAGGAGAACGAGAGAAAGGGGAGGGAGGTGGAGGGGGAGGCCACGCAGTTCAGATTCGACTGTCATTTTCCAGCAGAGAGACAGAAAGAGAGAGAGAGAAAACAGAGTGGTGCAAAGATCTGCTTTCGGGTTTCTATGGCAACAGCAGGCTATTATCCTCAACTGTCATTTGTTATGAAGGGATCTGACTTCAGCGAGGGAGGAAAAGGACGAGAGAAAGAGGACAGACAGAGAGGTCAGGCCTCCTGTTTACCTTTGGGAGCAGAGAACGATCTGTGAAGTCATATTAACTGAGGTGAACCCCGACAAATGGCTGCCTCTTCTCAAATCACATGATGACATCAGGATCCAACACTGATACTTATCATCATAGTATCCAACATCTTTAAGGTGGACTTTCCAAAACATTATTAAAAATCTTTTTTCGTGTCAGACAGCCATTTAAATGCAAAGTTAAAACTGATGTCATGTCACGTAAGATCATTACAGTACATTGACATGTTTTGGAGCCATCACACAAATGATGCATACTTCACATTAGACTGGGAAGAGGAAATCATACCTCGCATGTATTCACAAGCAGCTAACCAAAATGTGAAAAAATTTATTAACGAGTCCTGCATTCATGAAAAAATTTCATCATGATGCATTATAGAGTTATACCAATTACTGGCTTAGTCTAACCATGTATATCATGAAGATACAGCATCACAATGCACTTTTGGAGTTGCTGCTGGTGTATAATACGTTTTGATTGGACTGCTGGGAAGAATATTCTATTACGGTTACTGATTTATTTAATATACTGATTTAATGTTTTGCAAGTAAAATCTTCATTACTAAAGTAACTACTAGCTGCAGTTGCGAAAGAAATGTAGTGGTGCTAAAAAATGTAATTTACTGTAATATTTCCATCTCTAAAATTGAGTTTTGAACTGAAGTGAAGAGCTGAAGAAGTGTCTTGGTTGAGAGGTGAACTGTCTTTATGGAACTGGAACTGAAAGTCCAGTTGCCTACGATACAGCACTTAATTACACTGACCTGGATGAGGGAGAATCTTCATCAACAGCTTGCCTCAGACAGTATATCAATCACAGAGAACAAACAGCATGTCCACTGTTAACAAAGTCAGGTTTTGGTTGTGCACTGATACAGTTGTAGCTGCAGACTGACTGGAAAACCTGCGACAGTAAAGTCATTTAGACAAACGAAAATGTAACCATGATGTGTTCCCAATGAGAGATTATTTTGAGCGCACATTAAGAAAAGCATGAGAGATATGTGTTAACACTGGAATTCAACTGCAACCCAATCAGCAGAACAAGTTGGTTTCAGTTTTCATGATGGATCAGTTCTCTTTGCAAAACATACACCAGCGGTCATGGACAGTGGTTATGATCTCCCTGCACATATGACTACTGTTCCACTGACTGCACTGCTCTGTGAGATGGGGTGGATATCTCGGAAGTGAGCCAGTAAGTTGACTCTGAGTGAAGTTTCTTTTCCTCTCTGATTTTTAAAAAAAAACTTTTAAAGCCTTTATGTCTGATGGGGATCTTAAAAGTCAGAATTGTGCAAAACAGTGGTATCATCCTTTAATTAACCCCTTAAAGGAGCACTCTGTAGTTTCAGGGAAACAATGTTAATAAGAAGACAAAGATCTTCATTGGCTGATTTATTTTCTGCTTCAACAAAATAAATAAACACACTCTCTTTGTTTTCATGACTTAATAAACTGAATAAACAAGTCAACTTAATTATTTTCCTCTGATAATAAGTGTGTTCGTTCAGTTATGGAAAAAGTAAATATTTCTAAGTTTGTATTTCTACCTCATCAATATTGTAAATATTAAAATTCTGTGTTTAAATTTCCTCTCCAAAACTACAGAGTACCCCTTTAAATAACTGAACTTTGTAGCTATAGCTTTGAAATGAATTCACATAAAAACACCTGCATTAATAAAGCAGATAAAACCCTAATATGAATGAATGTCATATCTCATTCTGAATAGCCCATTATTGCATGTACAATGGCAAACAGAAATATTGTTCCAACACCAAACCACGTCTCAGGTTGATCAAAATGGCTGCCTACTGTCCATACAGCAATACACATATTGTATACTGCAAGGTTAACAGTGCTTATGGAGTGGCAGGACAAGAGTAGAGGAGGACAAATAATCAAACTCCAACTGTTTTTTCAATGAAAGGTGTTTCCACATATAGCTTGTGGTGTGAGAGCCTCTGCACACAGTAGCAAAGAGAAACTGTTGCTGTGACCAAGGTGGAAATGATTATGAAACAGGAAACAGCTATTCCAATTGGAAATGGATGGCACTGCCCTTGTAGAGTACATTAAAAATACCCCTCCCTTATTTTAAACTGCACACATGAGCTAAATAAACATATACACACACATACATGTACAGATTGGGTTTATTTTCAGCGTACTGAATGTCATGCAAAAGGAAAAGAGGTGGAGTGTTGTGTAGCGGAAAGAAAAAAGAGAACTGTAGAGTGGATGGGTGGGGGCGGTGGACAAGAAATAAGATATGAAGAGGTGGGTGGTATTTGGGTTGAGATGGAAATATCTCTCTCTTGTTTTCCTCTTTCCTCTCCTCTCCTGTGTATCTCTCTATATCTCTCCACTCCTCCCCTCAGTCGGCTCCTGAGAGTGTTTGGGGGCCGGCCCAGCCAGGGCTCCAGGTGGCCCTCTCTGGAGCCCCGCGCAGTGCTGGAGGGATGGGCTCTACATGCCATGCACTACCTCAGGGTCAATGGGTTTGTTCTGGCAGGGACGGCAGCAGTGAATGGGCATCATTACAGTTTCATTACAGCGGGAACTGGCTGAAATGAAATCTGTATTTAACGTCCAGAAGAACCCCTGCTTATACTTGAAAGCCAGGGGGAGAGAGAGACAGAGGGAGGGAGAGACGGTGAAATTAATCTCGATGGGAAGCAAGAAGGACGTATTTTCCAGTATTACATCTGGAAAGACCTGTTGTAGAAAGGGCTCTCGCTTTTTCATCTGTGAAGGAATTCACAGAGATGTGGATAACAAAGTTTGTTTCTCAGACAGTAAATTACATCTGGCCCAGTTGTGGCCCACATCTCACACTAAATACCTGTCCAAATCAGCTTTTGTACATTACAGTGTTTTAAACATTAAATGTAATAATCCCGTATGGACAAATAATCTAAACTATCATTTTGCAAACAAATAAATTAAAAATACATGTAATAGAAACATGGCCAATCATGTGAGCTATGATGCCTCCCTTTTGATGCCTGACCAGGTTTACAAAACTAACATTGCCGGAGCACATTAGCACTGCAGGAGCACCCACAGCTAGCATGCACGGTAGCTGCTCAGCATTCGGACCGGAGCCTTATCTTTAATTTTGCATGAATGGGTGTTGTTTGGATAAAAATGTGTTCACAGTCAGTCGACGTCTGTCAATGACAGCCACAGAAGACCCCCAGTGTCAAATGTATCATGAATTCATTATACAAAGTCTCCTAAAAGAGACTGCAGGTCAACAGTGGATCACAAACTTTTGAAAGGGACACGATCACACTGAAACCCTTTTTGGAATCAAAAAGTAAGTCTCTTAACACTCAGATTTCCGCAGATATTAAATATGTCCTATATTACACTATCGACCCCAGACTACAAAATAATGAGGTGCATGTTGTTTTTCTCTTAGGCAGTCATGCAATTGTTAAATCAAATGAATTAATTGAATTTAAATATTTTTGAAATTCAAACAAAAAAGATAAAAAACAAAACAAATTCAGGTTCAGACCATATACCTAACAGCTGGGTGTGGGGTTGCCACTGATTGTAATGGTATTAAAGTGAAACTGTCGCCAAAATGCAACCTGGGCTTTTTTTTGTGAATGCATATGAGTCAAACCTTCGTGTAAATGCATAATTACGACGAAAGAGACACTTTTAAGATTGACCGTATTATCATTTTCGGGTCAAACTCATTTTCAATGGGAGTGCTACGGGCACTTTTTCGATAGCATCAAAATCGCTATTTTTAAAACACTAAGAAGGCTCGACACAACATGAAACTTTGCTCGTAGTATCACCAGGGTCTCTACACATGAACACGAGCATTGAGAACATTGTTTGTGTACACAGTTTGCTAAAAAGAAAGTTTTTCTAACAACTTTCCTTAGCAGTAGCTTGTTCCGCTCGCAGTCGTCATGGCAGCCGAGAAGTGTCGATGTCAGAATGTGACGTAACCTGGAGGAGAGTTAAGGTGGACCGCTACTGTCTTCTGGCAACAGCTATCCACGCGATATCTCACGTGACTTTTCTGGCTTTTGATTTTAGTATTGTTCCTTATATGAGGCTCCTTTTTTAACTTCGAGGTCAATATTGTTTTTCGCTAATGACAAAACAACAAATTATCCATGCATTTATATGGAACTAAGCTTTAGGAGCGCTCCACCTTAACTGTCCTCCATGTTATGTCGCATTCTGAGATCGATGCTTCTCGACTGCCATGACAGCGGCTAGCAGAACAAGCTACTGCTGATGTGAGTTGTTCAAAAATCTTCTTTTTAGTAAACTCTGTGTGCACAAATAATGTTCTCAATGCTCGTGTTCATGTGTAGAGACCCTGGTGATACTACGAGCAAAGTTTCATGTTGTGTCGAGCCTTCTTAGTGTTTTAAAAATAGCGATTTTGATGCTATCATAAGAGTGCCCCTGCACTCCATTGAAAATGAGTTTGACCTGAAAACGAAACTACGGTAAATCTTAAAAGTGCCTCTTTCATTGTAATTATGCTTTTATATGAAGTTTTGACTCATATACATTCACAAAAAAAGCCCAGGTTGCATTTTGGCGAGAGTTTCAATTTAAGAATAACAAGACAAAACTTACCTTAAAGGAGAGTGTCTTGTCCTGTCATGATTGCTATCAAAGAACATGCAGGAGCCAGTCAAAGTAGTAGCATGTTGTTTCTGGGGATCTCCATGAATTATTTCAACATCAACAGGACACTAAATTCAGTCAGTGCACCAAAAAATGTACAGTATTGGACCATCGACCACTGTCTCATAGTTTCTCTGTGACACAGGCCTCTGTTGTGGAGCAGGCAGAGGAGGTTGAACCTGCAGTACTACTTTATTACACATCAAGCAGTTAAATCATCATTTTAAAGAATCGGTGACTTTAAAATTTTATCAATATTGATACTGATACTGCTCATTGATATTTGGTGCTTCTCTTCATTATTTGGTGCAAATTTAGCACATTTAGAAACTAAGTTTAAAGTTAGGCTACCTAGCGATTAGCTAGAACTAACTTGCTTGTAAATTTTGGAACAGACCTGTGACATTCAGCTCTTTCATTATCATTCATTTGAGTCCATTTCTGGGCACCAAAAAAACCAAATAGAAAATGTAAAGCCAACATTCACTCTCCCTTGGCTGTTGTGGTCCATTAACTCCACCACCTATATCTGGCTATTTAGCCACTAAATACTCCACTATGTTCACCAGCTAGTCCCCAGCTGTGTCTGTCTGTGGAAAACAACACTCTGAGATTGGTGAGAGTGAACCAAACACTAAGGCTGCGGGTCGGACAGAAAAGTATCAACCAAAGACACTTCAAATATGGTACAACACAGATAATAAGCTGCAATAGTGTCCTCCATTTTCTGACCATCTCGCTCTCAATTCTGTCAGAGGTCAACACTGTCAAGGTGGCTATCTATTGGCCAACGCCAGATTTGTGTGTCAAAATTAACCAATTCAAGATTAACTTAAAAAATGTGTGTGGATTTACAGTGAACTATGACATTGCCAGAACTGAGTTTGAATTTCTGAGAACTGTATTTCAAAAGTGGCACTGCTGTTTGAAAAAAACATGTGCAGTTTGAAAACAAATTCACCCAAAATCTTCAAATGCTGTATTCTGATATTAGTTGCATGTTATAACATTCTTACATTTATCGTTGAACTTACAGCTCAAAGTAGGGCATAGAAAAGAGTTTTGTAGTGGTAACGCATCAACATGACAGAACTCATCTGAATGAAATGATAGAGAACATTGCTGGGACTAAGACATAAATGTCAGATCTGTTCAGTTTCAAAAACAAGCTCAAAACATAAAAAAGGGCTCAATTAAAATCTTAATTGCACGTTAAAACAAGTTTTTATAATTATGTTTGCAATTGCACAGATAATTTCCCCCATAATAATACATAAATATCATGGTTACATTTCAAAACTCACTCTTAAATTGGCTGGATATGATGGATGACATTTCTGCAATAGAGGGGGATGTGCCAGACCAGGCCCAGATCTGTTCAATTAATGAAACAAATGAAATCAAAACATAGAACATCTTTTTTTCTTTCTTTAATTGATATACATTTCAGCTTATTCTCGACATACAACATAATGAGCACTTTCAATTCTACTTCCATAACCACAGTGAATGACAATTTAATATGGCAGTTTTCACAGCCAAATCAAAGTGCTGTACGACCACTTGCGTGAGAAAGATATACAATCAAACATTACAGCTGGCACTTTTGACATGTTACTAAGACCAAGCAGTTTTATGAATGGTATATTTTGTATTATCTATCCAATCATAGTGTACCCATTATAGTCTGAATAATGGTATTTAGAAGCTTTTCACCCTCCAGAATCCTGGTTTGTCTCTTTTATGTGGAGGTCATTTCAAATTCACATAATGTATAATATATTTGTCAATCACGATATTCAGTACCAATGCAGGAATTAAAGTGTGACATTATAATATTGTGTTATTATATTGTAAATAAACCTGATTGTTTTTGACACTGAAGAAACAAGTGCATGTGTCTTGTTCATGTGACAGTATTTTTCAGTGGTTTTTAGTGGTGACTAGAACCTTTGTTTTACGTTGACCTAGTAGTTTCATCGCTTGACCCCAACTAAACACAAAAGGCCATCGCCCAAACAGTTTCTTAACCTCAATTCTGCTTTTCAAGATGCATAAACATACTAATGAATACCTTAATTATGCTTGACATTGATAGAAAACTGTAATTGAGCTGTTATATTGCCCCTTATATTATATGTTTGGTGTTAAAACAGAAAAAGGTTGGCAATGGACACTTTACAACTGCTTGATCATAATGTTTTGTGTATTCATATGATTACAAAAATGTTATCTTTTGTCATTAGGTTCTCCCCTAAACATGTGAATGAATGAATGAATATTTCAAAATAAACAGTTTAAAAAACATATATTTGATGTAATTATTAAAACTAACTGGATATAAATACTGTGACTGTGGAGTAATATGTTGTGTGTACAATAGATAGTAGGACTTCGCACACTATAAGGTTAAAACACACAGCAGTTGAGCTGTGCTGAAATGAAAGTGAATACCACCCAGTCTTATTTAACTGAGTGAAACAAGAATACGTTTTTAGACAAAAAGTACATGTAGTAGACCATCATAATAACCTGATAATTATAAATATGTTCCCCCATAACTGAATTATGAAACAGTTGGTACAAACTAAACTTTTCCCCTTTTTTCTCAGGAAATTAAATGTTTGAGGTAAAACTGGGATTAATCATAACCATCATTTAAAAAATAAATGTTTTTGGTAAATCAAACTTTAACCCGTATCAATTATGAACATCATTTACAAACATTGTCACATTTTATAAACCGTTTATTAAGTTGTAACTAAATAACTTGAATTGCAAAGTTCAACTGATGTTTATAATACTGTAAACGGTTAATAAATACTGTGTAGTTCATTGATAAACATTATTTGCGATGGCAATATCAAAGTTGCAACTGTTTGCAAACAGTGAAATAACTATTAACTGAAGATTCATGAACTATAAATGGACCATTTACTGATAATGGCTGTTATACAGCTTTACCATTTGCAAGTAAATCAACTGTCAAACCTACAGCAATAGGCTTTTAAATGCCATGTAATGTAGAGGTTCAGGGCAGACTTGAGAATTAAAAAATACATTTAGGTTAAAATGAAGACTTTCATGAGCTGGAAATCAAACATACATAATGTAGATGTACGGGACCCCACAATGTCTTTGATATCTGTCAAATTCAGCTGTCAAATAATGGACTACTTCTTGCCATGTATCTTGTTTCTTGTCATGCATGTTGTAAAGTAGTACATTCTAATTAATAATGAAAAACATTTGTGATTTAGAAATCTAATTTCAACTCATTATGTGACTATTTTATAAGAACTGGGTGATTTATCAGGTCTGGTTTTACTGATGGAAGTCAAACATAATGACTCATGTTTTATCTTTAGTTTGTATCATTTATTCAAACAAAAATGTCAATATTAAAAATGTCCCTTTAAGTATTCACACATAACCTATGAACTCGAAAGGATCAATAGACAGCTGGATTTGTATACCGGAGTTTAGAAGATCAGACAAATTGGAACTTTCAGTTCTCTCAGTGGAATGAACTGATTTGAAGGGCAGACGACACAAATTCACAAAGAGAGTTATGTTGGGGATGTAAAATATGTGATATATATATATACTATAATGTGCCATGTGTGATGGTGACACCAAAAATATGAAGCAGATATTTTTTTGTATGTGAAGAAGAAGAAAATCCTTTAAAGGACAATAGAATTGGTTCATTAAGTTGCGTTCAGGGTCATGTCAGTAAAAGAAAGTATGTAAAATTCAGTATTCACATATTTGAATTCAACATGAAGATACAATTCTACACATTTACATGGTCAGGAGATTGATGTATTTAACATTTTATTAAAGAGGGTTTTATAATGAAATGTAGTCCTTGATACTTCACAAGGATAGTGGTAGTAGGTAAAAAGTAAAAGGATGAAGAAATGAGAAAGTCATAAAAATCAAACTATATTTTTGCCATTAAATAGCATATCATCCAAATTTCATGAAAAGGGGGAAAGGCCATATTGTCATAACACATCCATGGTCAATGTTAAATGCATAAATCTGCCATGTTGTGGGGGTAAAGTGGGTAAAGAGAAGTGTAGTGAAAATTAGAAGGACACAACTGCTGTAAAAAAAAGACAAGGGGGCAAATTCTTTCTTGGTTGATATTATAACTCGGAGCTTAAATTCACAAAGACAAGTTTGAGAATGAAGCCCTGAGGGGTCGAGAGAGTGACACCAAGAAATGTTGCTCCTTAATTATCAGAAAGGAGCTTTTGTTTTAATAGTGAAGCCTGTAGAAAGATTGTCCCTTCACATCCACAAAGATGACTTTATTCCTTTACATTCAGGCCCGCTCGAGTCGGTTTCAGGATTCTTCACAAAAAAAGTAGGTTTAGATTCATAAAAACGAGATTTGTGAAGATTTTGGCTTAAATGTTTTTACTCCCACAAGGCTGTTTGAACAATTTGAAGTTGAATGCTCATCTAATACTTAAATGTTGTTAACCACGACGACTACAGTCACTAAGCCTAGTTTGTCATTTCAACAACAGAGACAGAAGTGTTAAACCTGCACGTACCTACGTCTTCTAAACCACCGTAGCTCTAAACACAGCTGTTGTGGCCCATTAATGTCAGTTTACTTGATCTGAAATATGCGAGGATCGCTTCTCTATCTGTTTGAATTTTCAATCAGAAAGATCGTTTCAATTCAACAGCTTCAAGGATGAGTTAATTCTGTGCAGAGTTAATACCTTTATATTGTTGTCTAAATATAGCTGTCTATTAAAATGCAACAATTAAAGATTTAAAACATCTATCGACCTTAAAAAAATAGATTGGATTGTAGCCTATTCACAACAAAGAATTTGAATGTGTTGTGTAATCTCAAAGAGAAGTTGCATAAAAAGGGCCTCAAATGAAAAGAAAAATAGGATTTAAAGGTGCAAATGATAAAGAATCATATCCTTCTTTGTGTCCCCTGTCAGTTGCTTTCTGTCATTTCTCCTCACCCGCCTGTCCCGACCTCCCTGCCTCGCTCTGTCTCTCCCTGAGCCCTGTCCTCAGATGGCTTTTGGCCTACTTTCGGCTGCAGTGAGTTCCAGTGTGTGTGAGCCAAATCTCAGCATGGATTTACAGGCAGAGCGAGCGAGAAATGGAGGGATCGAGGGAGTGAGAGACAGCGATTGAGTGAAAAAATTTATGTCGAATGAGATAGAGATTCAGTTTTGTGCTGTCGGCATACATCGCTCTGCAATTCTGTCTTTGATCCAACAGTCGTGGGTAACATTTTCTACAGATTTGGTCATGCACATAAACGGCATGTTAGATAAATTACCTTACTAATTACCTTAGTCAAATTGACAATAATCATAACTCTCATGGTATACATTCAATAAGCTGCTCATATGCATTCCTCTTGAGGCAGTTTCTGAAAACTGTTGTGATTGTGCCTCAGAACAGCAACATTTAAATTAAAATGGAAAATACTCGCAGATGGCCTTAAAATACGACTGCATCTAATTTTTAAAAGGATGCATCAATGCATCCTATTAAAAGCTGTAAATAGGGATTGATTTCCACTGTGCTGTTTGTTTTCTATAATCAGAGGGCTCCATGGTGACCACACACTGAGGCGATTCACAGGATAGCTGTTAATGAAGTCATGTAGAGGAGAGAGGGGTGGGAAATCAAAGTGTTGAAGCAAAGTGACAAACCATCAAAATATACTGTGTGCACGCTTCCAGTTTATTCCAGACTGAGCTTAAGTTATAACAGAACATATCGATATGCTGTACTTATGATAATCTTTTATACCTTTTTTTCTTAATCCTTGAAAGTCATTGAAAAGACTGAATCTAAATGATTGAAATTGGTGATGGGATAATTGACTGTATTGATGTAAACTGCTTTAAAGAAAGGCAACAATTTCATATTGATTAACCAAATGATAAACTTACCTGTTGGGAAATAGAAACCAAAATGGTTCATGTTTTTTTTTTTTTTTTGACTCTGGTGTTAACATTTAATCATAGATTAAGTGTTGTTAGATCAAAAATACATGTTTACATTTAAAATTCACGAGTAGAGAATAAAAAGACAATGTCATCTACTTCTGAGAAATAATTTCATCAGTACATTTTTACATATTAAGCATGAACATTTTACAATTTTAACTGAATATATGGTTCTACAACTATTGACCTCTGAATTGCACACTGATGTAAAGATAATTCTAAAAAGGAAAAAGTTAATAACAAATGTATTTGCAACTACCTAGAATAACAAAAATACCACACAACCACATATGAAACAGAAACAATTGCAGTACATTTTTCTTTTACACAAGCAAGCATCTGGAGCTCATGCTGCCGTCTGTAGCAAAACCAGGACTTTAGCTGTTTGTACTATTTTGTGTAAATCCAATAAACCAAATCCAGAAAAATATAATAGTCTCAGTTTGACATTTACTTGAAAAGGTTTGCAACATGGAACATTTTTTTTTTCACCTCACCAATCAAATCTAGCCTCGCCAACAAAACATGTGAAAGGAATTGTTTATCCTGGAATTTTTTTCTTTTCCCAGTGTCATTAACGATCTGTATGGCCAAACGTAGACTGCACCATGTTGCACAGAGAGCAGCTGACATAATAGAAGATGCTGATCAAAAGCATATACTGAACATCAGTTCTTTGCATTACAATAATGACTTTCCATAATATCCTGGAAAATTTATCTATGAAAAAGCATGAGCAGGACATATCTTCTTTCACAGTAGCCTTGGTTGTTTATAAAGCAATACAACTACAGGACATGACTGTTGTTTTTTCACACTTGGAAAGTATCACCTTGATGCAGTTATTAACCCTCTTGCTGTATGAGCTACACTGTGCCTATATCACTGTCATTATAACTATGGTCAGTGTTAAACTGAAAGCTGACTATCACAAGTCCAGGCAAGACCTCCTGCAGTGTTGTAAGTAATTCTTGGAAGTATGATGAATCACTGAGGAAGAGGAGGCAGGCTGAGGTTAATGGACACCACAAAAGGTTGACACTCCATCGCTCAAACACATTTGGAATTAATGCCATGAATTGATAGGTTGCAGCACCCTGGAGCATGTGAGGGTTGAATTTTCCTCTAAAAGTGAGCGATAGAAATTCACTTAGCATAATGTATGCTATAATGCTAGCATGTGAATGACTTAATGCTCACTAAAATGTTAGCATAGGGCTATATTATTCATAATAGTGTAAATGTAAATTAGCTGGGAGTATACTATCATGGCATGATGTCTGTAATATATTACTAGCACGATGCCTTGTACCGCTTAAAACTTTGTACGCTAATATGTTAGCATGGGGTAGTATTTCCCAGAATAGTATACACTAAAATGTAGGATTGTAATATAGTGTCACAGTACGGTTGCCTACAATCACCTCAAATACTTTGCATAAAAATGTAAGTATTGAGCCTACTGTCACTTATCACAGAACAATCTAAAGTGCTACTATCAATATCGTTTAGCACAATGTGTCATATGTGTGACTGTACATGTGACAAGAAAACTTGATTTGATTTGACATTCACAGATACTTAAGGGTTAGCATAACACATAGCCTGCCATTGATAAATGCTTACACAGCATTATGTGTACTTAAGTGTAAGCATAAACCTTGAAATGATTTAGCAAAGTAAAAAAGTGAACAGCCAACTTAATAACAATAATTATTCCTGTCAAATCATAGAATTCTTAATTCTTCTTTCAGCCTGTGAAAAAATGTTTGTATAGAACCATATTCATTTCTTGAAATAATGCAAAAGAAGGACATTTTTAATAAATATCTTTATTGGTAAAAACATTTTTAAAAGGCATTACTCCGAACTGAAGCCACATTAACAAAAAAAAGATAATAGTCCTTCTTTGGCTACAAGTCAGTATGTGTGTGTTACCAGTAAAATGTAAGAACATGTCAAAATATCATGTACACCACACCAATATATGAAGCCCATGCATGTGTATTGGCAGGCGAAGCTTGCTTCAGTGTGCCTGTCATATCCGTCTCAGGTTCATGGACCATTCCTCGACATGTCCTGACCTGGTCTAATAGGCTGTAAGAGAGAGAAAGACAAAGCTGTTTCAGAAAGTACAGCCCATACTGTATGTACAACCTGCCAGCAGCACGCCACATTGGTGCTACTGAAGTTTGGATTTCCTCCCCTCCTGTTGAAATGAATGTGAGCACATAAAAAGCAACACACGTTGATTATAATCTGAACGTCATACTTCAAGCAACATTAATATTTGGATTACTAGTTAAATAATTATGGTATTTATGTAGGTCTAATAAGCATGACCAACATGGGTTAATCATGTTATTATTGTGATATTGTAAGCCATTCCACATCAATACACAAATGGATATATCCAATTTCAGATCATATGGACTAATTACTGCAAGCATAGTGAGACTAGTGAGAACTTGCTTGTCAACCAAATGTATTAACATCTTTATTTCGGTCCATTTACTGTACCACTTCTTTGTGGTCAGCACAGAGGATGTTGTAATATATCTTGGCAGCTCTGCAGAAACAAATATCACGCCAAAGAATTAATCGTGTTGAAACAGATTCAAGACTTAAAAAAAAGGTATAAAAATACCTTTACAGATAAAATATGCAACATGCCAGATGACATGCCTGTTTAGAAAAAAATCCCACATCTCACTCAGAGCTTCTATTAATAAGCACGGCAGTTGAAAGAATTGACAATCATGTGAAACGACAGCATCAAGGCTTTATTTAGACACAACTGTAAGACGTCTCTATTTCAATACCAGGCCTCTGAAGAGAACATTGGAAGGGAAGGGGAAAAAAGTGTCATTACCTGTTATATGTTATATTGTAGTATGATACAATATCTAGTCATGATCTTTATGAAGTTGCCGGAGCAAAATAAAAGTAAAACGTAGGAACACATTAATTAAATTATCTGCTGTCGCACAGATCATTATATAGATGTAACATGATCATAATCATGAAAGTCTACATGATCCATACACTATAAATTCATAGCAGACTAATTTCATATATGTTTGCCATACGCATCAGCTTTGGTCACACAAGTAATGTTTCATCTGCAGTGGCTTAATAAAAGAGATGCACCAAAAAAACAAAAGATCTTTGTAAGTTGTAGATTTGACGTTCACCTTGTAGAAGAAATGGAACATGGAAGTGACAATGCACTCTGACCAACACAAACAACACATAACATTCAAGTGTCACTGAGGTGAACAATGCACCGTGATCTCACAGCTGGATCTCACAATCAGACCTAATGAATTGGAATTCATTTGGACTCATTTGAAGACATTAACGCCGTGCGACATATTGAAAATTCACAAGTAGAAACATAGAAAAGGTGAGCTGAAATACAAAAACAAAAACAGTAACATGTGAGATCATGTGCTGAGCAAATTATGTCCCAAATTGCAATACTGTACAGTGTAGTATTAAGATGTATGTACTAGATGCACATAAAGTACTCCATGTTCTAGTTTTTAAAGATTACTTTAAGATATTGTACATCTGCAGTGGCACTTCAGCTTCCCTGGGCTGTTTTTCATGATTGATTAATCTGCCTTTTATTTTCTTGACAAGCTTTGTCCATAAAATGTCAAAAAATAGTGACAAATGTCCACCTTTTCTGACCAACAGTCCAAAAATCAAAGATACTCAGTTTATAATCATGCATGACATAGAGCAACATGGAAACCTCACATGTGAGAGGCTGGAACCTTTGCTTAAAAAGTGGCAGCCCTTAACAAAAGATTGAGACTAAATGGTCAAATTTGTATTAAAAGGAAAATCCCATACCCTTTAGGGTTAGGGTTATGTGAGAGCAGGTATGCAATTATTTAAACATCTTTTTAAATGACTCAGATACAGTCAAAGTCTCAGATTATTTGAGATTTGTTGGTCTTATAATATCTTGTCCCGATCCAACTGCTGCACGACAAGCCCATCATCATCAAAAAGATTAGAGATATAGTCCTTCAAACATGTGCCAGCTCAGTTGAATAAAGAAAGAGAAACCAACTCGAAGCCTCAAAATCAAATCTCTTTCTGTGCAGACTCAGAGTGGCTGATCACATCTGCACGGCTCCCTCGTATCAAGGCTGTGGAGGCAGAAAATGATCCAAAAGCGATGAGCTCTTTTGCTTCAAACACCCAGAAAATGTTTGCAGCTTTTAGGCTGACGTGGCAGTAAAGGGTTAAATGTTGATTCATCAGGGGATTTCCAGCGTGTCTTTAAATCCAGCGTGACCTGCAGCAGGACAACACTGACACTGAAGAGGAGACGAGCTCAGCCTCAGCCTCCAGCCATCACTACCTGGATTTCTATTAGGTAGAGACAAAGGGAACAATTTTAATGCAGGTGTTTGTGTGTGTGTGTGTGTGTGTGTGTGTGTGTGTGTGTGTGTGTGTGTGTGTGTGTGTGTGTGTGTGTGTGTGTGTGTGTGTCTGCTGACACATTGTTGGTGACATTAGTCTCTTTGATTAATGAGGTTAGTGTGTAGTCTGGTTAATCTGCTGGTGTGATCTGGCTGCACACAATCCCCAAGCTCCTTTAAACTGGCTTTAGTCAGGGTGGACCTACACACACACGCACACACACGCACACACACACGCACGTGCACCCACGCGCACCCACACATACAGGCAAATCATGATGAAAATGTACTCGTCCACCCGACTAGCACATTAAAAACTTCCAGACTGCAGACAAGACAGCATACAGTTTGGCAGCTGATACACAGACCGAGAGAAAAAAACAACAAGAAAAACAACGAAAGCACTGGATCTGCCCCAAATCCTAAATCTCTCAGTTGGCCAAGATACAGTTCTGAGAAGCGCATCAACAATTTCAGCGCTGTGGTGGAAGAAATACGCCCCAGGTGTGCCATTACAAAAAGGACCTCCATGGTTTTCTGGCCATAGAAAGTGGGTATGAGCCCACGTGGAGCTGCGACGCCATCTTGTTTCACCGACAAGACTGGGAGGAAGGGGTAGTGAACTCCTCTGCAGTGGGAAGAACTGCTAAACACACACACACACACACACACACACACACAGACACACACACACACACACACACACACACACACACACACACACACACACACACACACACACACACACACACACTAACAGACATTACAGACATGCTGACAGATACTGTAGGAAGCAAGCATGCGCACAAACACACACACACACACACTCACGCTGACCAGCTCTGATTATTGATGAGTGTGCTTCTCCCGCCTGCAGCTGAGCCGAGACTGTGTGTTGAAGGGAGTGGCAGAAAAAAACTGCAGAATGGTGACTGTAAACTCAGCACGGAGAGAAACCACCCTGCCGCCACAAAGGAACGTCTCGGCTTATCGCCAGCCGTCTGTCACCTCAATCGACGCTCTCGATGGGCTGATCAATCTCGCTGATCAATAATTTTGCTCTTTCTTTTTAAATCCAATCAGGTTGATTTGTGAAACGTTGTCTCGTGGCGCTTTGGGCGTAACCCTGCAGCAACCTACCCAACATACCCTCCCCGCGTACACCTGAAATACTGGACTTAAGACTCCTTTTGACAAGATTTAGATCTTCCACTGGGTGTCCCCCGCACCTCCCAGTCCACCTTAAAAAAGGTCCACCTTAAAAGGGATTTCATCAATCAACAGCTGTCTGCTGACATTCTGAATCAACCGATACGGGAGTAGCAGTTATTTTAATCCACAAAAACTGCATTTAGACAAGAAATTGAAAATGAAATCTAGACTAGATATCTAGATATCTCTGAGACATACTGGTGCAGGATCTCGGTAAGGAAGGTGTCATCACAGGTTTCACCGACTGACACACCTGACGCCGCTCAGTGCAAGGTTCCCAAAGAGTCACCACTTATCAAAAAAAAAAAGAAGATCAGCATTTGCGGCACATTTTCCTTAATTCTGTTGGAAATGTTAGATCATATCTGCTCACAGTCTTCCCAGCTGCAAACCGCATCGTCTCCATCGTGTCAGGAGGCGACGACACTCATCAACACACATCCTCTTTCGTAAAAAATTTAATCAACATTGGTGAAGCAGATTATCTTGGCGGGTATATGCCCTGCTCAGTGTGTCTGTCTGTCTATCCTCCATGTCTGCCTCAGCTATGGGGACACAGTGTACAGACAGTGTGCGGAGCAGTCGAACAATGGAGAGCAAGCCTGCAGTCCCCTTTTCGAGCTTACCGGCCAGACACTAACTGCTCCAGGTTAGTGTTTGTTCACTGGGCTGGACAAATAAGAAACGATTTTTTAGGCAGAGCGCTGGCAGAAAAAGAAAGACACAGGGCTGACAGAGGTGTTACATAAGAGAATAGCAAAAGCAGCAGATTAGCTGCACAGAGGGGGTTCAAGTTATAATCCATATTAGTTCATTAACAACCGGACGGAAGCGTCTCCGGGAATCCACCAAGTCACGGTTGATGCACTGAGACACAATGAGGCATCTTTTGCAACACCATATCCAACTGTTGTGAGCTGAAAAAAATGAGACTGAAGGAGGGAAAAACGATAAGTATACCTTTCAAGGTCAAGAGTGAAAGCAAACTGTAATGCTTGTGATGTCAAAAAAGGCATTAATTAATCAACATAAAATGAAGCCTCAGGGTCACAGTGATGTCAGACGTCAGTCATACAAGAGATGCAATCTTTGAAGTCAAGCATGTTCGAATACGAATCTTGCAATGTCATAACATAAAATCGAAGATAACAAACTGCAGAACATTTCAAACCAAAAGACAAGTTTTTCATATGCATCTATAGGGCTTTGCATTAGCACAACTAATGTCTAGCACCCAGCATGACTTCCAATTGCAAATATCTGAAATGTACAGCTGTACAAGATTTAGCATCTATTCAAATGGACAGAAGCATCCATGAAGAAGAGTTAGCATCAATATCCATGCTGCGCCCCATTAAAACCAGATATTAGCTGTGGTGTAATTGGCCTAAGTCAAATATTGATGAATCGTGCTGTCACAAGAAAAATGCTGCAATTGGCTTTCAGGAGAGCGACAGCCTCCTAAGCACAAACTGTAAGGTTCAGAGGAGGACGATATGCTCAGCTAACCCCTAAACAACCAGTCGGAAGACTCGGAAGAGAAAACAACCTTATGGCTCGAAGAAAATTGATGTGCACCCTGAAGAGCCGCCATGTGCTGCCTTGCTACTATAACCGGCTGAACTGTCATTCAAAGTCAGGGAGTCGGAGTCTTGCTACTATTGACGACAGGTTGCGGCAACACACCACAATCAAATCAACAGTTTCATATCCAGAAACACTTCGCGCATGAATCATGGAGGGTGTAGATGGCGTCGTCTAGCGGCAAAAGGCGCCCCGGGGTATCCTCAGTGGACATCACTAGCTGCGCCGTGAGTGTGCTCTCGCTGCTGCCTTTTTACATTTGTGTTAGCATGAGTGAGTGAGTGAGCTCTGACATCGCTGAGGGTTCACTGAGGTCAAGCACATAATGTACAGAGCTGTCATGGTCACGCTCTCAACATTACTCTGTGCTGCTCTCAAGTCATAAAGGTACATGCGCACACACGGACAGCCAGGCTGCTGGAGAAACAAAGAGCTACCACACTGACAGATGCTTCTTTACTTAACAGTGTCCACTGGTGTATGAGGAGGCTAATGCTATCACAGCGGCATGGACCAGAACTTTCACTATTCCTTTAGCAGCACCTGCGACAGCGCCCATTAGTTTTAGTCAGCAAGTGGCTCAGGATGCTAACAAGGCCGGTTATTAAAGGTACCTTTATTAAATAATTAGCTTTAATGCTCAACCTGCGAGTAGTGAGTATTAGCCTGAGAATTCCTGTGAGGCGGGGAATTCATTTTAAAATTAGCATGTAACATTAAAACTGAAAAGCAGAATAAAAGGCTTCCACGTGTCAGATCAAAATGCTACATTAGCATGGCGCCATGAAGTGTTTTATTTGTGAGCCCACGTGCAGCATCACATTAAAGTTCAACAATACCGACTGACTGATGGCTGATGGGTAAATTTAGGCAAATATCAAAGGCAAATTATTAGCGCAGCCCTCGCGCCAGTGGCCAATACAGATACAATCAGGCCTCTGTTGCATTAAGAGGATAGCTTCCTGTCATCCATGTAGCTGCTTCGGCTCATCCTGCCTTAACTTTGTCACATGACCCCTAAAAACAGAATACATGCCGCTACATCCTCCTAAACCCAGAGATTTCACCAATCCGTCAATAGCATCTACTTAATCCACATTTCATCGTATTTGATGGTGCATGCTGCAGCAGACAGAGAACAGGTGACATGCAACATACAACAGGGTGTGAGCCAAACTGAAAAGTGTGACACGGTGAGCGTATGGTGAACGCCTTAGCTCACTGCGCCATGGCCTTCCCCCTCTGATCGCCATTGTTCGCGGCAGGAACATGTGGGAGATAATGCTGGCCGTGCATCCCTCTCAGCTCCCGAGAGCCTAACCCGTGGACATGAAAGCACAACGTCACAAGTTAGGGTCTCAGGGACGGAGAGAGATGCATCTTCCCACGGACTCCTCTACTTCCTCATATAGCTGCCTCCAGCGCTCAGCATTCGGGATTTTAACTCTTTCTTTCTTTGCCATGAAATTCGAGAGGAATCTTGTTCCTTGACAAAAACGCGTCCGCGCACTGAACTCGTCTTTAAGTCAAACGAGGACTCGGAGCGTCTGAGCATCTCTTGCGTACGGAGTGAGCGCTGCCTCTTACAGACATGCAGCTACGCATCACACACACACACACACACACACACACACACACACACACACACACACACACACACACACACCTATATTGCATGCATTAATTGAGCATGCTCATTGCAACCTCCACTGCCTCATATGTATCTGTGAACATACAACAAGTGCAAGCCTCAGCCAGACACAACATTGGCCAGCCCCCCCCAACTCTCTCTCTCTCTCTCTCTCTCTCTCTCTCTCTCTCGCTCTTTCTCCCTCGCCCCCTCCCCCACCTCAGTTGAACAATACAGCACTTTGAAAAATGCCTCCTGCCATCAGGTACAGAGCTCGCTGTTGTACAGTACGCCTTAAAGATCTCCCGCTGTCTCAGGGAAAATCAAACTCAGCCGATGATTGTTGATCATTACCGCAGACGTACGAGATAAAAAGCCTGTGTGGATGCATCGATTACAGCATCGAAATCTGAAGCTGAAATCCCTCTGACATGATGACTTGCATGCTCGTCTGACCGTCACGTCTTTCACTGTTAATAAAACTGTTGAGTTCATGCTCAATCATTGCTTGCGCAAATTCCCGTCCAGGCTGCACAGAGAAAAAGACGATCCAGATAACAAAGCTCTACGCTCCGTCATGCCACCATGGTGGTCTGAAGCGTAGGAAACAGATGGGGAGCAGAGAGGAAAGTGGAGAGGAAGAGTATACGTTGGTATCGACTCACCCTCCCCTTCGGATCCAGGATGCCTTCTTTGCTCGTTGTTCTTCTAGCTGGCTTCCTGCTCGGGAAGGGAAGAAATAAGAGACAGAGAGAGAAAGAGAAAGCTCAGATTTAAACTCACAGCATGCCAACAAGATTCCAATTATTTTCAGAAGAAGAGGGGGCTTTTTTATCACAAAAAAAAGCAAAGCGCAGAAGAGGTCCATCCATCCGGCGAGCTGCCTCGAAGCCATGCGAAATAAAAATAGGAAGAGATCGACGGACGGAGACGAGAAAGAGCTGGCGTGAGGATGGGTGGTAGGACCGAGCCGGAATGAACCATGTGCACACTCTCTCTCCCTCTATCTCTCTGCTCTCCAGCTCTCTTTCATACACACACACACACACACACACACACACACACACACACACACATCACACGCCTGCGCGCACACACACACACAGAGGGAGAGTGAGCAGGCCGGGGAGGAGAGTAGCGAGAGAGAGTCGGCGAGACGACCTTCTTCCCAGAAAACGAAACGCTGAAAGGAAGTGAGACTTAAAGGTTAGCTAGAACAGGTAGACGGCAAGGGAAAGTGAGGGAGAGTGAGCCGAGCGGGCGACAAAGAGAGTGAGAAAGAGTGATAGAGAAAGAGCGCTAGAGAGAGAGGGAGAGGGGAGAGAGAGAGAGAGAGAGGCAAAAATAAAAGCGAGCATCGAGCCACGGAATCAGTGCTTGCAGCCAGGGCCACAGTGCCAGTGAGCATACCAGTATGCTGCCTCACCGAAGGGAGATGGTGGAGGGGGTGGGGGGGTAGTTGGTGGTGGTGGTGGTGGTGGTGGGGGTGGTGGGGGTGGGTGGGCGGTGGGGGTTGTGGGGGCGCTCACACACATGCACTGCATACACTAAGTGGTGACACACTCGTTTGCTTTTCCTCACACCCAAGCTACTTACTTTTTTATCCAAACCTGTAGGTCCAAGGCAGGTTGGCGACGGAAACAACACACACACACACACACACACGCACGCACACCCACACCCACACACACACACACACACACACACACACACACAAATCCAAGTTAAAGGACAAAACCAATGCGCCTGCTGATCTCTTGTCTCGCTCCTCTTTCTCTCTCCTCGCCCTTTTCCCTCGCATTGTTTTCTATCTCTTTCAATCACATGCAGAGCTGGAAAGGAGGGAAGACAGGAAAAAAAACATAACTCCCCCTCCTCTCCTTCTTCCCAATATTAGCACTCCACCTCTTTCACTCAATCTTTCTCTCACTCTGTCTTTTCCCCCCTCTGCCTCCTTTTCCTTTCCATGTTGATCGGCACGAGGAAAAATATTTTTTTTGCTTTAAAAAAGGCAAAAAGGGGAAGAGAAATATCATCCATAATTTGCCTCACAGCTGTAATTGCTTACAGCCAGAGGCCCACTTTTCCTCTGTGTCAGACGAGTGAGAGAGAGGGAGAGAGAGAGGTGAGGAGGAGGGGGAGGGAGGGAGGGAGGGAGATAGAGAGAAAGTAGTCCTCCTTTCGTTGTTTTTTCCACCTTGCCGATGTCCGCTTTCCACCCATAAAACAAATCCTCTGTTCTCTTCTGCATGCATGCAAAAACAAAAATCCACTTTTCCAGTGTGTGCACTCTATCATTTCTTTTCTTTTCTCTCATTCTGCGTCTCACACGAGCCGACATCACTCACACTGTCCCTTCAGAAAAGGAGAGAGAGGGAAAGAGACGGAGCGAGAGTGAGAGAGAGAGAGAGAGAGAGAGAGAGAGAGAGAGAGAGAGAGAGAGAGAGAGTGGGAGAGAGGGGAGCATAGAAAAATTGCTACATGATGTGCTTTGGCTTATAGAGGCTACATTTAATCTCCCCCAGGCTGAGAGAGTGAGTGAGTGAGTAAGAGAGAGAGAGAGAGAGAGAGAGAGAGAGAGAGAGAGAGAGAGAGAGAGAGAGAGAGAGAGAGGGAGGGAGGAAGGAGAGAAAGAGGAGAGATGATGGGATGATGGGGGGAGGGACAGATGGAGCGGAGAAGGAGAGCGAGACGTACAACCAACTGTAGGCCCAAATCAGCGACGGGGCCCGGAGAGACTGGGAAGGGGGAAAAAAAGAGAAAAAATCCCTGAGACCACACTGCCCTCTTGCTTTTCTTCTGCTCTCTCCCTCCCTGACTGACTGATCGACCGACTGCGTCTGCACCCCGGCTAATCTCCAATCCTCTTTGAGTGCCGTCTGGCAGGCCGTTTTCTATCTCTATACAGCTGCAGTTGCCGGAGAAAACTGTGCATCTGGATCTACAGTGTGCCCCCCCCCCCCCAACATACACCGACCATAACCAATTTTACAGTCTCCCTGTTGACACACACATGCAGACACACAGAGCAGCTATCCTCATTTAACACCTGCTTTGTTTCCAGATAGAGGCAGTCTTCAGTGAGGTGCTAATATTAGCATGCTTTGACGGTGAGAGCCTGTAGCAGGCAGACAAAGGCTCACACACCCCTGCACTCACACATGTGCATAGTGCGGTATGCACACACACACACACACACACGCACACACACACACAGCTTCCTACCTACCTTCCAAGTAGGAAGGTGCAGAAAGACACCAACTATGAACAAACAGAGAAAATCATTAAGAGGAGGGTTTTCATGGATATGAAATGCAAATACTTTGATTAATCTTCATGCAAAACTCCATCCACACGCTGAAGGCTAAACTTTGCATCCAGGTAAATGACAGCTTATCCATTGATTTACCGATCCCATTTCACCCTCTTCAAGCATTCGTTATATGCTGGTAATGGCCAGGAATCAGCCCCGGCGAGCCAAGTAGTACATCAAGAGAGACCCAGATCTGTCACACTAGCCCACGCATTCGTGAAAACAGCAGCAGGACTGCAAATAAGCACACAGCACCGGGCCTGCAGAGCCAGAGAGGCAGAAAACAAACATACAGTGTCAAGGCTGAGAGAGAGAGTGTGTGTGTGTGTGTGTGTGTGTGTGTGTGTGTGTGTGTGTGTGAGAGGGAGAGAGAGAGAGCGAAAGAGCACGCTGAGCAGGACAGGGTGACATGCCAGACACACTCGCCGGATGGCTGAAGCAGCAGCATTGTTGGCCAGTGTGACTGATTGACAGCTGTCACGTCTGACTGATGGGACGAAGAGGGCAGGCGTTCATGGGGTCATGAGGGTATGTTGCTATGGCAACAGTAATGATGAAAATAAAGGTTTAGGAAGAGGATGTAGTGTTACTGTCATAGAGATAGACTGAATGACTGCATATCTGTAGTTGTTATTATTTTCAAAATGCATTTTAAACATTTAATTTATTCTGTTTTTGTTTTCTGGAGGAAAAATGGTTGAATCTCAAATTTCTGACTCTGAAATAACAAAAGAAAATAATGAAAAAACAAGATTTAAAAGAACAATCACAGTGCACGGAAAGCCTGCAAAGACTTGCAGTAATGTCGCTTTAGTATTGTAGTAAATGCTTGGAAGCAGTTACAGTAGACGCTGACATTTCTAGATTTGAAGACGATAAAATGGGAGAGTAAAGTAAAGAAAACAAGTGGGGAAATCTACAAAATGGAGTAAAAAAAAAGCCTGGTGGTTAGGGTTAGGGTTAGCACGCGCGCGCGCGCGTACACACACACACACACACACACACACACACACACACACACACACACACACACACATATGGAAAAAGGAACAATATTTGTATATCTGTTACAGAGAAAAAAAAGGGGAAATAAGAGGAAAACTGAAGGAGCAGACAGACCGCATCATACCCTACACAGCTCTAACTTTGTGCTCTGGTTTGGATTAATGCATCATGCCACACTGACACACTCACACACTCACACACTCTCACACGTGTGCGCACACACACAGTCGCTAAAAAAACACGTAAGCGTACATGTCACTTTAGGATAGCCTCATATGTTTTAAAATCTCTTGTTTCATTTTTTCAATGATTTGCCAAGTCACCAAATCTTAACCTCCAACAGCTGTACACTTCACAAACGTTTCCAACAGGGGGCAGTCTTTTGCTCCTCTACCTATTACTATTACCTCAGCTGCACACACACGCACATCCTGATAGACTGGGAGGCAGGCGACTGGCAGGCCTCAGCATACTCTTCTTATACACCACGTGAAGGCTAATACATGCATGCTGCTGCTGCTGCTTCACTGGGAGTTGTCACTGCTGTGGATCCAGCAGAGACAGGCCAGCTTTATAACCACACATCAGCCAGGAGATTCACAGCAACAGAGAGGAATTTACTACGTTTCTTATCACGAAGAGAGTTGAAGAAATAGGAGTTCTCTTTGATATGAGAGGATACGTGTAGAGGGAAGGGACTGAGAAGTGATAGTTGCTGTGAGGATTTCATAAAAAGAACTTTTAAAAAACCTGCTTTTATTTATTCAAAAGTTTGACATGAGAAGAGATTCCCTTTGGAATAAATGAATAAAGTAGTGAATCCAATAAATCTGGTCTAACAAGCCGAGCCAATGCCATGCTGTGGAATCCGAACAATCTTCTGTGTGTTGCTGTAATTGTTCAGTAGATTTCCCATTCCTCCATGAGTGTCACAATATTTCACATGTCAGATAGTATGACAGCAGTAGCTTCCACGCAGTCTGCGTCTGCCCATTGGAAATATTATGACAATAATTGTTCACGGTGACAACTGATTTCACTGCCTGTAAACGGACTGGGATGCTGCCGTCTGACGCTCGCGTTCACATTTCAAACTCTTCTCCCTTATGTGTCTGATACCTTTTACCACGGCTATTTGTCATCACACAAACAACGTGACGGAAGCAGCCGAAACTTCTTACACACAACCACCAGCGTTAATGAGGTTACCGCTGAGCGAATAATAAAACGCCACCTCACAATGAAACTGAACTGGTGCTTCAGACGCTGAGCGAGGTTAAAAGCCCTCACATGTCAGTCCATCAGCTCCACTACAACGCTGCGCCTCTGATCGCTACCTGCCTGCTATACACGGACCAACACCACCTGACGTCACACACATTGACACACATCTAACAGGTCAAAATACACACACAAATCCAAAGGTTTGGAACTTGTGGTAATAATCTGATTAGAGTTTTAACCATACTAGATTTTTGAGACTGACATTGGGTAGTAAAAAATTCTGATATGGACATATCAGCCAATATTATCATTTACACAGAGTGTTCACATAGACACATATTTTTTTAGATGTTCCTGCAAATGTGGTCATCAAGAATTTGTGAAAATATATGTAACAGAGGCAGGATATTTTACAGTTTAACAATAAACTTTATTGCATTCCAAAATGACCATAGGGCACTATATCAGTAAACTTCACAGTGAATTTAATAGATATAAATGATGTTATTATTATATAAGTATATCTTTCTATGTAAAACACATATAACAGACATCATATCCACCAACTAATGTGTTGGTTGGGCTCTGAACTCTGAAATACCGTAGCTCTGAAATACCATCCAATCAGAGTTGTCTACTTATAATACGTTGTCACTTTATTATTTCATTATAATACCAGGATGCTAATAATTACAGCTGTATTAACTGGTGGATTTGCCGATTTGCTGATTGTCAGAAAACGCATGGCAGTAATTGATAAACCTCCGATTAGGTCAGTTTTACAACACAAAATACCAAAAATGTTCCAGCTGCAGCTTCTCATTGTTAGAAAACTGAATAGGTTCATGCAGGTGGTCAAACAAAATAAGCCATCTGAAGACGTCACTTTGGGCTTTGGGAAACTCTGACTGACATTTATCACTATGTTCTGACATCTGATGGACCAAACAATCCATTACTTTGAGAAAACAATCATCAGATTAGACTTTTTCCTGTGAGGGGCCAAAACTCAAACTTAATGTTGGACCATGGGACAAAAGTTACCACATATTGTGCTGTAGCGTTACTATGTAAAATCGTACTATATGGAAGCCCTGAAGACAAGTAAGAAAAAACAAATAAACAATTTATTTTCTAAGTTTGATCCAATCTCTTTTGTCCTGTGTTTATGCCTCAAAATACAACTAAAAAAAGTTTTGCCATGATAGTTTTTCTGATTTCCTCAATTCTTTTGCACTTGTCTCTCAGGGCTTCCGTAGCACTGAGATCCCAAGTTCCCTCATTTTATGACTGCCTGCATAAAATGTCCCTCTTCCCACTGTGCTTTAGATTATGAAAATAATGTCTAATTTGGAAGGCTATGTATTTAAAGAGCATTTTTATCTAGAAAAAAAATTACAATTCATTTTTTTAAAAAGACAGCATAAACTGTGATTCCTTAATGCTTCATTTAATTTTGCTAGAAATATTTGGCAGGTCAAACAATATCTTATGGCAGGCTGACTTTGGTCCCTGGGTGCCACTTTGGTCAGCACTGTTTTAAATAATAATTAAAGAAATGTAAAAGAGATATTCTTTTACTCAAATATGCATATAAATATAAGTACATATAAATCTGAAGGAAACGCTGAAGACGTCTTTTAAAACAATATTTTGTCATGCAAAAAGTTCACATTTAACACTTGTAATATTTCAATATAGACCCATAAATATCAGCTTCAATATCAGTCTAGCCCAAAGATTAACCGATAATGTGCAAACACACGTCATAGACAACACACTGGCATCACTGAGCCAAAAGTGGAAACCAGAGCGTTCTCTGCTCCTGTTCCATCAGCAAACAGCCTCGACTGTTATTGACCACGTGGAGTGTATACTATCTTGTGTTGGCAGGCTTTTCTTTTTTTAGTTTAACTGCTACAGTAACATTGTATTGTATTGATCCAGCTGTGCAGAGCGCCATGCGTACCTCAGGGAAAGCTAGGAGGTTGTACAGTTATCTCCCGGGGTGTAATTCTCAACTATACAACCTACTACCTCAACCTGGGAGCAAGCAGACCTGGACACCAGGGCTTACTGGCTCAGGGAAAGTCAGGAGACACTTGAACCAGAAAGGGAAGTCCCTCAAAAAAGTTGTACATGCTAACTGGATGCACTTTTTACTCAAACTGCTTTTATCCCGTCTCAAAGCAATTATAACATTTTAAGAGTTGCCTTGGCAGTGTAACTGTGTATCTTAGATACAGTCTCTATACACAAAGCAGATAAACATGTCTGACTCCAAAGCGTCTCCAAACTCTCTACGTCACTGACCCCAAAACACACAAACGAACCCCGGCCTCCCCCCACATGATGATCAGATTTTCTCCCTTAAACAAAAGACTCACAGTTGCTCATTTCAAACTGCTAACATGGGAGGTTATGGCTGTTTGTGAGGAAACAAGCATTACAACTGTCATCCGTATGTATTCTCTAATTAGGTTGTCGTCTACTTCATTAACACTAGAAAGGCCGAGCTGCAGCTAATTGCTGCTGAGTAAAACAGCTGCCTCTCTGGGAGTTTTCTACAGACTAACATTTGAAATACACACAAAGAAATTGTAGCTCTAATTAGATTTTCTTTTTTTAATTGACTCTTTGTTGGCTTTGTCTTAACCCCTCAAGGTCCAGTTAGATTATGGACTGAACTGCGTAAAAAATGTCAAAGACCACTGGAAGACCAAGACCCAACTTTTCCAAACTTTGGGGTTGGTTAAGAGATTTCTGAATTAGATGTATTTAAACTTGTTTGAATGTTTTATTTTTTAAATAGGTTTTTAGAGGGTTTGTTTATAAGCTGAGAAATGTGTTCAAGAATGTAAAGATTACATTTTAAAAACAATCTCAGAAGCAATCTCACCCGAGGAGAGAGAGAATGATCCAGGCCAGGACTAGTTTCCTGATCAGAAGAAAGCAGTGCTGCTGCTAGCTGTGACAGGGAAATGGTTAATAGAGTTGGTGAGAGCTGGTGAGCAGCCCCCGCTGTATTTTGCTGATGCTGCTCAGGTCGTTGGAGCTGCACAGACGCAGACCTGTAGATACAAGCTTGTGGTGTCAGTTAACACAAGTTCGGATCTACGGGTTTGGGGCCGTGAGCAGATGACTTCATACATCCATCAGCATGGCGAGACCTTTTGTACTTTATCTCTCAAGAGACCTTTCTAATGGCAGTAAATAAATGCAAGTTAGAGTCTATCAATTTAAAACTAAATAGACAGCCCTTCACACCACTTATTGCTGAAAATTAGATGCAAATAATTAGCCTAATATTCAACAAAAATGATGAAATCTCCTTTATCAAAGACTTAGGAAAAAAATATCAGAATTTATCTAGTTCAAAGGAAAGAGAGTGTAAGCACAGAATAAGGTGAACTACTGATTGTAAATCTTATGAAAAAAAGAAGAAAAGAACAACTTTGTAATAAAAAAAAAACAGAACTGAAAGAAGAAATTCCCTGCACTTACAAAATGTTATTCACAAAATTGTGGGTGGTCATATTTCATTCAATCTTTTCAGAGAGTTTCCACAAAACTCTTTTGACTCTTGATCTCATTTCGACCCCACAACGCACAGCATCATTTCTGTACAGTACACACTGAGCTTCGTGTGGTACTTAGTCATTTGCTTACAGATTATTAATATGCCAACACTTGCACATCACTTGAGAGAGTCGTTTCAGTGAGTGATAGGCGGAAAAATCCAAGTGGCATTTTAAGAGGCATGTGGCTGAGCTCAAATGAGACGTAAGTAATATAAAATGTTGAAAATAAATTGCAGGAAAAATTGCTCTCGTAAAACACTGTGTTGGAGTTTTTGCTTTATTAATACCTGTGGATATTTAACAGGACGCTGTGACGACATCACCATGCCTGACTGTACAGTAAACACTGCAGGATTAATGTGAATTGTCTTCAAACAATTAAATGACCTCAGATGGCGTGTTAGATTTGTGATGCTGTTTTGCTCACTTGATGTTCACCTTGTGTTTGAATACATACAGCTTAAGTCATATCAATGATTTGTCTTTAAAGAAATAAACTGACAGGGTGAAGAATCATGGCATGGTTCTGGATTTCTTAATTCTCAAATCCTCATGAATGTATAAATCAATTCCTTAAAATAAATAACAGCAAGAACGACTATTTAACTATTACTTTTTAACCGCGTCACAGGACTGTTATCTTGATGTAGAAGAAAAATATGGTCATTTTTCACAAATGTCAGAGTGCTCAAACTGATCGCTCACTTTGCATTACAAACGTTTCACTGAAGGTAAAAAGCCACAGTCGACGCTCAAGCACATAAAGTTCAAATCTGTTTCAGCACATTCCTGACTGATGTGAATAGAGTCGTCGCTCTGCAACACAAGCAACAAAATAAAACCTGTAAAACTTGGGAGATGAAAAAGAGAGTGAGTGGTCGAATTTCAACTTTCAGACTCCATCTGAAGTTCTTTCTCCTTCCCTTCCCTCTGCCTGAATTTAAATGAGACGTCTGACTTTGAAGCAGTTGCCAAGTTGCTTAAAGTATGTCAGTGGGTCTTTGCCAGCGAGCTGAAAGACACCTTGAGATTGGCTGAACAAAGAGGTCAGCAGGGTCCACAGCACCCTGCTGGCCAACGCCGCCACTGCTGCACCAGCATGTGTGTGTGTGTGTGTGTGTGTGTGTGTGTGTGTGTGTGTGTGTGTGAGCACGACAAAACGAAGACCAGCTAAAGGCCACCACCTGCATTATTTCGCCACTGAACGGGGCCAGCGGCCAAACCCAGCGGCGCTACGTCCTGCTCGCCCAAATCTACCCAGCAACAGAGGTGGCGTTTGTAAAAGAAAGGGTGGGGGGTGGGGTGGGGGGGTCAACAGAGGTGAAGAAGTGAGAGCTGAGGAAGTGGCATGTCGTTAGCACTTCATAATATCATGCAGTGCAAACAAATAGCCCCGGCTAGCCAACAGGTAGCGTTCAGCTTAGGCCCCCCTCACCACAGCTAATACACAGTAAACATCACAGAAACACTCAGCAACCGCACTGGTGAATGTTAAGAGCCACAAAGCAAAGACGTGGAGAAAGCTCGGAGCACATTGGTAGCATGATGACTTACCGATTTGTCTTTATGTTTAGTTTCCAAATGTTTCTTTGCTCTACTCTGCAGGGCCTACGGTGCTTGGCAGAAGGTATAGGCAGTCATGTCCACTGTGGCCCATCAAAAAACAAAACAAAAAGAAAAACAGCTCAAACATGCAACTACAGTAACAAAACCACCCCGAAAAGGGAGCTCGGGGAGAGGGTGGGAAAGAGTGAGACAAAAGAAAAAAGCAAAGAGGGAGAGAAACTGGTGGGGGGGAGAGAGGGTGGGGGAAAAGTAAACGATAACAGAAAAACAGACTCGTTTTTTTGGTGTTTTTACAATTTCGGTTTACCGCCGGCTAGTAATAATAAGTATAAATAAGCAAGAGGTAATCTTTCTGCCTGTAAAACCTCTGCAATCTACAAGCTGCTTCCCTGCACTACGAGCAAATGACAAGCAACATCTGTTTGTAAGACAGCCAAAATCCCACCCTTAAAAAAAAAAAAAAAAAAAAAAAAACGAGAAAATTGGCTTGATTTTTCTCTCATTTTCAGTCTTGAAACTGCAAACTCTCCTTGTCTGTTTGACTCCCTCACTCGCTCAGCTGAATAAGGCAAAACAGAGAAGAGAAAGGGGAGTGTGCAAATTCAGCGCAGAGAAAACGCAGCCATGAAGCCATCCTCCTGTCACCCCTGAACCTCTCCCCTTCCCTTTTTCTTCTTCTTCTTCTTCTTCTTCTTCTTCTTCTTCTTCTTCTTCTCTCTTTTTCCCCTCCTCCTCCTTGCATGCTCCTTCTTCCTCTTCTTCCTCTTCTTCTTCCTCTCCCCCCCTCCAAAAAAAAAATAAAAACGCGGGAGGGACAGTCCAATCGAGGTTTAGCTACTTACTCACTCAGTCCTTCTCTTCCCAAAACGCCCCACTACTCCGACACATAAACACTTGGACACACACACTTGTATCCTCGTCTCCCAGAGTGTCCCACAAAGCCAGAAGCAGACTGACTGGCTTGCACGCACACACTCATGGATGCACTAACATAAGTGCACATGAAGACGCACACACACACACACACACACACACACATACACTCACACACACACACACGCACACACACACACATTTCTTGGAAAGCTTCCATGCACCAAAAACAAATACCAATCTTTAGTTAGCCTCAGCTGCGAATAGAAAAGAAGGAGTCATTTCGGGACTTGGCTCTAGTTTACCAAGGCACCGATACAGACCATTTCTCCATATGCCTGCCTTTCACAGCTCGGGAGCAGCTCCAGATTTGACTGTATCATAATACTGCGAAAAAACATTCTATGTCACTGATATCTTACGATAACATCCAGCTCCGGTAATAGGACCGTGAGAGTGGCCGACATTCGGCAAACCTGAAATGCTGGACTTGTTTGTCGTGTTGTTTAGTCTCCGAAATTAATAGGTAGGGTCGTGCGGCTCTCCAAATCCTAGTGACAGCACATGAGCTCTGTTCCATTACGGGACATAAGTGGGTGCCAAGCAAATCAATACAGCACATGGAGACAGAGAGACAGTTTCAATTTAAGCTGCAGTAGCAAAGATACGCATACTCCACTGAGGTGCTGCAAGCTTACCCTGTTTTTTTCCAAATTAAATTCAGGTAGAGGGTGGAGATATCTCCTAGAACTCAAACCTGAGAGTATAATACGAGCTATCTCCTTACAGCAGTGCGTGAGCACTAACGTCCACAGAACGCTGGACTCACTGAAATGATCTGTTTCCCTCCCTCATCTCTTTGGCATTCTTTGGCATAGGGCGTCACAGACTGGCTGGTTTGGTAAACGGGCATGATGACATTACATTACAAGAATTCTGGGTATTCAAGTGGACGAAATAGATCGCCCAGAAATAAAATCCAACTACTCATCTGGGTAATTATGGATCCCATTGCAGTTAAGGTCAGAGACCAAAGAACTATACCGAACCTCTACCAAAGCAGTCCTATCTCTCAATGAACATGCCCCTTTTTTAATCTTGTGCCAAAAGACAAACTTTCAGTACTGAAGGCCAATCACAGCGGCTCTGCTATTGTTGCCGTAATTCTACCACAACTCCTCACAAAGTATATTCAGACTAGCTCCAGTTCATGCCTCTCATGTTTCATTATTGCCCTGGATCACTTTTGTCACAGGGATCCTTCACAATCTCTGAACAAAATCCTGAAGTTGTTCACTAACTCCTGCCACTGTTTTGAAGAGCCTCTCCACAAAGGCGTGAATGCAAACCATAATATCATAACAGGGTGCCCTTTTAAAAATAAATGAAAGAAATATGAAGATAAAAGGTGAGTGCATCCAGAATAGATGCTGCAAAATAATATGTTTTTTAGAATAACTGTTATTTTCAGCAGCCATCATCTCCTCCCATCATGCTGATGGAAGGTCAGGTGGATTTCGTAGTCCACAAAACATTTCTGGAGCTTCACCGTAAAACAGTGTTGCAGCTGGAGATTGTTTTACTTTCAATTGACTTGGGGATGAGTAGACAATGACCGGATTTCCGTTTTTAGATGAACTTTAACTTTAAAGTTGAATCAATGAAGTAGACTTCAGACATACAGGCTTCAATCTCCCATTACTGTCAGAGGCACTAACTCGGGGGAAAGTCCAAACAAATCTTTTCTGTTTTTTGGTACGAGAGACAGAGCTTTTTTAAATTGATTCAACAGGCGATGTTCATCCATCAATCTGTCATAATTAAAGAATGATTATGATAAAGCAACTAAAAACAAGCTAACCTGCTTTGTGCTGTATGTAAACATACACATTTCAAAAATCTGTGTAGCGGAGTTATCTTTCCCTTCAAAGGTTTGTGAACTGTTGCCTTTAGCTGTGATTTCGGGGTCACCAAAAACATGTCAAGTAATCTGACGAGAAAACAGATATACGTGCACCAGACTAACAACTGATGGACTGTTCCTGCGCTCTGAACGAGGGGCAAAAGAAGAAGCCCCCGTTTGACCTCTGGTCCATCCTTCACTGGCCTTCACACACTGACTCCAGTCCAACCTCTGGCACGCAGATAACTAGCATAAAGTCTCCTCCAGGGACTAGAAAACAAATAAATGCTATAAACTCAAAGTCGATCCACAATAATCTCGCTGTAATGAAATTTTACTGTGTCAAGCCTTCAGCCCGAGTCGGTCTTCCTGAGATGTGTTTGCTGCAGTCCTTGTAATCCCTTCAAATTGCTTCTCATACAGAACTGAAAGTTGTATGGTGCCATTTCATAGATGGTGGATTAGGGGTTCTGCCTCAAATGCACACGATAAACCCAGACTGGAGTTTTACTTTCTTGGACTGTAAGTGTGACTGTTTGGTCTGACTAGCAGCTCTCTGCGGGCTGACTCCATGTTACTTTAAATGGGCTGAAACATTATAGAATGATCCTCCTTGTCCTCCCACTTAAACACTTCAGGATTAATCCTCGTCCAACCCTTAATTTAAACAGCTCCTTATAAACTAAACCCCATGCAAATGAGGACTCTATAAGTGTGCTGTTTTACATTTTTGTTGAAGTTTACTGGCACTTTCTTTCATGCAGCGTGAGCGGCTTGTCTTTAGTGTCTTCAGGCGGAGACTATCACCCCTTTCCAAAATTCAGTGTCTGTACCGTTTCCATCTTCTCTCCTCTCTTCTCTCTCTTCTCCCTCCGTCTGATATTCTGCTCACGCACAACTGCGGCAGCCCTCCTCCAATCGCTGGCATTAATCCACACCTCAGACCCCCCAGACACACTGTCTGCTCTCCCACAATGCACCTCAGCTCCAAAACTTTCCCAGACACATTTGGCCTTCTCTCTATCGCTTACCTCTCCCTCCCTCCTCAGCCCCTTTTATTTCTCTCGGTCTCACCATGGCTCTTCATCGTCCAGTTTCATTTGCGCTGCCTCTTTCTTCCTCAAACTCTCTAAATTTCCCCTTTCTTTCTCTCTATTCAGCCACGGCCTGTCTGACAAAAGTATCTCCTAATCTTCCCCAGAGTCCATTTGACATAAAATGGCGGCTCCGCAACCGACCAATGCTGGTCGTCCTTCTAACAGCCGAGAGAAGAGCGACACTCCGCCTCAGTTGTTTTTTTTTTTGGGAGCGCCTCAGAGGCCAACAGCAGAGGATCCTGTCTGTCAGGGGGCACAGACCTGAAGTGTCCAATTCTGACAAAATGAGGTTATGGCAACACATTTCTGCATCTGGATCTTGTTTTTTTTTTATTCCACTCAAAACAAATAAGTTCCCCAATTTGTATTAGGTAAAATTGGTCAAACGGAGACATTATGGCATTACCGACAAGATATTTCTGACAAAGCTGCATACAAAACATCATCATCAGTTGAGTCACCATATAGGTCGGCTGTGATAGCAGCTTATTACAATATCATAACTTATGACCAATATTTCTTTTTCTATATTGGCAAGTATGATGGCGGCAAAAGAAGAAGTCAGGTGAAGTAGTCTGGTAGTAGTCTACACCAGGAGGAGGACAGGTGGATGCGTGGCTAAAACAAAGACAAGACTTTCAGCCATGAAGCCACTGTTTCTGTTTCAGAAGTCGGCGATGAGTTTAGTTACTTTTAGTTACTCTGTGGAACTTGTGTTGTGCTGGAAGCCGATAGTTCAAGTTTATATTAGCGGCCTCCATTTCCACGTTAGCTGCTGGTGCTCTCTGTTAGAGAGCGGACAAAGGCGCTCAAGATCGAGCATAAAGTCACATCCTTTGGACTGTGGCGAGTCCCTCTCAAAGAAATCCATAATCCAGCAGCATTAAACTGCTTCAACAAATAGTCCACAGTTCCTTGTAAAGGCAACTGAGAGAGACGTGGAGGGACTCAACATGACAGTCACATTCATTATGGTCAATAAAATAAAAGTAATTAATACATGTATTTGCAACAATTTCAGACAATCACATCTTTTATAGTAAGAGTAAACCACAGCTCCAAACATGTGTAATGTCACAACCACTAGAAAAAAGTCTGTCTGATATCTGTTAAAGGAGGATCACCGACATAAGTCATAAAAGCAGAGCAGCACCTGCTGACGACCACCACAGAATGGACTTATCAATTGTTCTCCTAATCTTCGATAGGATGCCAAGCTCCTTAACATTCTTGTACTGCACAGTCACTAATTTATTGCACGGTCACTAATTTATTCTTTGGAAATCGACTTGTAAGAGAGAAAAGACCCCTCTGGAAAGGCCACTAATCAGCATCTGTTGGCTTGGACTGGTAGTCTCCCCTCTGTGTTTTCCTCATAAGGGTTTTAACGTTTATCTGCGATCTTATTTGGCTTCGCTCTTGGGAATCTTGCTGTTGTGCTGGGAAAAGACAAAGCCAAGAGGATTGAATCTGGAGCTACAGGCAGACATGATGGGAAGGACAGATAAAACTGGAATGAGTCAGCCCTGCTGACTGATAAAGATTCATCCAAGACGCAACTTATGAGGAATGAGTTTTAATTTATTGAGATGTGATAACAAGTTAACTTCCAGCTCCCTCCCACCCACAAAGACCATATATTCAGTTGCTTAGAAGTTCACCAGTTTTATTACTAAGCACTGAGTGCAATAGCCATTTTCATGCTATGTTTTATCTTCAGAAAGGTGAGCCCAGTATCTGGAGAATCAACACTCATGTAATACGAGTCTGCACTTCATTATCTTTGCCGTGTGCCAAAGTTTAGTGTGAGGGCATTCATGGTGAAGCTGTATATATATATATATATATTTTAGGGCTGTCAGTTTAACGCGTTAATTAGATTAATTAATTACACTGTAAATTAACGCGTTATAAAAATTAACGCAATTAATTCTGAGATTCTGAGTGGCAATTCAATGCGTGAGCATTTTAATTTGGCCCATTGAATGATCTGTAGGCTACTTGGCAGTGGCACGTCACTGTAGCACCAGCACCGAGGAACTTGTCCGGACGTGCTCGTCATTTCCCACCTGCGTCGCCAGTAGGGCTGTAACGATACACGTATCGAAGCTGAAATCGCGACACTCAGATCCACGAACCTGTCTCGCGCTGTGAGAAGGCAGAATCGCGACACAACTTCCAGTCCAGATCAGCCCTATGAGCTGTAAGTAACACTACATTAACACCGCAGCGGTCATTCGCCAATTCTCCGCCGTTGTTCGTTCACACAACGCGAATCTACACATCATGACAAGACGGTACAGGTCATGATGATGATGTGTGTGTTTTCAAGGGGTTTCCCCGGTGTCTCCCCTGTCACTCAAAACCGACGGAGACTGTCTTCCGGGGTAAAGTTCACTGAAGTCTCGGTCCGGAGGGCTGACCGTCGCGGATATTTTTTTTCATCAGAAACACTCGGTGAGGTAAAAAAAAAATTTCCGGTGACAGACGCATGGCAGAAATGTGATGAGGAGTCTGTAGGACGGGCGGGAGGAAGGACGCTTCTCCACATACAGCTGTGGTATTTTTAACTTGTTGCCAAAGACAGTTACAGTTACTACGTTACCTTAGTTTGGTTCTGTAGCGTTGCTTTGTGGGACATTTCTCTGTGTTAAGTTGAGTGAAGGATCTGTGCAGTTAACAGACCATCAGATAGACACGCCCTCCACAATACTGCACCTCTGATACTATCAGACAAGTATCTTATACATAAGTTATTGAATGTTACATAAATAAAATGTTTAATTTAGAAAGAAAAAAAATCAAGGTTTGTATCGAACCGTGGGTCAAAAATCGTTATACAAACCAAATCATGAGTTTGGTGTATCGTTACAGCCCTCGTCACTAGTCAAAGCAGAGTGACAACAGACATGGACGCGACTCAGGGGAGCGAGGCCAGCACATCGTTGCTCGGGCCTTTGAATGGCAAGTTCTTCTCTTCTTAGTGTATTCAATTGATTAGTCATGCAATACAATTTTGTAATGTCCTAGAATTCGAATTCTTTATTCGGGTACCTTTAGCAGATATGAGATTAAAATGCAATTAATTAGATTAATTAATTACAAATCCTGTAATTAATTAGATTAATTTTTTTAATCGCCTGACAGCCCTAATATATATATACAGTAGGTGATTTAAAGAAATGTAACATGAAAGCAGCTTGTTAAGTTTGTTGTTTGATGGCAACCTCTAGTGGCTGCAGTAAGTATTACAGCTGCAAAGGAGGAAGTGAGGACATGTAGCATAAAGAGTGTAAAGTCTGTATAGGCAGGAGGTTGTGTCAAAGAAGCACAGGACCTTTATTCAGGGGTATGCTTTTCAAGTGAAAAACGGAAGTCAATGATGAGTTCCTTTACCTTACTAATGTAGTGAAGTTACTTCATGTCCATAATCTATCTTAAAAAACTTAAGTAATGCAGGTAACAGAAGTTAAAGACTTAACACAATGTATGCCTAAACCTTACCAAACTGTGAGTGTACGATGAAAGCCTGACACCTTACGCTGCAAGGATCATGTTGTTTTTTGGAACTGTGATGTAGTTTGTCATTTTGTAAGACGCCGACCTATTCAGTCGTTTCACTGTGATGTGTTGGTTTGACATGTTCAGATATAGAAAATGAGAATTTTAGTGGTATCATGTAAGTGCAAATAAATTGAACAAAATCCAAATTCCAATTTTTCATTTTTGCGGCTGTAACAATGCCAATTGTGGGACTAATGAAGGTTTATCTTATTTCATCTTATCTTATGGCAAGCAAAGTATTAAAGTATGGCTATTGTTAGGCAACTAAAACATTTGGTAAAGGTCTGATTAAGAACACAAACTCTGTTCTCCTGTATCACAGTGAGATGCCCTACATATGTATCCAACACTCCATGTTCTTTGTATTCAAACAACACAAACAAGTACTAGATGCAAATGATGAGGTGTGCACATTTAAACACTTAACACAGGTGAACAGTGGCTTCTTTTGTTCAATAAAAAAAATCTTTTCTGTTCCCCAAAATAAAGTATAGTTACAGACATCCAGGTAACTAGGGCACTTCAACTTTGCACTGAAACGCATAATGCAAAACACAATCCTTTATAGTCAGATATAGAAACAATCTGCATTATACAGAGGTGGATGATGATTCCGTGACATCACGTGGCCATTATTTCCAGCATACATCAACGAACAGATTCATGGGTCTAACCCTGCCGCCCAGCCTTTGTTTGCCTTTCTCGCTGTCCTTTTGTTCTTTCATTGTACCAAACGCTCTCTCCTCCTCCTCCCTCCCCCCTTCCTCACAATCCCTTTCGTCTTCCTTGTCTTTCTTCCTCCGTTCGCCATCTCTCTGCCCGCCCCACCACCTATCCCCTCCACGCCCCTCCCCCCTCTGTGTTTGTGTCCTCATCTGACCCTGCTCGTCCTGAATTGCTGTCGGTGCCCATTTGGATCGGGCACAGCTGGTGCTGCCACTGAAAGCAGGGTGCCATTACCGCCGCTGTCTACTGCCTGTCTGAGAGACACATCTTTATGATGATACAGTATACACCCTATTTCTCTGATATTGTATGGTTTCCATCACACATTTCACATACTCCTGCATGTTTTTCTATTTTCTGTGTTTTATGTTTTTTTTACCCTCCATGTAATGACCCCATTCCTCCAGCAGGAATCATTCAAGTTTTATCTTATTTGCTCTGCCATTCAGGAAATGTAAAGAAATTATAAAAAAACAAAAAAAAAAAACAAAACAAAAAAAACACAGATAGGAATAGAAAGCCCAAATGTGTAAACCATTTCTGATGAGGACTACGAGAGGAAGAGGGCATCTGTGCCCCTCTCAGCCCAATCAGATGTCACGGGTCGATAAAGACCAGGAAGTGGACACAGTGTGTTTGCAGCTGATTGGATGGAGTCGTTGCAATAGCTCACTTTGTGCCAGTTGCAGATAAGCACAGTGAAAGCAAAAGAGCAAAATCAGAGCGTGCTGCGCAGAGCAGAGTGCTGCAGCGACGCTCAGATAACACTCAGTGCTCATAAGTGCATGATAAGAACAATAAAAGCTAATTGTTATAATACAATCTTAAATATTTAATGGGGCATGTGTGGAGTCAATGACATTTTTGTTCATAGAAACATGTTATTAGATTGTAAATCATTAATCCGTGCTCCTAATGCGATGAAAGTTTTTGAAGATTGTTTTAATTCTAAAAGGAAGTAGAAATTTCTCTATAAAAATAAAAGCCATTGCTGAGCCGAACCCTCACCGGTCTTATTTGGTGCTCGGCTATGCCTGTCAGGTAGCATCAGCAGCTCTGGCCTCGAGGACGTCTTTTTATAGCATGTAGAAAATGTGACAAAAGTGCTTTTATTTTACAATGTCTTCAATTATTACTGTGATTAAATGAACTGTGGGGCTTAAGGAGGCTCGGAGGTGAAAAATAACGATTGCTCCAACACAATGAGTTGTACGCTGAAGGTCCATCGATTAAACAGGGGCCGAGGCTTTCAAAGCATACTGGATAGCACCGTTTTATATTTGACCTTTTCAAGAATGGCTTCCATAGAAGAAAGAGAACATAAAAAGGAAAAATGGGAATAGAAATAACCATAAGACTGACAGCAACACTGAACTCTGCTTATGGCTGAGTCCACTTATCCCGTATTCTAGTAACATAAAACAACCAGGCTTCGGGCCAGACACAGTCCATCATTCAGAAGCATTACATGTTTCAGTTTTTATATCTCAACCATGTATGCCGAAGATTTACAATTAGTGAATAACAATTAGTTTACAGTGTGGCTGTAAATCAACATTATGTCCACTACTCAGTGTTATCTACCAGACACTCTTTAAGGCAAACTAGAGAAAAAAGGGAAAAAAGCACAGTAAAGTCTATTGTTTGTGGTTCATGTTTGATTCAAACAAAAAAGAATTAAAGTCACATAACTATTAAGGTTAAAGTTGGAGAGAGCAATGCCAGCAGTGAGGAACAGAAGAGCAGGCGGCTGAGCTGATAACTGCTGGAGAAAAGATCCACGAGGAGGAGGATTTGTGCCTGGTTCTGTCTGTTATCTTATCAAGTTTATCTAAAACAGTGTTTAACTTCAATCGTGTTAGTTTAGGTCAGATAAATAAACAAAATAAATACCAGAGTAGAAAGAACCGTTGCAGAAGTCGTCTTCCTCAACACGCTGGGGCTGCATGACTCATCAATTTTTGTAAAACAGCTACATCTATACAGTTGATTTCCCACCTGAAATGCTATCAGAAATAAAGAAAATTAAATAAAATCCATCCGCCTCGCAGTCCAGCGTTGGACGCAGAGGCACAATGCCTTCTGGGTAGAGTAAGCTGACGGTGCATGCTCAGAAATTATTGCTAATGTTGTCCAAACCCAAGACACATAATCCACATACTGCAGCTGAGACACACTGCATTTACATCATAATTAGTATGAACAGTACGTTTGCAAGACATTCCAAACACACACACACACACACACACACACCACACACACACACACACACACACACACACACACACACACACCTACGTGGCAGTATTAAGCAATAGGTAAAGACAGAAACAGTGAGATTCAGCTAAACAGTTTATAGCATATGTTATTTATGCAACCAATAAAATAAAAGAACAAATAAATAACTGTTAGCTAAATGTAAGCCACATGTTCACTTGTGTTTGATATTTGCTTTAATCTCAACAACCAAATTAACTAATGTGGTAGAATAAAAAAAATAAAATAAAAACACCTATGCAGTTAAAGGACATAGAAGTTTTCAGGTTTTATCCCTGATGTAAAATGTGCACGCAATCTCTTAAACAGGGTTCTTTGAGCATCTAACAGCAGTACACAGCTGAGTCAGGTGCTCCTCAGTTCGAGGGCAGCGGGGGAAGAGGGACTGATTTGAAGCAAACAGATCAAAACTGAGTCAAACTGAAGGACGAGGTTTTGAATGGAGAGACTGATATCAACAATTTGCCAGACACAACAGACTGACATGAATGGGAAGACCACGAACAGCTTAATAGGGTCATTTTACATTCAAATACAAAAAGAATGTCTGAACAGATTCAAGCATTTCCGTCACACTGTGAATCCAGAATGAATGGAAGACAATCTATTTGTCATCATGGCACATTGGTGGTGAGCAGGTCAAAGCAGGGTGAACCAGCATGTTTGTAGATGTTCTGGGATGTTTTTTTTTTTTTTTTCCAAAACAAACTATTCTTTATAAAAGACAAAAATTATTAAAACATCCTGACAGCTTTTAGAGATTAAAGTATTTTGCATAGGTGGAAAAACTGACTGGGTAATGTTTGATACTTAATTAAGAGGCTATATGATTCAATGCAAACTGCTGAAATTGTTTTCTGCCGGCAGAGCTGCAGCCTTTGGCAGATATAAATGCGGTGAGGAAACTGTAGCTACAACGTTTTTAATCACACTCAGCACATTACATCCCATTATTAGCATCTGTATGGTATCTGGCTCACAGCAACAGATGTTTTTTTGTTTGTTTTTTCTTTTGCTTTTGTTGCGTTTTTTTAATCTGTGATTGGCCAGTGAAACCTCCAGCCCTGTGGACAAATCTGCCTGTGAGCAGAGTCATGCAGACCAGTTATTGAGGCACACAGCTGCATGGAACCAATAAAATTCCAGGCAGAATTTTCTACGCTCTCCAATCAGACAGCAGGACTTGAAATTAACTTTGGAAGCAATTGTAGCTTGAAATAGCCTGGGCGGCAGTGAAATTGGCTGTGATTCTGAATGTAGTGTAACACAGTTCATGCTACCGTATGAAATGGATGCTGCAGTGCCATCCCTGCAGGTCACAGCCTGGCCCTGCCGCTGCCCTGAGATGGCTCCAGACTCCATCGGCTACCACAGTTATAACCAACATGGGCTAACATTTCCCAAATAATGATGGAAGTCTCTGTCTGACACCCATGGTCAAGCCAAAACTTTGGTCCAATCAAACTATCTGATGTGTTCAAAGCAAATCAAACTGCAGCTCACACAACTAAATACCATATGAATGAATGAAAACTCAGCTATTAGAAAAAAAAATGGGTAACACTTTGTGATAACCATCATTAGTAAATGGTATATTTACAATTAAACTTTAGCTAATAGCTATCAAACAATGACATGCTTTGGAAACCATGTATGTATTTATTAAACAATTGTAAAGGTTTATGAAAATCAATTTTATCTTTATACCAGCCATCCATACGATATTAGATTATAGATGAACTACACAGTATTTATTAGTTATAAGTATTACATCAGCTGTCACTTTACAAGCAACAGTTGCTTAATAAATGTTTTTTAAACCATGTCACTGTTTGTGAACACACTGACCTACTACCTCAGTACACTTCTACAAAAACTTCAAGTGGAGGTTGGCAAAAACAAGATCTAAGCTAGTGCTTTTTTACCCTTTCATATTAAAACCTTAAAACAGTGTTGTTTCTTCAACAGGATCAACAGCATTTTAGAATTTCTTTTTAGCAGTAGCCAACTTGATACCTGTAAGTTGTAGCCAACAGAAATCAAAATGAAATTACAAATATGAGTAATGTGAGGGTCAAGATTCATAGCTTAATAAACTAAATAAACCCATGCAGTTTAGAAAAGTTAATTATTAAGAAGCGAGGTACAAAAATGGGGTTTTATTGCTTTTAAACCAACATTTTCAATACTGCATTTCATTTTTGTAAAGTTCTTGAACTTATAAATACCGACACTGTTGAATTTGAGAGGTTTGCAGTTTAGTCATAGTTTAGGTTTAGGCACCAAAACTACTTGGTTATGTTTGGGAAAAGACAATACTTTGGGCTAAAATAACTACAGCCACTCACTTAAGTCACATAACATAATATAAGATGCAAGTTCGTCATTTAAGTAAAGTCCGGCAAGTGAATTAAGTTCAGTATCTTATTTTACAAGTGAAGCAAGAGGGGTACTGTACCAACAGCATCAAACTGAGTAGCATTAGTCCAGTGATCCGGCTGCTGTTTTTGCTGCACTGGGAGTGAAAACAAGCTGCATTGTCAGCTGTATTGAAGAGATTTTAAGCAAAAACCAGGCCACAAGATAAAAGCCATCAGTCTGTATTTGACCCGCTTCCTTTGCAAATCCACATGTTGGAGGATTTGGGGGTACTGAAGTAACCCTGCCCTCTTTCTGTCCTTCTCTCTGTCCTTCCCTCTTCCTCCTTCTCTCCTCTCTTCCTGTCATTTTCATTTGCCAGCCCCCCCATGAAGGACAGCCAGTGTGAGCTGACAGTCTGGCTGCCTGCCATTCGTTACTCTGCCAGTCGATTTTTCTGCCTCCCCACCCACCCACTCCACACCGATACCCATCATGCATTTGTCAGACACTGTCTGGGTGCTGCTGCTGCTGCTGCTGCAGCAGTTGTGAGATGAATACAAGAGAGAAAATCAATGCTTTTGTTCAATCTTATGTTTTGAGATAAGATTCGTGCATCGCTTTTGAGACGAAATGAGTTCAAAATGTATCACTAATTTGCTACTGAACCCCAGATTATAATAGCAGCTAAATGTATCTCACAGTACAAAATGGAAACATACCATCGACAATCAGTAGTATTGCATTCAAATAAAAAACACAATGTGACATTTGCGCATTAAGTTTGCTGACAACAATTCCAGAGATCCAGCAGCAAGGGAATGTGACATTGGGCTGCAGAGCGAAACACAAAGAGAAATGTCTGATCGTCAGACGGGAGAGACCAGGATGATTTCAAGGCCAGAATTCAGCAAGCTGCAGACAAGCCGCTCAGAAAAGGAGGCAATCCCTGCGTGCAATCATCCCACAAAATGATCAAAATGAATGCCTTGGAGCTCTTTCCACTGTGGAACATGGTGACCCCTGTTTTGTGGGTATGGTTCTGGACGACTGGGGCAATTCCTGCTTGTTTCCATGGCTTCTCTGGACCGTGCTTTAAAATTAAGTAGACACTAGGCTGACTGCTGCAAGGTTTGCCAAACTGATGGAGCCAAGCTGAGGTTGTGTATTATCAATGATGCTGGGGCTATCGGCAGAGTGTCTCAAGGCTTTCTTTCTTCTTTTCTTTTCATCCCCAATTGATATATAACGTCACCACCGAACAAGATGACATTTGATATTCTGCAATATTCAAAATGAAATATTGACCCTTAATACGTAGTTCACACTAACCGCAAAAGTGTTTATAGCTGTTCCGGGGGAAACACTGGAAGCTGGGGTGAAAAGCCAGCGTCAAAGGGAGGGGGAGACATAGTAATCATACAAGCGGACAATGACCTAGACTTTTGGACAGCATCCCTTTGAATGCATTCATGTTGTTGCAGTTGGTTGTCAGTGTTGGACAAGTTACTTTCAAAATGCAATATATTACATATTACTAGTTGCTTTCATTTTAAAGTAATATATTACATCACGATATTACCGAGAACCTTCTAAAAATAAATGAATGGTCTCAGACACAGGGATGAGCAGACAGACAAGATTTATTATGAGATAGGAATACATCTACATTTAATTGTGGGCTCAGTCATATTAAACACAACAGACCTATACTACTAATACTGTTTGTATTATTCATCAAATTCATCAGTAAAAAAAAATTGTGTGCGAGTTTGATAAAGAAGCCAAACACCAACAAAAATAATCATCTGGTAGAAGTGTGGTGGGGCTGTAGGTTATCATTTTCTCTTTTTAACATGCCAGTAACCTAGTGGGGAGTTTACGCTCACACTGCATTCATGGCATATATTATTTCAACTCAAGTTACGCCCGGCGATACCAGTACTAATGGGATCAACTCCACTAAGAAAAACAGAATGATTTCCACTTCAGGGATAGATCCTACAGCTTGGTGTTATTGCCATGCTGTCAAATACCAAAATTTTGTCATAGTCAAGTGTGTCATACAGATACAGACAATATGACCAGCAACTGTGTTGGATCCTACTAAACTTGCCGTGATGACGCACCTTTTGTATATATATGTAAACACATCTTTTGTCCGATTTATAAAGCTGTGTGTTGGCATGATTCTCTTAATTTCGATCACTGTGGAAATGGGTGCACATGCAGGAGCTTCGTTTCCACTCCGACAAGTATCCATAAATGGATGTACAAACGCCCTTAAACATCCGTTTGCACGTCAATACGTTTGGCCACTCACCACTCATTATACCTGTCAATGAGAACAACGGCAAAGAAAAGAAAGGTTTACATCAGCAAGGTTCTCATTATGTGTGGCCATTACGCACGGCTGTGGCTTTTCATAGAAGGAAGATCAATGACTGATCTATAGTGCTCATTTTCACTTTTCAAAGTGCTTCACAATTTAGCATCAAATGAAAAGATTGTTGACATCTAATGAATGTTTTAATGTAAATGAAAAGAATGATATAATGTGTCACTCATAAATAATTAAAAATGTTGCTTATAATTGCGCCTCTGAGAGACATTCTACTGAATGCTGTCAGTCAACTTGGCAATCAACCTACAGTAAACAAGGAAGGTTTTACTATTTTTCTGTCACCTTGTATTTCATGTCCACCTCATTTGTTTCACTTGCAGTTATCTCCAGAAAAGCACGTGCAGCCAGTTTGAAGTATGTGTGAGGAACATACATCCTCTATGCACAGTCTCCTTTCTAAATACCAGTTCATATTTCAGACACGTGTTTCGTGAGAGCACCTTGTTTATACATCTGGCCCCAGAAGTGGGGGAATGTCACAAAGGCAGACATGCTCAAGAAGTATGTAAAACGAAATAAAATGTTGCTCACTGTCTCTGCTTCTCTGCCACACTCTACACAATCTGCATTACATAGCAGCACAAAATTGTTGGCAAAGATTTCTGGCACACACCAAACACCTCTCTGGGTGCCGATCTTGCGACTGAAGTTGTTAAATCAAAATTTCACTGTTAATGGTGCATTATTAATTGTAAACGCCCTCATAATGAGTGCAGCCTCTGTGAATGGCCTCCTTGGTGTATCAAAATCCTGTCTGCTTTAATCAAACTGTGATAAAGTGCAATACAGGCACGAGACTTCTCTTGCCAGAGAGCCCTCCCTGTTTATCTGAATGGCAGAAGGCCACAGGATGTGCTATGAGGCTGTTGCAGCGAAAGGGTGGCCATCGCTAAAGAAAACACAGGAGGGAACAAAACAAAAAAAGCCATGGATGGCTACTAATGAACTTCACATCCTGAAGGCTTCTGTTGTCCAGAAAGGCAAGAAAGATGGCACACATCTGCATGGCTCAGTGGAAGAAGACGATAAAGACACAGAGCAAAGTCACACATGTCTGTATAGAATTTTTCATGGTGAGGAGTTTTTTTTTTTAGTCATTTCTGAAATACATCATTTGTCTACCAAAACCTCTCAAACCTCGTATTTGTAAGGCTGATTTTCAGAACTCGTAGGTGGCTTTAGTTCTAGGAAAATGTTGAGGCACTATGGGGTCGTGAGATGGCAACATCATTCAGCGCAAGTCTATGTTTATATATATGATTTAATCCTCGTTGTACTCCTCTCAGCAGCCATCACAGGCTCCAGTAAACATGCATGAAAGACAATGGAGCTGGCATCTCATTAAACACAACTGCTTTAAGCAGCTGCCCTTCTTGTTCAGCATGGAAAAATACTGGTACTGGTATAAGCTCAAACCGTGTATATAGTGTGGGCCCTAACATATAACTGTGCATAGGTTGTGTGAGGACACAGTGTAATTGATGCTGCTGGAGCCTGAGTGGAGTCAGCCAGCCGGAGGATGCCTGTCCCAGAGACGAAACATGCCAGGAATTTAAGAAGACGGCTCAGCAGCAGCTCCAGATGTAGGCAGAGTGGGAGGCTGCATTAGTTATAGAAAGAAGAAGTATAGGGAGCGAAAGGGAAGGAGGAAAAGGGATGCCTTCTGGTATGAAAGGGAACAGAAGACAGAAATGGAGAGTGAGATTGAAAGAGGAGGGCAATCTGTAAGTGAGGTCCAGCAGGGAGGCAAAGGAGGAGACAGAGGGAATAGAGAAGGAGGCACTGGAGACTGGAGGAGGGGAGGAGGTAGGCAAGCAGATGAGAGAAAGGAGGAGCAATGATGGTAGGGAATAATGCACGAAGGGTATAATGCAATGGCGTCTTTGAAGGCTTACATGACCAGTCTGAATGATCTACATAGTCTATTTGAACATCTTTATGCAAATCATAAGTCAGAAAACACAACAGCAAGTTTTCTGACTTGTTGTGTTCTCTGTCAAATGTGTCAAATACTGTACTGCACTGCACATGTGCAACTCTCAACAGAGATGAGAAAGAAGTGAAATATCTCACTCCTTATTTACTATTGTTATCAGCTCTGGAAAAAAATGATGTATCCAATCAGGAATGTTATTAAGACATTGTTATTTGTTATTAAGACAACAAAGGTGCTGCACAAGAAATAAAAAAACAAAAAACAAAACACAGAATGTTAAACTCATCTCATGTGTATGGGAAACGATTCCATTGCAGAACAGCAGATACGTGCTAATTTGGGTATTTTTAAATCGCAAAACCTGTTGCTTGTTTTTCTTTTTACAACTTGGCTTATGATCTATTGGGTATATTCGGCGCTTTTTCAGCTTTCAGCACTTATTCAGCCAAGACTCTCCAAAAATTATGTCCACATTTACATCCAGCACCGATCTTATGGTGGCAAAGCATCTTGTGAAGCAAAGCAGAAAGTAAGAATGGGGAAGTTGGAGAGAGGATGGGCATGAAACTGTCATACATATGACCAACATTTGTGTACAGTAACCACAATCTTACACAACCTTAAGAATACCATAGGGATATCTTCTAGCTCAAACTAGAACCACTTGACATGTAAAAAGTGGGACTTTTTACATGTACCATTGGTGTAAACCCTGATTTTGCAGAACAATGCAATGAATGCTGTCGTTGTTTGGCAGTTTAGGTTGATTATTTGAAATAGTATTTTTTTAACACAATGTGATCATTAGTAACATTGTGATAACCTGCAGTTTTTCTTTAGTGCTTTTGTGAACGTTCTGAGAATACATTTGGTTTTGGCTGCAGTGACTAAGTATATTCCTACATGCTAATTTTAAACCTGACTGACACAACTGAAAAGGTTCTTGTGAAATGTTGTCATACCCTAGGTAGCAAGATGTTGCTTTCATTGTCAAAATGATTAGTACTGGGCAGACAGGTTTCATTTCATGAAACAGAACACTCCTATAGTTGTGCCCTGACATTTTCTCCACAGCCACACAAGCTGTAAAATGAGAGGTCTGGGCAGCCAAACTGCTTTACCTTCAGTACTGCATCCACAGTACATACCACTGGCTAACTAGACTTTTCAGCAAAGTGGGCTTTCAATGCTGATGTCCGGAATATGTGGAGGCCAGGGGAATCCAGACAAATGATGCATCAGTTCAATCAAATATAGAAAAAGTTGCAATGCATCATTCTGACCCTACAGACAAACAGTAACCAATTCTACAATAAATATGTAATCAATAAAGCTGCATCACAGTCATCATTCCAAAAGTGGATGACGTCGACTTGATGATACACAATTTTTCATAAAAGGTCGATATCAACCCTTTATGGAAACCCAATTTATCACATGGAGAGCATTCTACAGCTGAACTCGTTCTCCAACTGTGAATCATTTATCATGCAAAGTACTTGAGTTCTCTGGTGCATTTAGCCATATGGGAACATTGTGATGCACTTTATTTCCTAGACAGATGATAACGGGTGAGGGAACAAGGCAGACAGGAAGGAGGAGGGGGGAACAGTGCTGTCTACGACTTCCTCCAGCTCTTAAAGCCCTCAAGAAGAACAATGATTTCTTCCCCTGAATCTGCTGCAGCACTCCAGCACAGACAACACCACTGGGAGGTGTTTGCCAAGAAAAAGATGGAGGAAGGATACCCCCATGCCTTACTGAAAACATTAACTTCCACCGAAAGAGGTAGAAGCTGTTCGCTCAATGCACAGCTCTTGAGAAATGCTGGCTGGCAAAGGAGCGATGGTACAGGTTAACACAGCGCTGATGAAAAGTATGTGAATGATGGTGATGAACTGAAAAGGGCTACGGAAACTGTTTCATTCTGCTCTATCTGGAATACATAGTCTCTATTATCTGTTTTTTTCTACCTCACGAGGACCAAACACACAGAGAGGAAGTTGGTGTTGTTCTCTCTTAAACAGACGGTTTTGGTAAGAGGAAAAAGATTGGGAAAGCTTAAGTACTAAATGGCAAAATGAAAGTTTGATTCCATCTTATCCACCGAAATAACAAAACGGAACAGCACAACATCTCATTAACCAATAATTGAGACAACTGAGACTCACCTGATTTAAAACAAACTAAATGACATTTTGGAAAAACTTATGGAAAAAAATAATTCCAAACTAAATTACAAGACGCTCAAATTACACATGTAAATGTTAACCTGATCAAGCGTTCTTAATAGCACTTTCTTTGTAATTGCACCTTAGTCCGAAACTGATGTTTGTTAAAAAATTGATTCATGAGTGTTTTCTGCCACCACTATGATTAAGATACACCGAACCTACATCAAAGAACTAGTGCCACCAAAACTTGACTCTTCTCGCAGCAAAGGCTAAAGCCAACGGACAACTAGCTTGTACATTTTGCACCTGCGTGAGAGGAAATAATTCTGAATCCCAGCAGGTGGCGGTAGTCTGTATTCATCATTCAAAAATGGAAACCAATGGAGACTCAGAACTGACCCATGTTATAATAAAGCACCATATTTTCTCACTAATATGTAAACGTCTGGCAATAATATATCCGATAAAAAGTTGCAAATGGCACTATAAAAGAGCTGAAGGTGAAAAAAAAGGAAAAACTGCACTAAATCATGGATATACAGCGACAGGCCCAGAAGGTTTTCTCTTTCTTTTCCGATTCAATTCTCGTGCACTGATTCACTTCATTCATTCATTCAGAGTGAACAATGGGCTCTGCCACCGATTCAACATGCTCAGTAGGGAAATAGCAGCCAACAAGGGCCTACTAGTGCCAAAAGTGTGGAGCACATGCAGTAGCAAGAACCAGGGCCACAGAGTCTCAGTGACAGCCTGACATCAATCCGGTGTTTCGGGGTCCTCAGTCACTGACACCAATTTGTGTTATGGAAATGATCATGGTAATGGTAAAAAGAAACCAATACTGACTGTGGAAATGGAAACTTAACTTCTAACATTCCACCCTTTTAAACTGTTTGCATTTGACGTTTCTGAAAACCGCTGAAACGTCCATACATAGTTTACATACCATATTGACATTTGTACAAAACATGTCATACCATGTTCACATCACATGCTTATTAACTGACTTTTTTTATCAACAGGTCGAGGGACAGTGGTGTAATTATAGGTGACAAGGCTGTCAAGCCAGTGGCCACAGTTCAAGTCTGCATTTCAGCACTTTTAAGTGTGAAACTCCTGGACATAATAGTGTTTCAAGATTTGTGAGCACTACACCACTGGATATTATTAAGAAGGCCTTACGACAATTTTCAGCCAGGTATCTTAAGCCAAACCAATGTTTGTTTGTTTTTAGCCCTAACCAAGTTTAACCAGAGCATAATCACAGTGTTGTTACGAGAGAAAAAATATGTTTTTTTTATAATTTGCATATTCATTATTAAACTTGAGATTAGTTTATTCAGTTAGTGTTGTATAGTTGGACTAGTTAGAGTAACCTTGTCTCACACAGTCAGTCAGTCAGTTACCTGTCAGGAGAGCATAGTACTTTTTCTATTGCTCACAGAAAGTTGCTTTGCTCTGGCTTGAATTATTATTTGTTGGCTTGAATCACTTTGCAGTTCAGTTATTTTCCATTAGGTAAGGGAAATGCACTCATCAACTTGCCAGTTTCAGCGTCAGCATCAAAGGAAAAAATGGATTTATGATGAATGTGACCTCGACGTTCCCATCTCAAAGTGTGTCCGTCTCCCATTTTAGCTGAGAGTTCATAAACTAATTTTGGCTTTGAATGTATTGGCCATCAGGTCTTTAAGAAATCTCAAATCAAGAAGTCATGCAAATTTTTTTTTGTGTTTCTCGTTCAGGGCTTCCGAAAACTGTTCAACATTTGAAAAATGCTGAACTTAACGAAGTTCAGCATGTGGGAGCAAGTCACCATAAGCAGCATCAACATTGTGTCTTGAAGATTCAGCGCTCAGGTTCTTTTGAGCCAAACCAAGCTATGTCTTGCTTCACATCTGCTTATCAAAGTGAACGCACAGAGTTAGTGAAAACTCCAAGCCAGGCTCAGTTAAGGTGGACTGACCTTTAAGATGGACCCGCTATTCTCATTTGAGTGAAAAGTCACTTCTGTGCCCTGTGACGCTGTGGACCATGACTGTTTCATCTTAACCCTCAACCTTAACTGGGTGGATGGGTTGTTTCAGTTGCCACTGACTGAACTAAAATGAGAATGGGTGAGTTTAAAATATTTAGATAAGAGTAGGAATGTCCTCTTTATTCTTTCAGAAATTACATAGACTAAAAATTGAGTAAAAAACAGTAGAACAAAGACAGTGTGAATGGGAAGTACTGTGGAAACCACAAAATGGACATGAGCACTTAAATCCTATATCTCCTGCCAAAGCTTACTGTAAAGAAAAACATTTTTCTTTACTTGTTTTACTTCTTATTGCTCCCCCAGGGGATGTGGACTCTTAATGCCCCCCCCAAACACACACTCTGTTTCAGTGCTTTTTCATGGGGAATGCCATTGGCATGAGGCAAGAAATCTTTTTACTGTACAGCACCTTTGGGCCACACACATGTACACACAAAACCACACACACACAGGTCACTTGGCATCAGTGTGCTTTGTTTGGTTTGTCAACATTTTCTACCTCTTCAGAGCAGATTGAAAGAGAGAAGTTCCAGCCTAAGGCATTTCACACCAGTGACAGATGAAAGGTCTTGGGCTGGTTTCACAAAGACAGACATTGGCTATGGTTTGGATCCAATAAACTTTAAATAGATATTCACCTAACAAACAATGTTCCAGTTTGGGAAAATCTTGGACTATCTAGAACAAATCTGCCACCAAGTCTGGGTAAATGAGGACTTCAGAGTAAGAACATAGTTCTAAGCTCCAGTCACTCTAGCTGACGATGTGTGCCTTGTGGCAGAACATTTACAAGATCATTTTATTTTAGTGAAGCAGTAACCAAATTCCTACTGGCAACTGCTTTCTCTTTAAATGGAACCCTATTATTACTTGCTCTACAGGATTGTTAGCAAACTACAAATTAAACTTTTTTCCCCTTTTTTGTCAATTGTCAGCAGGTGTTAATGTTGGTTGTCAGCAGGTTTTTTCTGTTGCTCTTACAGTTGTTCAGACGTATCCTGGGAGAGCAGGGCTTAAAATTCTAGACTTGAATTTAGTTCTCATTTTTGTCCAACTTTCTCGCGGTACACCAGTCAAGAGTGAACTGGTTTGACTACATAGACCAGTCTTTCATATCATTGTGAAACCAACCTCTGATTGGACAGATGTGTGGGTGGTTCAGTTGGGGTAAGAAAGCCATTGATTTTCACATGTTTGTATGAGCCAGTATTCAAAATTCATGAATACTTTCATGGTTGAACGCCTACGTGTTGGTGGATCATGTGCAAGCTGTCAAGGTAGACTTTGCTGCAAGTGGCACATCCGCATCAAAAGGCAACAAGATTAAGGAAAATGGCCGATTCACAGATTCACAGCCATTCAATGTAGTGAAGGAAACTGGCTTACCTTTTGTGTACCCCTTATATGTCCTCAGTCTTCAGCAGCAGAATCCTCCATGATTACTAATGTGAACAGAAACAATTTCAATTAGAGCAACCAAAACAGACACCACACCTGAAACCCATGAATTTGACTTGACTTGACAACCATCTTCCATGTCCCAATCCATTTTAATATCCACAAGCTCAATCATGTCATTTGATATGCATGAGAGGAAAATTAAGAATGCGCTGACACTGGAGAGAAAGACAAAGATGACCATGGTTGCTTGGATAAAATCTAATTGTAGCTCTATTGATGGACTTGACTTTTAATTGCTGCACAGAGCTCCGGCTCACCATTCACTTCATTTTCAACAGGTTGAACTGACCTTCAGTCACTCGTTGATCTAAGCTTATTCAGCAGCCCCCAATAATCACACCAGAGAAACTCAAGTACCTAACACGTTCTGCTTTTCTTTCTACAGATGCTATGGGTCAGGCAGTCACATCTGTTATTAAGAATTCAGTTCGTCTTCATTATAGAGAGAACTGGAGAGGGTGACACTGCATAGAATGTGAAGAAAAGGAGGACTTAAACATTTTGTGAAGGAATGAATAGGACAAGTACCACAGAATTAAGATGACAAAATTTAACTTGACGCATTTCATGGTTGGGTCAATGTCAGTCAATGTTGAATAGATTTTCAGTAGGTTCCAAGATAATTTACTTTTATGCTATGGCAGATCAAACCTTCAAAATGTCAGGTGACTTGCCATGCGACTGAACAGATTAAGAAAACTGTTCAAAAAGGTGTTTTTTATATATATATTTGAAAGGCCATTGTATTTTATTTTGAATTTATTATCATTATGCATTTGAGATTATTGAGAAAGTTTTGTAGAGCAATTAGCATCCTAAGGTTGCACAAACATGAACATCACACTTTTAACTGAAGTGGTAATAACAGTGAACAAGATATTTAATCATCAAGACATTCATGGTGCCCCGTTAAGAATGAACAGTTTATATTGTAGAAAATAACTATTTTCAACTCTTAGGTAGGCTGATTTTCCACATCAGGTGGTACAACCGAAATAAAACTAGAAAAATTATATTATTATATTAGTTATATAAAAGTCTTAAAGTTATATGAACTTGATAGCAATGACAAAAGCTAATACAGGCATTATAGAAAAAGTTTAATTTAAGTTTAGCTTAATTTATAATGAGTTGCAAAAGTTCAGGTGGTGTCACTATATGAAATAAATAATGCTATTTAAAGCTCAACGATAATCGACAACATTTGTAAACTGGTCTTTAGTTTTAAGTTAAAAATATTACACTTTTTTCATGATGCTAGTTCATAATCATTTTTGTGAAGCCATTATCAACAACAGAGAAAGCAACTCAGGAGTGCATTACAATTAATCCAGTAGAAAGAGATGTGTGTTGCAAAATTAAAAAAGAGAGGTAATACATTTTGATACACTGTGATACAACTTTAGATTTAAGTTTATTTTGTCGTTATCATCTTTACACAGTAGACAGGTGTTTCAGAAATGCGAATACACCAGTTTATACATTAGTTATCAGAGGAGAAAGAGAGGGTACAAATTACAAAAGATTCTTCTGTCCAGAACAGAAAATCATAAAGTGAGAGACAGGACGCAGTCACTCAATCTGCAGCATGATCCAGAAAAGCAAAAAGACCCACAGAAACTCTTACACACAATACGTTAGATATTGTCCTTTCTTTGTAACACGGTGTAGCCACAGTGTAAAAACAGAAAGCACACAAATAGTTCAAGGGACAGGTTATCTCCGGCAGGTAACCCACAATCTCAAAACATCCACACAAGAAGCCAATATCACTGTTAGCTAAGCTAGCTCATCTTTTTTAGCTATGTTAAACTACAAGTACAAACACAAGAGCACACAGCTAATTTTAATACTTCATTGTGATACCACAGTGAAAGTGTCTGAGATGCCTTTCTTGTAGTCCAAATTAGCAAATATTGGCAAACTGATTAGCTGCCAGCTTCTTGACATTAAGATAACGGGACCCTGAGAGTGACATAGGCCTTACATGAACACCACAATTCAGCCACAAATCATTGGGCTCCTTCTACCTCATCTTCTTCCAAACTCTTTAATCTATGCATGTATGTGCTAGTGTGTCTCCTAGACACACTATGTCCATACCTGTCCACTAAACGTCCTCACTGGGCTCGCACAGCTGTAGTCAAGCTGCCTGTCTGTCTTGCGTTAGCAGGCAAGCGAACAAGATTGTTCAAGCCTGTGACTGATATCCTGTCTGTCTGCTCTAGACTCTAAGACTGACTACTAAAAGCGTCTTCTTATCATTTATACCATATGGAGACCAGTTTTTGGCTGAGTTGTGGACACCGCTGTGACAATTATGTCCACACTGACTGCAACTGAAAACTCCCCAGCATTGGTTTCCCACTGCTTTTCCCAGCCAGCAACAAATTGCAGCAAGTCAAGGCTTACTCTGACTAATTTAGCATTCTAGAAATCTTTGACTTTACCTCCTCTATTATTTTTCTATATCAGGACACCTAAAACAACAAAGGTCTTTGCATAAATGACTTGTACATGGCATACTGAACAATAAAGTGGGAACAAAACGTCAATTTACTATGAACGTCACTTTAATATAGAACTGTTAAAGGGCTAGAAATGGCGTTTGTGTAACCGAGGTTGCCAACTGCTACTGTGCGTTTCAGAACTGACCCTTGAATGACATTAAACCATTCAACAACAGTAAGAACAGTAAATCCATAAAGCAGTGACCATTGTATTAAAGCAGATAGAATGAGGACAAGTCACAGTACGAATCCTGCATATTCACAATCAAAAGAGCAACAGCAATATTTTTAGCTGTGATGAAAAAAGCACCAAGTCCGTTATCTGGCTAAGTATAACAGGAAACAAACAGTCCTTTTAAGCCTCTGTGAAACCTTTCATCTATTTATACTACAAGAGGCCTAAATGAACTTTGCTCACTTTGTATTCTTTAACAAAAAACTGAGTGTAGGTCAGCAGTGGCATGCTTTCTCTGGTCTCCTGTCCCTTTAAAGACAATGACCTGACCAGCGGGGCAGCTTGGCTGGAGATGAGAAAGCAGTTATTTCAAGCACCCTCCTCATTTATTTGTGTACATGTTTTAAGAGACCTAAAGCAGCAGTCTGGATGCCTGGGTGCCATGCTGATAAAGCAAGATGGGGACTCTGTGCACTTTACCCAGGGCCCCTGAGTGAGTCGAGGGGCAGTGTGGGGGGGCTTGGACAGGGGATCAGGGCTCTAAGCCAGGCGGATACACTCGGGTGGATAACATGTCTTTAATGCTACTGATGGACTGCCCAACTGGCGCCCCGGCTGCCTGGCAACGTGCCCAGCGTTCTTCCACTGGCTGAGCGGCTGTATAGCTTGGCTGACTGTTGTGAGACAGACAAGGAAAGTCAGGGGTGACAGACAGACAGAGAAACCAGAAAAACAGACTGAGCGACAGACAGACAGACAGACAGACAGACAAACAGACAGACAGAGACAAGCTCAAACACACAGGACACACAGGGGCCAAAGGCAGAGACAGACAGGGGAGAATTACTGAGGGACAAACTGGGTGGAATGTAAAGGTACATACATACACACACTCAATTCATGCACATTTTAATGTAGGATATGAGGTTACCTAATGCATCACAGAGAGCCAATAGCATTATACTGAAGTCAAACTTTTCATGTGCTTTTGGAAGATGTTCAAAGCAGCATCACAGAGCAACCATGTTGGTAAAATATGACGTTACCATGTGCAGTTACTCAACTGATGTCAGCCTACAAGATTTCCTGATGCTGAAGTTGAACCATTCTCAGTTCCGTCAGAGCATATCTATCTCTTTACTTTAGCATTTCATCACCAAAGCAAACAAGCTACTATTTATTTTCCTGACATCCATTTGAGATTGTGTGAAAAACAAATCTGTTCGAAGAGACTGGCAATTCTGAAGAAAAACACAATATAATTCTCCTGGAAGAGTTCATGCTAAATGTGTTCAGTCAGCCTAGAGCTGCAGTCTGAAATAACAGAATGAGAGAAAAATTGGAGGGAAACTGCAGATTTTAGAAGTTGGAATGCTATGCATCAACTGATTCACATTAAGTGAAAACTCAACCAATAAGGTTTACTGCAACAATGTCAAACATTTTGACTCTTTCCCAGCAGTCATACACAAAGACTTCTTCATGGTCAGTTACTTTCTTTAACTATAATGGCACTCGGCAGAGCACGTTCCTCCACCAAGCCCAACAGCCTCCTTTTTAACTCATTCAAAGATACCAGCCAACTATATATGGCTATTTTTTTCATGAAGTTCTGTGCATTATTCTTTGAGATATTATGCAGAAAAACACCCCATTCCTATCTTGCAATCTTAAAGACAGTGAAAAAAAATCCTGGAACCATCACTTTATCTGGATCAGCACCAAAACCTAATGGGGTCTTTTCTGGGCTGAGATCCATTCTGCATCCTGCTGACAAACCAACCAACCAAACAAAAAGGGGACGCAGGTGATAACAGCCTCCTTGTTGGAAGTAATAATTAGTACAGACTAGTCTTAGTACTTCAGAGGTCAGAACAAGCGTCCTAGCAATAGTCTGCTGTTGCGAATTTAGTTCAATATGATCAATACTAAAAAGAGAGCAAAAGTGAAATCAGAACTTCTAGAAGCAACAAAACCTCATTCAAAAACACATCAAAAACACAAATAAATCCATCCTTGGAACATTATCTTACTCAACAATACAATGTCATGTGGTTTATTCTAAATGTCTAGATAAGGATGATAATTCAAAAAACTACTCCTTCTTCTAGCTTTTAACAAACTCCTTCCCAAAAGCCTTAAGACATCCCTGCTTAAACATCACCATCTCAACATGAGGCAAGTCAAGTGGCTGCAGCTACAGACCTGGAGTAAACCTTCCAAACTGCTATCACGCCAAACCATGTTATCAACCTGGGCTGACAAATTCATGATACCAATAACAAGCAACAGTTTAGAAACTAAACGACTACGTTTAGAAAATAAAGGAATCAAAACAACATTATCAGGTTTCAGAAAAGATCAAGGTATCACCTATGATAACTGCTTCCACAAAACATCACCACTGGCTCTTTGCCTGACACAGGACTCAAACCCTGGTCACCTTGCTGCAGGTCCTCTGAATAATCCTCCCAACCATCACCAGCCTCATCCTAATGCAGACCTTGTGGCACATTGAACTGTGCCTATCCATTGTTCCCATCATTATCGCCCCCTGCAGGTACTGCACCTTCATACACGCATGTCATTTTGCGCCTAGGTGAGCCAAAGTGTCACACTCAAAGCTGTCCTCTAGTGGATCAGCTGGTTAAACACTTTGGTATAAGACTTGGCTGAAAACTTAACAGGAGCTGCAGTTTCTTGTTTTTAACAAATGAATCATTTAACTTTAGCATGTGCTATAGCAGATTATCATTTATCTTAAGACGCTGGTTTGCAGCCAGGGTGCTAAAATGAATTCAGTTGGTCACATGGGGATATAATGGATTCAAAAAAAGTCTCAATCAATGACATCTCTTCTGTTACTTCTGTTTTTTCTTAGGTAGTGAACCCTTTCAACCCTTCAGGCCTAAACAAAATTCTCACAATTAATCTTTGTGAGAAACTGCTGATAGCTTGTGTCCACACTGAGAACATGGCATGTGATCAGGTTAGTAGACACTGTTTCCAACCTTTGGACAGCTTCAGACATGAGCCTGTCCGCCAATAAAATGGCTGTATGGTTGTGATCTAATTTTTCAGGCCTAAAATATTAACCAATCATAACCATCTTGGGCAGTGCTAAGCTCTGGATACCCCTGCAAAATAGTGTGTGAGAGAACTTGTTCTGCACATAAGGAGTTGATCTATACATTTAAAAAGACTAGATCTCCGCAAAGAAAAGGTAAGAGCTGCTAGCTCGGTTACGTTCGCACTGTTAGTGATAGGGTAAGTGTAACATGCTATTCTCAGTGTGTAGGTTGCTAGCTCAGAGGTTATTATTGTTTCCCATAGCAACGACGGTGACAGTAAGACTCAGATAGCACAAGGGAGGAGGAGAATGTTGCTTGAAATAGGTGCCCAATGGCAGGATAATACTTACAGTCTACATCCGGTGAGTCAGACTAAGATTCCTAAAATTCTCAGATTGTCTCAAATTGTAATATACAGAATCCTTACACAAAAATATTAGCAGTTTCTATTGTTTACATCTTTTTAATTAGCAATGAGCAATATTATTATTGGCAACATTAGCATTAACATGGAGGACTACTTCTGGACTATAACATTCACACTTCTTTTAGGTTTGGTTTTATACCAACTCAAGTGGCTCTTTAGCTGCTAAATGCTCTATGTTCACCAGCTAGTTGCTAACTTTGCAGGTTGGTGCCAGACAGGTATTGCACAAAGGTTGTAGCAGGCCTTTCTCACTGAAAACAGCTGCATGCTGTGTCTTTAAATGAGATTAGTGAGAGTGGGGGCCAGAAAGCCAAAATAATGAGCCAATAGAGGCTCAAAGGAACGGCACAGTCAGAGCCCATTTATTCTTTGAAGTTTCATCAACACAAGCGACCCCTTTCACATGACACATTGTCATAATTATATATATATATATATATATATATATATATATATATATATATATATATATATATATATATATATATATATATATATATATATAAATGATTGATTCAGTTCATTTTAAATAGTGTATTAGTAACACTCTTTAAAAAAAAACATTGGTCAGACAGTCTTATGTTTTTAGATACAGAGGATCTGGATATCATACTGAGATTTATTTATCTGTGTGGTCCCAGAGAGATTATTGTAACCAAAGCAAAGGATTCTTGTTCTTTGGTTTCGGTGGAGGTTTCCTCAGTGGGCAGGGCCACACTCCAATAACTCACTTCTCCCCAAAATGTAAACATAGCATGGTTAGGAAATCTAAATGGATTCAATCTGAGATACCGGGACACAGCCCCATTTTAAGTTATTTACTCATGACCAACCTATCAGCAGGAAGCTTTATTTAAAATGGGCAGAATAAATATACTGTGTACAGTTAGCTCTAACAGGATGGACTGTGTGTATTTGGAGGGCTCTTAAGGAAATCAGGCTGTGTTTAGATTATCAGACATTTCAACTGCTGCGGGTTATTTAATAAATAAACAGCAGAAGCTCAGGGTCTGTTATGTGTTTGCTTCAACATCATTGGAGTGGCCTGTTCAAGCGTTTACCATATATTATTATAAACCCTCATCTCTGCTCACTTGATAGAAACTCAAGCTGGATCTGTACTATTTGTGTTGAAGTGCAGAGAGTGTGAACTGAATAAAGCGCGACCAGCAGCCAGAGTCTCTTTACACTTATATGATCATTTGTATAATATATGAGAGATTTGAATGATAATTAAAGGACAACATAGGTGATATAGTGATTGTGTATAAAATGTCCATGATTATGGCATCTTGAAAATATTCTGGTGGAATATGTTTGTAGAAAAATGTGACAACTCTGGGGAAAATTCATATAACCTCTGTGTTCATTCATCTCAGTGTGACTGAGGTTGCTTTTTTGCCGAGAGGGGTGACAAAATTGGAAATTCACAAACATAGCAGAGATATTTAGCAGGAATGCTGCAAATTACCATTTGGAGTGAGAAATTTAGCGTCACTCCAATTTGTCCACTCAGCACGATTTTTCCCAAGACTAAAGATGTAAATGAGCCCAGCTGTAGTTCGTCTGATCTGCTGCTAAATAAGATTTAATGCTGACCTGTTCTGACATGTGATGCAGATGTCTGGAAAGTAATGAAGCACAAAAATCAACCTAACAAGAAGAAGACTGTATGTGAGAAATATTAATTCATGAGCATGATGTTGTCAGCTCAACAAGGCGATAGAGTGAGAATCACGTTGACTGATTTATGACTAATCTACAGGATGTATGATTTTTGCTGGTCTTATGTCTTCAGCTATGGCACTGAACAGAGAGCTCTCGTAAGGGAACTTCATGGTGCATCTTTTTAGTTTACTGATGGTGAATGTAAGGGTCATGGTTGGATTTAATTCTACCACTCCTACTGAAGGAGGCTGGGAGAACGGAGAGAAACATGTCCCCTGAGCTTATATACAAACACACTGTATATTGGCTGGACCCCAACTGGCACTGCACTAACATGCTTTTGCAATATGGTATATGCTAACTGCACGCTCACAACAGACTGACACTGTGTACTGACTGCAATGCTTACTATTTATTGGAAGACTGTTATGGGCTTAATGGAATAAGCGGGCTAGCACCTATTGTTGTTATTGTTCCTGTCATGGGATCATGGCGTGTACCCGGGGCCACTGGGCCGGTCGGCTGGTCGGCTGGTCGGTTGGAACAGCTGAGAAGTGGCCTCAGAGCTGTGGGAGTGGTCTGGCCCAGATGGCCGTCCTATACAGCCCAGGGATTCAATACCTTTCTTTCCCCCCTCGCAGACCAGATGGAGACCATTACAGTGGCCTGAAAGACCTGAGAGAGAGAGAGCGAGAAAGAGAAAGTTAGAGGGAGAGAGAGAGAGAGAGAGAGAGAGAGAGAGAGAGGTGGGGTAGGTAGTGGTGGGGGTGTCTCGCCTTTCCAAAATCTCTAATTACCACAATTGTTGAAATCTTTTCAGCCTGCTTTTTTCTTGCCTTTCTGATACAAAAAGCTCCCTCTCAACATGCACTGCAAGCTCTCCTGAGAATTCCTATAAGAGACCAGACTGTTTCACACAAGACAGAAAGACAGAGGGAGAGAGAAAAAGGAGAAACGCAGAGAAGGAAAGGGGAGAGGAGGAAAAAAGCACATTAAAGATATGCAAATCCAACTGTCTGGGGTGAGGAGCATTAACCAGCGTTAGTAGGATAGCTGCCTCTATTTTTAGTGTTTGCATGTGTGTGTGAGTACACGCATGAGTGTGTGTGTCTGTCTCTCTCTGCCGAGGTGTGTGATGACTTCCTTAAGCCTGGGCTTTCATGTTCTGGTGAGACAGTCTGGGCGTCGAGATATGTCGGCAGAAATATTCTGCCTAATTGAGACACTTCACAAATGAAGCTGTCAAGCCCGGGCTTCAAACAGAATACACAACAGCAGTTGAAAGAGAATTTCTAGGACAGCAGTGTGAAGGAGTTTCTTTCTTTCTTTTTTCTAAACAAGTACAGTGCGTTAAATGATTACAGGTTGGTTCCAGGACAATCATCAGAGTTGCCAAGGATATTTAAAAAAGAACTTCCACAGAGAGTCGAGGAGAGTCAAAAATAGCAGGCCTGCCAATCACGTCTTCAAGTCACATAAAAGAAGGCAAGGGGAGGGGTGCATTTAACTCGTTTATTTTGCACACGTGGTTCTGACATTACCCAAGGCCAATGTCAAAGCCATTTAATGCAGAGGACTTTCAGGTGATGTAATGCAGTGTCTGTTGGCCTTTCTAAGTTCCTGGAAGCAGCTTGGTTGTTGCCAAATGTACAACATGGCCTTGACAACATTCAGAGACCAGAAGAGGCTTCTTTAAGATACAAACGTAATGCTCTGTATTTTATTACCTCAACCAAGGAGGTCATGATTTCGACTTTGTCCATCTGATTGTTGGTTAGTTTGTCAGCAGGATTACACAAAAACTACTGAACAGATTTCTATGGAAGTCAGATGGAGGATGGGCCTCAGTCCAGAATGGACCCCATTAACTCTTGGTGCAGATGCATTGATCCTTACCCCTACCCATAATGTCCAAAGTGTTTGTGAAGTTCAACACTGGTGTCCCAGCCAGTGCAGCATGTGAGCGGCTTTTTAGTGTTGGTAAAGAAGTTTTTAGTGCCAAACGGAACCGAATGTCTGATAAAAAACTTTCAGAGACTGCTCATGTGTCGTGTCAACAAGCGATTCTGCCCTGGCATCTAGTTCTAGTGCCTAAGTGTTAGTGCCTCTGAAGTTCCTGTGATGTTGAAAAAAAAAATGTCAGCTTTTGTTCTTTAAAAAATAAAACTTGAGGTGAGAGGCATATTTCTGCTGGCATGTGAATTTTTTGTAGGGTATTATATTTTGTTTCATATACACCATATGTTGATTTATTTAACGCCAAGTTAAATGAGTATAATGAGTATAAGTAGTTGCTAAAGCTATGAAATGAAATTTCATGAAATGTATTTTGTTCAAACTACTGCCAGGCTGAACTACATGTAGTTTTAAAAGCTACGCTTGCAAAGTAGCTTCCCCAACACTGTCAAAATCTAACAGGTCTGTACATTGTAAGGCCCCTTTACACTCCACAAATGATTGTCAAATGACCAAACACAGCCTGCAGCAAAATTCTTGCAATGTCAGAAATTAAGGACCAAATTCTCATTAATTGACGACTGCTATGACACACCTCTGCAAACCAAACAATCACAACGTCAGAAATGACTCGGGATACACAGTCTGGCGTGACCCGCAAGTGACATTTTTCAATAAACTTTTGAGGGAAAAAGTGGTTTCATCAATGGGCTTTTTACAGGAGATTCAGTTATTCTACCATCAGCAAGATCCACCATCCAAAAGGACTAACCATTCTTATCGGTGTTCAACTAAGTTAAGATCAGTGACTGTAAAGGCCATCACAGTCTGTATGTGTACATACAGGTGAAGTAAGGGACAATGGAGCTTTTCACATATGTAAGCATATTTTTGTTCTCATCAGAACAAGGAAGATGTAGGTAAACCAAAAGTCAACCCTGAGTTACTAACCTAGTGAAGTAACAACATGTACATAACAGCATTACATACGTAACATAGGTCTGTAATAATTGAAGTGATGGAAACAACATAGTAATTTTAACCCAAACATGATGTTTTCCTAAACCTAGCCCAGTAGTACCTGGTACACTGCCACAGTCATGTTGTTTTGGGAACAGTAATATTTGTTGTTGAGGTATAAAAAAGTGTTGGAAAATCCTCTCTGTAGTCAGCACTAAACTGATCTTACACATGAAGATCAATTCAAAATAGTCTTCTGTGGCTCTGGAGAAGCTTTCTAAAGTCTGATAAAATAACCTTCATGATATCATACTGATGTCACCATGGTTACTGTATCTCAATGTTGTCCTGAGACTTTAAATCTCTGACAATAATCCTCTGATAAAAGCTTAGCGTGTGGAGTTTGAAAGACAGAGAGGGTCTGATGAAAGATATTATTAAGATGCATTATGGGTATTACAGGAGCTGTGTGTTTGGGGTGTGACTCATGTCTGCCTCTGTTGCTTTAATTTTGACCATTAAATAAGCCTCACAACCCTTCCAACTTTATCAAAGTGAAATACAAAATCCCTGGAGGACGGTGAAAACATGAGGAGGGCAGGTTGGTATGTCCATCCCATCATCATGCTGCAGGGAATATGCTTGGCACACTAAGAGCCCTCAGTTAGAAACTATCTTTCCAAGTCATGCCTGTGGAGCATACAGTCCATAAAATTAGACACAACCCAGGAAGTTGAACGATCTGGTGAGACGAATAAAAGTGATATAGATGGGGAAATGATGCATTTAGTTTTTTTCTGCAATATGTGAAAAAAGGTTTGAATGGGTTTCATTTCACAGATTTTCTTCAACATCAGCATAACATCAATTTGTACTGTACTCTGTATGTAGGCTACTGTATTTTTTTTTAAATGCATAGCAGCAGTAGAGCACCACACACTGATTTCCTCGTGATAGCTGATGACCGCAGCAGAGCTTGGGGCTACTGTAATGGAGGTGCATAGCTGTGCGGAAAGTGGATCAGAAAAACAATATGTGAGTCTCTGCTCCGAAACTTTCATCATGAACTCTAATACTTGACTGTGTTTGTCAGTGTAGTCTTTGTTTAGACAAGACGAGCCGAGCCCTGAGAACAGCAGGCTACTGAGGGCCTGCCGCAGAGTGTGATACCAATGGCTACGGATAGCATATGGCACCGGGAACTAGATACAACACAAACAAACACAGGACGGAGGGATGGGCAGGCACAGACGATGGGATTACATAGGCTGTATATTGTGTGTGTGTGTGTGTGTGTGTGTGTGTGTGTGTGTGTGTGTGTGTGTGTGTGTGTGTGTGTGTGTGTGCGTGTGTGCGTGTGTGCATATTCTTGACGCTGCATGCTTGTATGTGTACTTGTGTGCACTGTACAGTATGTGTGTACAGCTGAGCATTTTTAGCACCAAATGTCTGGACTGTCTTTGCTGTACATGCTGGATACTTTTAGCAGATGTGCCTGCAAGAAGAAATGCCACCACACTGAGCATATTCTGTACATGTAGACAGGGAAAGTTAAAATATTAATGAGAGGGATCATAACAGACACATCAGCCTGTGGCTTTCGACACTTGACTGTAGCTGTCAGCGTCACATTTTTAATGGACAATAAAGTGTCCAGAAATACAAAATAGTGAATGAGGCAAGTGCTGCTTATCTGACAGGCACAGTACATACCAGTATTTAGTATATAAGCTCAACTTGAAGTGTATTATCTCAATATACCTTGGCCACTTACCAGAGTAAGAGACAACCAGAGACAACTTAATAATGGCATGAGTTTTTTTTTATATCACATTTTTTTTTCTTTTTTGTACAGCCACTTCACTGTCTGTATCTTTTTGTTGTTAACATTTAGTAATGTTTTTTTTTTTAACCTTCAATTAAAGTATTGTACTTTCTTCCCATCTACTGTGTCTGTGTGTGAATCTGTTGATCTGGGTGGCAGTTATACTGAATTGACCTGAGCTGACTTACAGCAGTAGAATGAAAACGGCTCCGCACTTTATTTCTATGTCATGAATACAGTAATGCAAGCTGCGCCAAAACCCCAAGAATTTAAGAGATATCTATTTTAAAATTGTTGCAAAAATCAGGATCATATCTGTTTACTTAAAGACTGCTATGTGCGTGGTATTCATGACAGCACTACAAGCCAATTCAAATAATATATCTACTCAGTATTTTAAAAGTAGACCTTTGAAAACCAGGCAGTATTTACAATCATTTTAAACAGGTTTGAATCTTATCCTTGAATATTGAATACACGATCATTAGCCATTTCTCAAAGTTTCCACACATAGATACCACACGTTTAATGCTTTCCTTTTATCAAAATATATAAGGTGAGACATTTCGGCTGTATAATATGATATGCTGACGACAGAAATGTGTGTGGCATTCAAATTACAGCATCAGTCATATCTGGAAGTGTGTGAACTCCATATTCAGATAGTTTCAAAGTGGTCCCAATCTGGAGACTGACATAACCTCGGCATGATTCACAGACGGAGAGTATCCACAGTCACTAAGATCAGATTGTCTTTGTATATCTGATTTTAGGCTACAAGTAATATCCAGATACAGCATGAATAAATGCTTACAGGAATGCAGAATAGCTCAAATCGAGTGTTCATCAAATCAAATCAAATCAACTTTATTTATAGAGCACTTTTCATACAACGGCATTGTATGAACTGGGGTAACTTGTTACAAAATGATCTGTTAGAATACTCAAATTACTTTCTTGTTGTAATGAGTAATGTAACGATTAGTTCTGCAATTCAAGTTATATATTATTTAGTTCATGGAAATATTCACATTATTTAGAATTTTGGGCGAAAAGGACAAGAACAACATCACGGTGAAATGAAAGCGTTGCCTGGAGGACAAACGCTTGTTGTATTGTTTTTATTGATACAACAAGCGCTTGTCCTCCAGGCAACACTTTCATTTCACCGTGATGTTGTTCTCGTTCTTTTCGCCCAAAAATTGTAAATCTTATATTGCGTCTGTCATTCCTATTATTAGGCTGCAGAGTTACTGATTGTGGGCTCAATGACTCATTGTAGAGTCAATACATTCTACGGTACATGTACAGTTGGCTACACGCCGTCTGGACAATATGATCCGCATGCGAAACGAGTCACAGAGATGTTTAACCATTATTTTTGGTAACTCTAAAGTACACTTGCACGTTTTTTTCTCAGATAACGCAGTAACGTAAAAAATTACTTTTTAATGGCAATAATTTTTTAAAGTACATTATGCAGCACTGTTCCAATCAGAAAAATGTTTTAACTCCTCATACCGATGGGCTCCAATCTGGAGATAAGACATGCTCTAGATATGACATTTTACAATGCTGTGAACAGACAGTCTGTTGCATGGATTTTGGCATAGACATTTGGAAATACCCAGAAATAAAACACCTCCAGATTCTGGCGTATTTTGCACAGTGATATAGCATATATCAATTACTGACAGTGGTGGTGGTAACACATCAACAAAGGAAGCAATGCCAAGAAAATTGAAGAATAAGACCACTACAAGCTGTTTACTGTCAATGGAGCATGTTTTCCCCAGTGTAGATTTATAGTATGCTTTGAAATGATTTTGTCAATGTTCCCGTCAAAGACTGTAAAAACATGAGTCTCTTGAATAATTGAACATACTTTACTAAAGTTTGTGTTATGGCCAATTGTTTCAAGATGTCTGCTTCATTTGCCCTTTTTTCACTAAGTTTGGCATGCTGAATGGCTCTAAATAATACAATACCCATGAGCCTTAGCTACCGTTGCTATGGAAAAATAGCTAGTTAGAAGTGCGAATCAGAGCTGAGCAGTACCTATGATTTGTTGTTGCAGTTCGGAACTAAATACCATTTGTTAAATTCATCCAAAACTGACTTTACTCTGAAAGTTAAACGTGCAGTATGTAACCTCTGTCACTAAGGGGCTCTCTATCAAAACAAAACAACAGACATTTGCTGAGTGTTGTGTGGAGTGCCTGATGGAGCAGAGGGTGTAGCTGCTGTTCAGCTTCTATGAGCTGGCTAGAGAGTCAGGTGCAGACGTGACCCTCTGGAGAATTAAGACCTTGAGTCACATATCCTTACCGATAGGAGGAAAGCTCAGCGACCACATTTTTACTTCTAACATTTAAAATCTTCACTCCTGTTTATCACCCTGGCTACAGCAGTGATCTATATAGGTGACCTCCATTGACAGGTGTTTATATTCAGTAATGTTGACTGCTGACTGGAGCTGGAGTGTAAATGTACTTTACTTCAGGTTACAGAGAGTAGAGGGGGGAAAGAAGTAAGAGAACCAGTGTCTCTGGTTTGAGTCTGCATTGGTTTGTGCCGTTACAGATGAACACTGCACAAGTAACCCAAATTACTGCAAATGATTGCTCCTGTTGTGGTGGACCCTTAAACCCTTAAACAACCACCACTGCTAATGAAAACCGTTATGACTGTCTGTCTGTAGTGACTAAGATGTTTCTATGCAAAAAAGGATTGGGACTTTTATTTCACTGAAAATAAATCCTCCAATTTCGCAGCTCTAAAGGCGGATCACTGATTTAGAACTGCCCTGTTATACATTTTCAATGGGCATGATTTTTCCATGCCCATGGTATAAAAACCTGAAAAATGACACCAGCACTGCTGCTTGAAATGGGTCCAATCCACCTAAACTGGTGCCAGATCAAGTCCAAGTGAAGCATGCAGACTCGTTACTGATGTTTTTCTTTGTTGTACAAGAGTCTATATTTTACACTCCACTTTTGATCTGTCGGCTCGTAACAATCCTTTCTTCTGAATTGGAATCAAATTGAAAATGTTGCCTTCATGACAACACTGGTCTAGCTGTTTAAAGGAGCTGTCAGTAGAAGGATTAGCATTTGCTGCAGCAGGACTCTGGTGGATCATAGCCAGAGGAGAGGAAGGCAAGTGGGGTCTGACAAAAAGCAGGAGGCCTAAAGTCAGCCTGGCCCGGGGCGAACGCTGCACTCCACAGGGACACAAACACACTGAACTCCAGCTCAAGTCTCCTCTGATAAACAATGAGCGAGAAAACACACACTTGTGGGCAGCACACACAAGCATACATGAAAATACATGCAGCACACATCGTGTTTGGGGAGGAGACGTTAAAGCCACAGGCCTGTTGTACAAAAGGATCCTTTGTTCTATTACTGCAAAACACACACACACACACACACACACACACACACACACACAAACATACAGTATACACACACAAAAATGTACGCACACATAGCAAAAAACATGAGTGCTGCATGCAAACCAGACAGAGCAGAGAGAGGCTGCAGGTTCAAGGCTGTCGGGACTGTTGAAGTCTGAACGTTGCATGTGTCTTACATATCTGTGTTGTCTCACTTGAGTATAGACTACATATCATCCTGTTCATGCACCTAATGCTTCACATAAGAGTGTGTGAGTGCATGTGTGTGTACACTGAGATAAGACGCTGAGTGCATGCTGTATGTGTGTCTGGTCACCTGACGGCAGGTCCTGTCAGGAGGTGAAGATGAGCTGTATGGAGAGAAATGTCTCTCTGTGTCAGTACATCAGTCTGGCAGCTTCACCCCTCCTCCACCCTGCACACTAACATCTCTCACATACACGCCATTTTTAAGTTGATGTCTCTGTGCAGATATGGAGACATCACAGAAATACGCAGGGATGTAGAATATATCCTTTAAAAATATAAAAATAAAAAAAAAACTAGATCTGCCATTATTATGTAAATTTGCAGCATACAGGTAAACAATTAAGACAACAAGACCCATATTAGCAGCACATGTGAGCCGGGACAGCACATTTGACTTTTTGTGAGTTGTATTTGCAAGGCAGCCAGCTGCCAAGATAAAATGTTGGCAGTTAACGTCTCTGCATATCACATATCACATTTGTACATGAAATGGTTTGCTATTATGTACCATACTGACATTTCTACAAATCCTGTCATATCATGTTCACGACTGCAGTTTGAGGATATGTTCCAACATTTGGACGTATGACCCTGCGTTACCGGCTGCAAAAACACAGTTTTATGGGAAGTTGGAACATGGTTGTGGTGACAAAACCAGGTGTTTTTAAGGTGACCTTGTAAAAACTTCCTACTGTGTCGAGCAACCAAAAACTTTTTTTTACATTTTTGACAGCAGTCAGAGCTGCGTTTGTGACAACAAACCAGATTAATGAGACCTTGGGGTAGTTACCAGCTGTGTATTTGATGATCCAAAAAAGGTTTTTAAGCCATAATATGTTTTCGTAACCTCAACCAATTGGTTTCTGAGCTGAATACGAACCAGAACATAAGACAACATTTTAGATTGAACTAAAGAAATGGAAGTTGCAACATAGAGACATCAAGAGGTCAAGTATTTCCCTATAACAGATCCCTCCAACCAACATCATTTTCAGTGGACATTGAAAATGAGCCAACACTGTGGTAGAGATTGCTACAAGCAGCTAGGAGTTACAGCACTTTTCATGTAATTCGAAGAAAGATGACGTGTTGCGTCAATCTCATCCACGATTGATGCCACCACTCTGTTGCTGCTTTTCAAATATATATTTTTCTCTTTCATGCAAAGGAAGATGTCTTCTCGGGTGGGCTCAATGTCTCAAACTATTGAAACAGCCTGTCAGCGAGCAAGAAATCTGGAACCAGGCTAAAACAATCTGACACTTGTGATCAGATCTGGTGAAAATATTGCTGAACTCTTGATTATAAACTGATACAGATTGGGTGCATTTTTAGCATTGTTCTGCAGGATGGTCGATGATCCATCCATCATTTTTTTTTAAAAAGACATATTTTACAGACAGTAAACACAGGGTGTGCTGTGGATTTCTGAGGCATACTGAGGTGGGAACCGGGCATTTTCTTCATTTGTACTGGAGGTAACAACCAGAAAAAAACATGTATTTAGGGAAAGAGGTAAAAGCGTAGAATATGAACAGATGGGGAAGGGCACCAGAGGGAGAGGCAGCACACAAACCTAATTGAATGGATGAGAAGAAAGGCAGATAGATTTTTAGGCCCACAAGGTCTGACGGAGCAGAAATGACTGTGATTAAAAATGATTTAAAAAATCTACATGACTTCAATTATAAGATGTGAAAGCTCTTCTACTATTGCTAGATCAAGTCATTAGCCTGCCAGTATTATCCTTTCATAAAAGAGTTAAAGAATTTATTTAAGTGACTGTAAAAACAGCTATTTGTTGCATTCGAAGTGGGCAACCTTCATAATTTCCATATCTCTTACGTTTTACTTTGAATGTGAATTTAATGCTAGTTATTGACCTCTGCTCCGAATACTGATTATCCATAGTTTTGTATCTGTCCAATTGCTGAGGTCGTGTGCATGTATAAAGAATGATACCCTTAAAAGTGGTTTGATAACAAGTAGATGCTGCTCGACTGCTCTGAATAACCTAACAGTATGTTTCAACAGTGCTTCGGGTTCATGAATGGATTAGTTTGTGCCAGAGAGTGCACGGTTCTCAGAATGACCATTTACAAAAGCACCCTGTGTTTTCATGTTTTCAATACGGAACAGGTGAGGAAACTAACTTACTAACAAGTTCACATTTTAAGAAAGGTCAGCTGGAGACAATAAAAGTAAGCAGGGGGCAGACTTTCAATCGACTCGTTCACTAACCTTATCATTAATTCGTTTGCTAGTGTCAGCTGATAAAATATTCCAGTGACAGTTGCCATTTCAGACGGTATAATCAGTGTGTGCTGCCTTAAAATTAAAAGCTGCCTTCGTCTGCCTCTGTCTAAGATCAAGGGCAGAGTTTGAAAAATAACAAATAATTAGAAAACAATTCAATCTGTCACTTCTCACTGTAGTAAGGGAAAGCTCAGCATCCGGCAAAGCAACAATAACTGAGAGTTGAGACGATTGTTGAATTCACCCTCATGTTGTTGAGGAACAGTCAGCACAAGCACAAGAAGCACCGGCTGAAAGATGAACTGACATGAGCACGCACAGATCTGAGATAATAATTCCAGATCTATTGTTCAGTTTGTATTCCAGCTTCATCTCATCCGTACTGCGACTGTGATGAATGGCTTTATACTTTATAAGCATATATATAGTAATATCGGCGCTGGACAGAGAGACACAAATCAAATCATCAGAGCTTTAAGTCCCTGTTGGCGAATCAAAACAGCGCGAGCACGGCTGTGAGCTATTACTAATAATATAGATGGTATAATACATCTGGGAATGTGAGCTACTGACAGTCAAAGAAAGAACATTTACAACATGAGTGTGAGGTAACGCCTCTCTGTCTGACTGTCTGTCTGACTCTGTCTGGTCCTCTGTCTCTTTCCCCAGCTGCTCGCCCCACCTCGATCATGCACAGTATCTCTTCTTGAAGACAAAGCCCAACATACAACAACCTAATATTTCTGTATCCATGTTTATTGATGTGCCACATTTAAAAAAAAACAAAACAAAAACATGGCTGTGCACCAACATACATTCAAATACACAGTAATCTGTGCTCTGGGTGGCCGTTCTTGGTCTGTAATTATTTGACACTCAGTAGATGGCATTTGCTTGCATGTTTTCGCGCCCGCCCACACAAATACACAGGCAACAAACCCATATGCATCTAACCAAAGGTGCACACACACATTCACACTCTAGCACACACGCATACGCGCACATCGACTCTGCATCCGCCGTCAGCCGCCAGCTCCAGTGTCTGAGACGTAAGGAAGACAATGAAGGTCAGACAGGCAGATGGAGACGGGCCGTTAAAATTAAACAGTTGGATCTAATTATTATTGGGTGATGATAACTGTATTGCTGAAGACTGGCGCTCGTTCACCTTACACTGAACATGTAATAATAACGTGCTTGTATGCTTTTATGTTGAAGTGAAACAAATGTGATGCCATCGAAGGCCAGAGTTTTTTCCATCAATGGAAATTCGTTGCATTTTCTCTATTTCAATGCTAACTCCAGACTAGCGAGTGGTATTGATCTTTGTATCCAAAGGCTCATTCATGCTCCACATAGATCAGGATATTGGAAGAGACCTCTGAGGTCTCTCCATTCTCTTTGTTCATTTGTTCTGTTTATGAACATATTTCCTAAAAGCTTACAGATGCAGACCAAACTGCAGTATCACCGGGAACTGTGGGTGTCGGTATAGCCGATAGTTCAAGTAAGATGACCATAGGACACATTGTAGCTGTACAAAAAATGGCAGACAGCAGAAAGTACAATTACCTTTCTTTGTCAATTACTCTCAACAGTAGCAGTAGTGAAAATAATTTTCCATCCACATGTTGGGATTTATGGCCTCACAGACCACTGTCTACCATGCTTTTTTCCTCTTAACATGTAACACTATCAGAATATCAAACACTATCTTGGTTGTTGTCAGAATTTCTTGTTCCAGAGCTGGATGTATTGCTTATCATCCATGCTAACATAAAGGGCGCAGTTATGGTAACATCGTTTGAGATGTGCATAATTGTTTCAGAACGTTAATGGGGTATAAATTAGCCTTAAGTCTGACGCAAGAAGCAGCTAAGCATATTATTATTATAAACATTATTATTGTTCAAATGATGTGCGCTGAATCTAAATGGGCTCTTTCATAGTGACAAATCCACAGAGAATTATCATCTAATTCTGCAGGACTGCTTTAGCATCTTTCAGCCCATTGTTTTGCTTTCCAGCGAGCAGACTCTGCTCTCATCAAACCCATTTCTAACCCAGCGGGGAGCCGTGATAAAACTACCTACTCAGCACCAAACGGCAGACAAACAAAGCTAGCGAGTAGCCGGTGAACACAGAGGAGCATATGCCAGCCTAAGAGCATGATATTTTCTTCAGCAGACCAAAAAGAAGGGAAGGCAGGAGACTGAACCTTGGACTGGACCGCCAGGTGATGAGGGACACGAACTTACATGACCAATTATTGTTGTTCAATGATTCTACTGTGTTGAACAGTTTAAACAGCAAATCAATCCATGGTTGGGTGAATCCCTTTCATACTTTTGCTGCACTGAAGAAATACGAGCAGTGCTTCAGCTCTTAACAAACACCGTACGCCTGCTCTGCTCCTGCTCATCAGCACAGAATCCACTTTCCTCCACAGTTCTGCATGAAAAGTTTGCTTCTTAACTTCGCGAGTTATTAGATTTGACTAGCTCATTTTTCATCTTGACAGCTTCATTAAAGCACCCTGAAAAGGCTCAAAATATTTGTGTGTGTGTCGGTATGTGTGTGATCACGAATACAGTCTCCTTGCCCATTTCCCTCTAGTCTGCTCGTCCCTGACGATATTTCAAAAGACGTTTTTTTTCCTAGTTCTTTCTTCCCATCTCTCTCTTTCAACGTGTCCCTCCTTCACAGCCATTGTCCCTCTCTTCTCCATCATCCGTCTCACCGTGCTTCATTACCCTTCACTCTTCCAATCATTTTCTCTACAAGCCACCCACCTCCCCCTTCCTCACCCTCCATCTTATCACTCTTTCCTCCACTCCTCCTCCATGATACTTTTTTTTTCATGATAGGAAAAAAAAAAAAAAAAAAAAACCCACACAAACACTTGTCTGCTGGCTGCCCGTTTGTCTCCAGCCTCTCCAAACCTTTCCCTGCTTTGGCATTGGCTGGCTGGAGCATCTGCTGTATTGGTATTGGCTGGTTCCAGCAGGTGAGGCATAGCTGTGCCACTTAATCAATGCCCTGCAGTAAGGGAAGCATGTGCCAGACACACAGTGCAGCAGCAGCAGCAGCAGCAGCAGCCGTCAGCACTGGCAGCTCTCCATGAAGCCGAGCATGGGGATGGCATGACCTTCAGACGGCCGGGACCAGCGGGAGAAATACACACACTTAAACACACAAACACAAGCTGTGCATACTTTCTTTGCAAATCACGCTCTTTCCCACAATGTCTGCAGGCCACGCCCAAACTCCACCTTTCCTCTGCAGAGGCCAATGCTCAAATTCTCACAATGGAAGAACGACGGTAAGTGTGGCAAGTAGGCATGACGGTACTTCCTGAAGGTCAAGAAGAGGCTCTGATGGCACATGCACACACAAAAACACGCAGTGCAGAGGCTGCCAGGGGCATGAAACACAAGTGCTACCCACTTCTATAAAAGGGGAAATCTTCTAGGAAGTTGTAATACTAGAACCAGTTTTGAACTGATATCAAAAATACATTTGAGACCTGACATGAAAAAGATTGCAGGTGTGAAGAAGGATATGACATCATATTTAACTCCTATATTTTTTTTAATAGCAATACAAAAAAAAATGTTATTGACAATAAATCTGCGGTCAATAAATCAGTGTGACTTCGAGTTTATCGAGGAAGTGATCAAGTCTAACGTCCGCCATTCCACTACAATTGTCACTGATAACGAAGACGCCAGAAAATCATCAAGTTTTCTCAGTCTTGAAGTAATCCAGGTCTGATCTCGTGGCGTGTCTAATCATCGCAGGAGAACATTGTGAGTTTTGACATGTGAACTTTGGTAACGTGTTGCTGTTCTTTTTGAATGTGGCAGCATGTTTGTTGATTGAGCACCATGCTGCTGCCAGTGCTGCCGTTCTCTCTCTGTATGTGGGGGTTCTTGGGTCAGCCACATTTGGAACAGGGTCTTATTACGCTTGGGTCATTCTGAATCAAGTCCATTCTACATTTCTGTAAATATTTTGTGTTCTTTACATCTTTCCCATGTCTGTCCATCCTGGGTTAGTTACCCCTCTTCTTTTGTTCTTCCTTGAGGCAAATTGTGATTTGTTACATAAATAATATTCAATTGACCGGACTATTGTATTGTAAATATTTTTTCTTATGTTGGCTCCATCTTTTGGATCAGTCCAGCAATTTGGACCCATGAAGACGCAATAAGACGCACTACTGTTTTTTAATATTTTTAGGAGAACAATACAGCTCTATAGGAAGAAGATATGTCAGGCTTTTCATACAGTACCAAACCAATCTTCGAAATGAATTTTGTACATTTCTGCAAACCACTGATATGCTGACACTTTACATTTCTTTATGTTGTAACTTTACTTTTCATCAGGTCAATATTTTTTTTTCGATGCTATGCTCGTGCATTGATTAGGTTTTGGCACAAAATCAAGACCAGCTTAAAATACTCTCTAGCTGTTACTCCACCACTGTCCCCCTCCACCTGCTGCCATTAAAGTCAGCTTATCTACATCTAATATAAATGTAATTTGACTCATACATTCGAACATATTCATGGTTTGCAGAAATGCAAAATGCCAACATTGTATTCTTGGGACTGGGCTGTGGATACGGACTAGTTGGTAGGATACATTCGTTGTTGGTTTTGGTCTGCACATGTGAGCGGCTAATGATAGGAACAGTACAGACCACTACCAGCCAATCGCAGCTGTGGAAATAATAAGTAATAATTTGGGGGTAAATGTACAATAACTGATTTCTTTTGGCCACTTGTATGCCAGAGAAACAGATTGTGTGTCTGGTTAAAATATTTTGATTAAGATTAGTGTCTAGCAGGGCTGTGGCTGCCATCATATCAACATCTATTTACCATCTAAATGTTCACTGGGTTACGACCAATTGGCAACCGACCCCAGACCCATTCACACTCTTTCATTCAGGAGAGATAAAAATACCCCCTATACTGTACACAAAGTCATTTTCACTTTTTCACCCTCCCTCCCTCAGCTCCCTGCTCCTCCTGTCTCAAACACTCCTCCCACATCGTGTCCTCCTCCCTAACCCCTGACCTCCCGCCCTCCTCTGCTCTCCCCTCTCGTGAGCCCCGTGCAGAGCCGGCAGGCCCCCCACGTCGTGGGCCTATTAACAGGCCTCAGTTCGCTGTAATGATGCCTCTCCTTATGTCTGTGCAGCTGCTGCAGTGCTGAATAGGAAGGATAAATGTGGGATCCTCAACATCCGCATCATTGTTTCACTGCCACTCTCTGCTGTCATGTGTGGCAGACAGAGGAGGGACACGATGGAATCATCTGTCCACACCTTGTCCATTTCAACAGTCTGATGATTGGCTTAGACCAATGTATCAGGAGGACATTTTCATTTTACTTTTCATTTTTTAGATGCTGGATATACCTTGCAGTTAAATTGCTACTTTGTCACATTAATTTGATTCAATTTGCAGACACCTTTCCCCCATGACAAGAACACACACTCTCTGAGGGATGACAGTCGTTTTAAGAATATAAGACTGAAAATAAAATGTCTAGGACATCAGGCCGTGGTATTTCTAAAAAATTGAGCGACTGGCTATTGTTTAAATAAATGTGATGGATTTTATGGGATCATACTAGCGAATAATCCCATAATTCTTTGAATTTATGAATATAGTTAATTGGAGCCACTGATAAAACAGGTGAAACTGTAATTGTTACACAGTCTGTTCTACTGAAATTTGAATAAAGGCAAAAGAAATAATGGAAGAAAAAAAACATCAAAATATTCTTGGGTCAGTGTCGGCACTTTTCCCACTCAAAGGAGCCTCTGAAATGCTTCGACTACAACAACAAACACAGCGCATGTGTTTTTGCACCATTTGTATCAGTGTGTACATTATGTGTCCATGCTCCATGGGACAACAGACAGCTGCTGCAAGGTCCATCAGTCAGCTGCTGTATTTATAGGGTGATGACCATCGAACGCCAACAGCTGCATCACACAGAGGAAGAGACAGACAGCACACGGGGAACCAGACATGTTCAGAACTCATCCCTTCAATTCTGCCGGTGCTGAATATGACTGCAGAACCGTTGAAACTCTGTACAAACTATGCGTCTGCACAGGATTTCAAAGTGGAGCTGGCACATCAAAGGCAGAGGCAGCAGGGGAGAGTAATGGGACGTGTCCACTGCAGCACTGAGGAGGATAACGTGTCAGTCGCAAAGAAAACATCAATAAGGAAAATATCACAACTTGGAGTGCTAATAGTGCAGAGGCTGTTTGATTATTATGATTGGTGTGAGCCTTTTAAAACCCATGGCCACCTTATTTTCAGTGATGATATGCACATTCTTCGTTATTCTTTTGTTTTCCATAGTATTTCTTGTGTGTGTTGGATCATATATATGTGGTGACTTCAGAGTTTAAGGATTGGTCATTTGTATGCTATGGACCTGAATCATTTCTTTTGACCATAGTACTAGGAAACTGTTCTCCTTGGTGCAAAGCATGATGGATATTGTATGATTTGGCAGTTGAGGAGGATGTTGATTGGGTGACATGGGATCATAGACAAACCTTCAGCACAGCTGTGGACAGCCATGTGATCCTGGGCTGTAGTTAAGCACTATGTCACGTTGTCATGGTGTCGCATCTTGATGTAAGTCTTTGTGAGGCAAAAAATTTCTTCTTTTTTTTGTACGTCAACTGATGCAGAGGTGAAAAGTGTGTGTGTGTGTGTGTTACACTTTTTTTGCTGGTCATAGGATTATGTCATGAATGCATCATTCCACTGCTTGGCTTGGACATGCTGGGCTGTTTCAAGTGATTAGATGATAAAAGATTTGATAATAACCTCAATAATAGACCTCACACTGTAACACAGTCAGCAGACCATGAGAAGTCTGTCTTCCCAGAACCTCAAACTCTACGCAACTCTGTATGGTGTATGACACATCAGTACTTACAGATCACTGCCAGGTGTCATCTGCAGGTTCCAGTCTGCTGTCCTGGGAGGTCCTGATGAGAGGAAATGATAAGACAGGTTAATAAAATCATAGACATTATAACTGAGGCAACTGCAAATAATATTCTGAAGTCAAACTTCATGTTGAATGGGTGGACTGCATTGCAGTTCATCCTCCATTAGTGAAACAACAAGATAGGAGGACTGCGAAAGCAGCTTATTACAACTCATTTACAACTCAGGCAGTGACATCTAGTGGCTGTTGTTATTATAACGGCTGCGAAGGAGGAAGTCAGGCAAAGTCATATTAAGAGTGAAAAAGTCTGCATACGGAGAAGTCCGGGAACAGATGGCCGAGTTAAACAAGCACAGGACTTTGACTGAAGAGACAGCTGTTCATATCCAGTCTGAAGAAACATTCATCAGTGAGTCCTTTTTAACTTACTAAACTATTGAAGATACGTCACATACTTAACAGCACTGCAGTGACATTATGTAACATATCTGTTACATAAGTGGAGAAGTCATTAAAACCCAAACCAAAATCTTTTTCCAAACCTAATCAAGCAGTTTTAGTGCCTGAACCAAACTGCGACCACACACTGAAGGTCAGGTTCGCCTGTCACTGGTTCACTGCAACAGTCAGGTTGTTTTGGAAACGGTGACATGTGTCGTGTGGGGAGTCACTGGCAACCTGTTCAGTTATTTTGGTATGACGATGTGTTGCTATTTTGACATGGATGATTCCAGTGATTAATTTCTACCATTAAACATGCTGACACCATTTAGAGACTATTTTTACGGAGGGGTACAGAAGACTGATAGGCGTTCTGAGTGAGTTTACACCTAAATCAACAAGCTCTTTCCTTATCTACATAAGATACCCAGACACAAACTGATTGTTCATTCAGATGGGGTAAAGAGGTCTGCTGTGAGACAGGTGTATTGCTACAAAGAAGTAAGAACACACTGATCCAGTCTGTTCGAGCTACAATAAAATACTGTTTTTTCATCACTGTCATTATAAAATTCATTCTCATTCATCATGTCATGGAACTTGCTACCTCAGCTTGTTAGTGCCACAGCAAACTCTGGCCTCATATAACCACACATAAAAATGATTCCAATGAGTTCCACACAGAGAGATATGGATTGGTTTTTTAAAAAAAAATACAGCATTGGTACTGGCTCAGGGATAGGTACAGGAAGATGAGATGAGGTATCTTGTTGGAAAGTCACACCAGGACATCCCCACAAACGGAGCTGTCTAAGTGAAGGACAAGACATACAAAATATCCTGCAGATGAAAGAAAAGTGAGCTAACTCTTGAAAGGCAGTAAAGCCTTGTGTGGAGTTATTTCAAGGTTACAGGCGAAGCTAAAGGTGAACTCAGAGCGCCATATTAGATACAAGTATGAGCAGTGAAGGTACAGTAGCGTATATTAACATATGCCGTCAAGGTGCCCTTCAGCAGGGCTCTGAACCCCCGACTGCTCCTGTAGAGCTGCTGCAGACTGCTTCTGCTGGACAGCCCCGTGTGAATGAGGGATGTACAGATTGTGAAAATCAAGGCAGATACTGAAGTTTAAAACATCCATTAGGCCAATATTCAATGTTTAACAGTTAGTAATAAACATGATTAATAAATGGTGCATATAGAAACAATTCATAACTATAAGTTAAATACATTATACATTTACCAATTATCAACAATGGTCATTAAAGTGCCACCCTTTTTCTCATCGTCGGAAAATAACTGAACTGTTCCAAAGTCACTCAGACCTTCATCACAGCGTCTTTGAAAGAGCACAATTTTGTTCATACTGCATACTTCTGAAACAACTTCTATAACCTTCTTTCTCATCAAAAAGATTATTTTCTTGAAAATGAACTCCTCCAAAAGCCCTTTCAGCTTGCTATACGACCGCGTACTCAACGTGAAGAACTTCTCAGCCCATAGTCTTACAAAACTGATGGAATGGATACCACCGGTCAGTAGCTCATGAATGTGCCGCCGCAAAATTAAGGTGACGCAACGGATAGGCACAAGTGAATATTCTACTTGTAGATTGGCCAAAAGCAGTCAACAAGGTAAAAATCTGTCAATGCCGATGTTCAGCCCATAGTGCAGCTATATACGTGTAGCGCGGGAAAAGAGCAGGTCATTTAGACAGATTTCACTGTACGACGATGCAGCCTATCAGTTGAGCGCTGTGCCTTGTTTACAAAGAATGTAAGAACCTTAATGAGGCTGATGAGAACCATTTTGCCGGTACTGATGATGACTGTAGCACACAAAAACGAGTGATGAACGAGAAAGAGGCCGCTCTGGACTTCGTCCAAATCCGAGTATCCCATCGCACACGCTCAGTCTACTCTGATTAATTGGCATACGGTTAAAAGTTGGCTTTGAGGTGCTCTAAGGTCAGCAGAGACAAAGAGACAGAGAGAGAGAGAGAGAGAGAGAGAGGGAGGGAGAGAGGGAGAGAGAGGGAGGGAGAGAGAGAGGGAGAGAGGGAGGGAGAGAGAGAGAGAGAGAGAGAGAGGGAGAGGGAGAGTGGGGTTCATGGTGAGTTTGAGCTCAGCTGTGATGTAACTGTGGACGATGGCAGTGCCGCAGTCAATTTAGGAGGCGATATCCTCAGATGGCCTCGGCTCCCCCCTCCTCCTTCCATCTTTCCTTCCCTCCCTCCCTCCTTTCCTCCCTCCTTCTCTCTCTTTTTTCTCCTCTCCTTATGCTGCTGCCATCCATCTCTCCCACACCCTTTTTTTTTCGCTACAAAAATTCTCAAACTACCCCGCTCTACCCTCGTGCAAACTCTAATATGATCTCCCTTCCTCTTCTTCCCCTTCTCTTCCCCCTCTCCTGCTGTCAGCTTGTCCATGCCTCACTGCCTCTGCTCTCCTCCTGCCCAGCATCCCTCCTCTCCTCCCAGGCTGCACCACTAACCTACACACATTGAAGAGAACAATATCTCCCGCTAAATTCACTTCAATAGGACTCTGGCGGCGTGAAAACGCGTTAGCACGTTGCAAACTGTCCACCCCCACAGTAAAGCTGCTCGTCGGATAACCTTACTGCTTTTAATAACAGTATATCCCCCAGACATATTTAGCTCTACTATATGTTTATGGCCCCTCCACACATCTCAACCTCTCCCTGCACCACTCTCATCGTCGCTCGCCTTTCCACTCCCCTCCCTCCCCACACATTTTCTTTCTTGCTTCTGTCCTACCCCTGCTGTCTCCTTGTGCTCGCCTGGCGATTCAGGTTCTTACGTTTGCTGCTGTGGCCAGAGAGAAAAAAAAAGAGAAAAAACGTTTCAAAGCTGACAAGCACCGGTTTACTCGTTTTAACTGATCATTTTGGATGTCAAATCATCTAAAACCCTACAAGAGTATTTTAGATGATGTGTAAGTGTGTGTCTCCATAAGTTCAGTTATGTGTATGTGTGCACATCCCTCCTCTCCTCTCCTCTCCTCTCCTCTCCTCTCCTCTCCTCTCCTCTCTCTCTGACTGATGGAGGGTGGGGTAATCTGCACCGGTTGCCATGACACCAGACAGCCCTTGCTTGGCGAAGGCACGTAGCTTCCTCTCTGCTCTATTTCCCCGGAGCCCTCCACTCAGGAGTGTGTGTGCATCTGTGTCTGTGTGTGTCTATGAATCTGGAAGAGTCATATATGATGCACATGATGCACACAGCTAAGTGGAAAAATAGAACACGGAGCGGGAATATTTACTTTCTCCATATGTTGAACTGAGAGCAATAAAGCAAACAGCAACTATCTCAGGGCAGAGAAAGTAAATATTCTAGATCCACGTCTAAAAACGGTGATCCGATTGGAAATGACTAAAAGCTGAATAGTCCCATTTTTAAATCATCGGTGGAGGAAGACATTTTGGTGAATTGCAGTGAACTTCCATTCACTTCCATCCATTCCTCACGGGCTCACACACCCTGAAACCCACTCAAGGACCCCTGGACTTCCTGGAGCAGACGGTTGCCACATATGTCTACAACAAATCTTCTTTTATGAACCGGGTCGTCTCCTCTCTTAAACATTTTTCATTTTAATTCGACCTCAGTGTTAAGACAACTTGTTCTCGAACCCAAACTGTCGAGGGCAGCTGGGACGTTTGGGCTCCCAGCGTTTTGCAAAAAACTCTCTGTTGCATCCTGGATCACCTCATATGGAGTCGGTATTTGGTCAAATCAGGAGCTTGAGGCGTTTTTTAAAAGATGTATCTTCATTTTTTTTTCTTAATTGTTACACTCCGCAGGCGTTGGCTGTGGGAAATAAATGACTGCAGCTGAAACAATCTTGGAGATGATCGATGGATGGCTGAAACTTATTTTGTATCCTTCACAAGTTAGGCATATGCACATACCTATCCTTATTTCACAGTTTAATTTATTAGAGGACTTAATTCCCCCAGCAAATAGTTGTTCCCAGACCTGATGCAATTACTTTTCTTAGTCTCAAAAGGCAATCACGGTGTTTTGAACCACTCTCCTCACAGCTCTTGGAATCCTAATAAAAGTGTCCATGCCAGCTCCCATCCATCTATCTATCTCCAGACTCCAGCCTAGATGAATAATTTAGCAGGCTATATTTCCAGCCATCTGCTTCCCCCCCCCCCCTCTCTTACTCTCTCTCTTACTCTTTCACTTGCTTTCCCTTCTCAGTAAGTCTCACGGTTCGAATTCTGCTCTCAATCTTATGTGTCTGGTCAGTGATGGGGTTACATACAAGAAAATGTGCAATATATATATTCAAAATCAGAGTTTTCACCTCTTGTCACTATCGTTTTGCTTCTGCTAGAGAGCTTACCATTATATGATAGAAATATACATTCACAGCAACAAAAGATCTCTTCAATCCAGGTCAAAATAGAAATGCTTTTTCAATGGGGTTTGTCATCTGAGATGATTTTAGGAACGCTGTGATTTAATCACAAACTTGACTCCATATTTACTGCCGCTGACTGATGCTGGACAACAGTAGGAAGCGGCAGCGCGTCTCTGGCGATCGCTGAAGCCATTCTGCGGCTAATCGAAGCCAGAGGAAGCCTTGAGAATACATATACATCCTGGATTAAATCATTAACTGTGATCAACATCTGCAACACTGCCTGTCAGAGCCCAGCAGAGGTCAGCCAAGTTCCTCTTTCCTGTCAGCATAATGAGCAAGCAACCACATGCTCCTCCACCACCATCGTTTTCATTATCTGTGTGCAACAATTACGCCACCAGAGTAATTGACCATCCTCCCCGTGCTCGCAGCTGCAGCACGAGGATCACAATCCAAGGGCAAATTAATACACGATTACATACTGTATATAGGAGCTGGCTGATTACACGGTGTCAGGGATTTATGTAAGCAAATAAAAGTAACCGGGGTGAATGCCGGGATGGTCTCAGTTCGCTAAGTAGGAGGCTGGGAGGAAGAGCCACAAGCCCAGAAAACAGACAGACAGACAGACAGACAGACAGACAGACTGGATGAGGAAGAAAGGGAGGGTGAGAAAGTTTAAAGTCCAGCAACACTGACTCAATAGATCAGATTTGTGTTACTTCTCATTTTTACCCCCTTACATTAGAAACAGAAAACAGAACCAAGCCCAGGCGTGTCCAACGATCCAGACCGTCACAATCTGTGTTGATGAGCTTTGGTCAAGGGTGCATTGATAACCATTCAGGTTTTGAAATCGGTCAAATATAATTCCATTTGAGCAGCCCTTTGAGCATTAAAACAACATTATTTTTTACATAAAATACAAACTACCATTTTTACTCTCAGTGGACACAAAACAGTCTGATAGAAACTCTGGCAATTATTGGAAATCCCAAATCCAAATCCAAATGGAAATATTACAATATTCTTGGTGTTTAGGCATCCCAGGTCTTCCATCTTAAAGCATCGATCAGTATCAGGTTTGAGTATCAATATTTTATTAAGAAGCAAAGCCTTCTGTGTCTTTCCCACCTAATTTTTCAAAACACAGGATATTCAAATTTCTACAGTCTATTCATATTTAGTCACTTTGTGCACAAATATGTGGGCTAATATAACACCAGTGCAATAACTTTACCAGAATTCATTGGAGCGACCGAGGACACGGGGCTGTTTTGACCCAGTGTTAGCATTATTTTTCATATTGCTGTTGGATTATCTATTTAACATGAACAGACTGGAAAGCGTTATCATCTGCTCTAGCTCCTCACTGTTTGTTTCTGATTGTTAATGTGCATGTGCAGTTTTGAATATCTTACATGTATATTGTACTGATACACTTTGAAGGTAAAACCTGTGCTTGTAATGTCTTAGAGTAGATCAAAATAACCTGTCTGAGCAGACCACAACAGTGATATGACAGATCACACTAATTATGGATCAAAACAAGCCATTAGTACCAGGTTGGCCCAGAATTGTGATGAGCTACATACCCTGACACAAACTGGGTGAAATTGTTTTTAGTGCGAGGTTAACCTTTACCGCCATCAAAGTCAATGTATGTTTTACCTAACACATCTTTTCATTAACTCCATTTTCCAGTTGTACTCTGTTTTATGCTACTTTCCAGTCTGTTACATTTTAGAGGTAAACATTAGCTACAGTTCCTTGCTACATTTCAAATAAAAAATTAAATAACTAAAGTGAGACTATTCAATGTTATATTCTTATGTGTAAAGCACAAAAGATAAAAAAAATGATTCCCCAAAGGTTAAGTTACACTAAAATACAGCTCACATGTAAAACCTGAGAAATAATAACTGACGATAAAATATATTATTTTACTTTCGACACCTCAGGTACATTACTTTGCTGATTATTCTGTATTTTTACCTAAGTTAAAGTTTGAATGCAATACTTTTGCTTGAAACTGAGTATTTTAACAATCTGGTACTGTTACTTTTAATTAAGTAAAAGATCTGACGACTCGATCCAGCGTTGTTCTCAAAGTTAAAGAGTCAAAATGATACAAGGATGTAAAACTGACCACTCCATTAGAAATGCAAGAAGTTGTGCCAATGCCTTTGAGGGTGCATGCTTAAAATGGCCCGCCATGACCTGAAAGAGACCCCTTGCTCGCACACAGACACACACACACACACACACACACACACACACACACACACACACACACACATACACACACACACACACACACGCCCTCTCCTCTGATCTATCTATATTCATGCTATCTGTGTTTATCTGCTGGCTGGCTGCTGACCCTGCTGCTCAGGTTAGCTGGCAGCCTGACAGGCTGGCTGACTGGCTATAAAACTGGCTGGCTGATTTGCTGGTTGGGATGCGTCTGCCCTCGTGTAGCCCCTGCAGCACTAGCAGCATCTATTACAAATACACAAACAGTCTCTTCAGCGCGACCTGCGATGACCGGCTGCATGTATTTATAATCCGCTCTATCCTGCGGCAATTAAACCCCCTGAACCTCGGCACATTGGAAACACCACAGTCAGGGAGAACTGCAGGCAGCACATGTCTGCTCTGGCCATCTTGTCACCTCGGTAATCAAACCGACGAGCGGCCAGATGCACTTGTAACCCTTTGCTCTCTGTTCCCTCAGACACCTCGCGGCGCAGAGACACTAAAAGAGACACTAAAGCCTCTGGCTCTTGGTATCCTGTTTCTAGGAACCGCAGTCCACTGTGGGCTGAGGTGGTGGTGGTGTGGGGGGGGTGGAGTAGGAGAGTAAGTGGGGCGGGAGGGTGGGCTCAGTGTGCAGAGGTGGGCTGTGCATGTGCGAGGCTTTGCACACAATGGCGTCTGAGCAAGGTGTGCGTGTGTGTCTGGAACACAAGAAACATGCATGCATTTTGCATGTTTCCATGAAGAAAATGATACTGCTACACCCACTGCACGCTGCCATGCCTGTAACCAGTGGTTTCACCACTGCTGCAGGTTTTCAGTCCAAATCATGTCAGTTTGGATTCTGATGTGTCAATCAAGTAGGTGAAGTGAACCAGACATAAAGAAGACAGAAAGGATACGCAATCCACCGCTACGCTGTGAAATGGCTGAGAGGTAAATGACAAGCGGGTACGAGGGGAGGAAGAAAGAAAGAAGCGAGGAGAAAGGGAAAAGAGGCCGGGGGTGGTGGTGGTGGTGGTGGTGGTGGTCGCGGTGGTGGTGAGGGACAAGGACAGGGAAGAAAAAAAGGGGGTAAGAAAAAAAGGAGGAGGAAGAAGAAGAGGAGGAGAGGCGAGACGAGGAGAAGGAGCAGAGGCAAGGCGGGGGGAAAATAGAGAGTGGAGTGAAGGGGCTCTGGAGGGGGAGCTGAGGGGGAGACGGGTAGGGGAGGTGGGGGGCTGCTGCTGCTGCTGATGCTGGAGCACAGCGCGGCCAGGCTGAACCGAGTGAACTGCAGTGGAGGTCAGGGAGTCCAACATTCCTCTGGAACACTGTGTTTACACTGCGTAGCAGAGAGGAGGGGGGCCGGGGCCCAGGAGCGGGGGGGTACGAGGGGGACGACGCGCAGGGAAGGAAATCATCTCCCAGAGACACTCCTTTCAGGGAACGTGTGTGTGTAGACGTGTGTGTGTGTGTGTATGTGTATGAGTGAGTTAGTGAGAGTGTATGTGTGTGTGTCGCTTACCCTGTAGCTGGAGTGCGTTTCTAAAGCACCGGGGTAACTTGATTCCAAACTCCCCTCACTGCCTACCCCACCACCCTCACCACCCTCACCACCACATCCCCCCACCTCCATCCGACGCCACTTAAATCAGCCTTAAACTTCATCCACCTACGCCGGCGCGGAGCCGTGTGCTGCGTCCGTCCTAGAAATCAGAGGATTAAAGCTGAAACCCTGCAGTGTTTTATCACTCTGGGTGCGATTTGACCTGCATTAATAATGTACATCATTTACAAGCTTTTGATGTATAAATATGAAAACATGATTAATACGAATATTGAAAAGTTGTTATCAGAGGGTATTTGGAGTGTGGAGCTTTTAAAATAAAAGGATAAAGAACAGGAGTGGGAGCACTCCTTTGTCTCCTGAGATTCACCTGAGAATTACTACAAGATTTGAATCAAAATATAATCAACAAAGTAGTTGAGTTAATTATGAACATTACGAAACAGCAAAAATCAGAGTGAGTTAATTTCATACCAAATAACATGCAACTTCAGAAATTTAGAGCCACTGCCTTTTCTTTACTTGTTCAGAAAGAAGTTTGCAAACTTACTGTAATTTTATATTTTGTTTGTTTTGTTATATATTTGCTATATAATTTCAGTTATTGTGTTTTAAAAAATTTAAATAATTCATATTGTAATAAAATGTATTTAATAATGAGAAATAAATGTAAAAGTCATCAAGAAAAAAAAACATTTCTTTACTTTCAAAAATAAAAGAAATCTTTTGTAGAGAAACTGTTTGCCACAAAGCAATTACCATGAAGTTTTACAAAACAATTATTTAATAAGAATATGTAAGTATTTAATAAGTCAGCACAAAATCAAATTATATATTCATTTTCTACTTTTCCGTACTGAAAACATGAATATTGTACCTGCAACAGCAGCCGAATTACAATAACTGAAAAATTAAAAGAATTAATGCACTTTTAAAAAAGCCTCAATTTTGATGACAACAACAGCAACAAAAAGTTTTGTCTTATCAAACAACAGCAAACCAGCGAGCGGTCGCAGCGCAGGCTGTGAGCCCTGCAATCATCTCCTGCTTTACTCCCGCACATACTTTCATTCATCTATAAAGATGTTTCCTTTCCCCATCTGCTGGTACAACAGAGACACTACAGTGTGGCCAGTGTGCACACACTGCTGACAGACAGACAGACAACTGGAGACATTTCGAAGTCTATGAAAATCTCCTCAGTCTGTATTTATGCCATATTACCTTTAGTATTAAACGAACATGGGATAATTGGCATCTCTCTTAAATTGCTCATTATGGTTATAATTTGGAAAAAGTGTAATTTTGTCAGACAACTCGTGACAACACAGTTAATAAAGTAAGTAATAAAAGTGGCATTTAAAAACAACAGTCCTCTGCGTTTGAGGCAGCAGAAGGCAGATTTTCTTCCGAACACATCCAGATGAGATGAAACTAGTTCACACAGAATGGGTTTTTCCATTTGTATTCTACGCTGCGCCGGCCAGTTATTTTCCAGACCACTTTGATACAAATATTACCATTTAAATCAGATCTAGCCGGTGACTAGACTCAGTAAATATTTAGTGTTTACTGTGCCATTGAGGAAATTATCACCGCTGGCATCAGTCAGAATGACATTTCAGCGAATCAAAGCAGAGCAGGAGACAATTGGCTGTCTGGGCTCCGGACTGAATAATCAATTTGTCCCGAGACTGCTGCATAGCAACACTCGTCGCAGAGGAACAAAATATGCAGAAGCATCAACAGCAGACTAAAGTTTAGGGATGTGAGACTCTTTAACTTGATTAAAATCTGAAACCTTTGGCCTCCATTCCAAGTGTTTGTTTCCTCAGTCCTGACACAGCAGGCGATTCATTTCTGAATATCATCAATGTATGGTAACAGCTTCAGCTTCAATATTCTACTAATCATTCAAACAGAGAGCACATAAAGTACAGTTTGACGTCAGGTGTCAGCTCTGGTCTTGTCTCCAGTCAGATGAGGAGGAGGCTGAGTCATGGCCTGAACTCCTGTCTCGACAGCTGACTGTCATTTGACCAGGATTTCCCCAAACTTCACAAATTCAACACTGACAGCTGCAGGTCATGTTACTGTGGCCCTGTCAAAGTGAAAGCACTAACTTACCACACAAGTATCAGTATTAGTATTAGTCTGAATATTTCTGGAGATTTGACATGTTTATATCGAAGATACTTAAACATATTTTTTTACACATTACTTATTCATGTTTTTTGTTTTGTTTTAGAAAAAGAAATAACTCTGAATATTTGTTTTATAGTTAATATACACCAAATTACATAAATGACACCAGAACTTATACTAACATACTGGCACATTAACGTATAATATACATATTTAAAAAAAAATCTGAAATAAAATAGAATGATGATCCAAAAAAAGATAGTGAGTGGACCATGAGTTTTTTTTTTTTCTTTTCTGTTCAATACTAAAAGTATTGATAAGAGTTTGGTAGGGGGCGATGGTCATTCATTTCTCAGATGTGTAGAGTCCTGGCAGGAGTTCAACTTTTTTCAGTTTTTTTCTGCTGTAAAATCTGAAATATTCAGTGATGGAAGAAAAATTTACTTAATATTTACTTAGGTTAAGGCACAAATACAATAATCTAGAGATACAACACAAGTCAAATTTTCTGAATTCAAGACCTTACTTGAGTAAAAGCACAGAAGAATTAGCAAAAACATTTACTTAAAATATCACAAGTACTAAAGGATAATGGCCCATGTAAAATCATACTGTATATTACTGTGATTAATAATATACAATGATTGGAACCACTGATTTGATTGTGTTGTATTTTATCAGATCATCATGTTTTTAGGCAAAATCTTGAAAAACTATCAAATAAATGTGGTGAAGTAAAAACTACAATACTTCCTTCAAAATATGTAGAAATGTCATGTGAATACAATAAAAATCCAACAAATTACAAGTACTGCAATATTTCACTGAAGTGCTGTACTTGAGTAAATGTACCTGGTTACCTTCAACAAAATGGCGCTAACTCAAAAACGAAGAAACACACTTTAGAAGGACTTTATCAGTGTATGTACCAGCTGGTGGATAAAAAAGTCGAAGAGATTGTAAGAAAAGACCGGACCAACAACCCTGAACTGCCCCAAAGTTTGCACCCTCACCGGAGGCATGGCGCCTCCCCTGGGGTATTAACAACCAGTGCCAAAAGAGGAGGAGCAGACAGTGCCGAATGCACCAAGATTGAAGCAGCCACGCCGCTAAATGGGAAAACAAGCTTCGCGGCAGACATCTGTCGCATTTCCCTTCTTCTACGTTCCCATCCCTCGCTCCGGGAAAACCAGAGAGGCCTGGGGAAAAGGTGGACAGAGAAGGAAATCAGAGACAGAAGAGATGGGAGAGGTAGACGTCGGATCAGGAGCGAGCCCAGAAACAACAATGGATAGCCACGGCTTTGACAATGGCTTTCCAACCCTGACACCCGGCCACCGCTTCACCCTTCCACCCCCCCCACCTCCCTCCAGAGAGCCAAGACCTTTGCTCTTTCTCCATGACAGGCAGCATTCTTTTGTCTGGGTCCGCCAGACTCTGGTCGAACCCAGACAAAGGCAGGAGCACAGAGGGGACAGAGAGAATGACAGAGCGGACAGAGGGGACGGTGGAGGGGGGTGATGAAGGGAGGGATAGATGAATGGAAGGGGTAAGATTGGCAAACCGTGCTCACCTTTTGTCCGACACTCTCCCTCTCCCCCTCCCCTCTGTGTGTGTGTGTGTGTGTGTGTGAGTCGTTCATTTTTCCAAATTTTTACAACAAAGGTTTTTTTTTTCTCTTTTAATTGTCTACAGTGTGCTAATTATTAATTTGTTTTTTTCATCACTGTGTCAAGTGTTTTTCTCCCCCCCCCCCCTCCTCCTCCTCCTCCTCCTCCTCCTCAATGCTGTCTGCCGAGTCCAGTGTGGTCCACTTCAGTCCTGGTTGGTAATGGCATTAAGAACAGAGGAGAGGAGTCAGGTGATGTCATTCAGTTGTTCCAGAACTTTGCTTTACCACCCAGTGACATCATCAAGTTTCCTCGCCCCAGCTTCCTAGTTTACATAGTGCTGTCACCTTCACCTTGTGGTATGTTAACTGCGTCAGAGATAATGATGGTCCTCACTCCATGAACATAGATACACACACGAGTGGTAAAGTAAGTATCGCACAGTGACCTGTAAATTGCTTGAACTGTCAACAAATTGACAAAACACAGAACAACATTTCAAATGAAATCAGTCGTTACTGTGTATGCTTTGCTCATAGCTCTGAACACCGAGAGATATAAGGGCCAACTCTGCAGCTATATTGAGCCCATTAGCCTCTTTTAGCACTTTGTTTTGGTCTTACTGTTTAGTTCTGTCTCACAGCACTGAGCAACATTTGTCTCCAGCAGCCAAGATAAACCCACCAAATGCCAGGCTACCCATTCAGCACCAGAATCATAGGAAGACATCCTCACATCCAGCAGCTAAATACCTTAACTTAGGTTAGGTTAAATGTAGAGCTCAGGTAGAGGGAATTTTATCTTCACATTATCATATGTAATGACACTTGACTCCAAATGAATCCTGAGGTTGCTCACATCTACTGTGTAGGATCACAGGTAGTCTGGCTAACTACATCTTACCACCTGTTGCAACTTCTTGCTAGCTTGCTAAGTGCTTGGAACCAGCTGTTTTGGTAGCTTTTACTGGACAGCTCACAACATTGTGATTTTGGTGTCTGGCAATTCTTCTTTCCTTTTCCGTAAGCTAACAAAATACCATTTCAGTAAACAACAGGTGCGCACCAAAATAACACATACATTAAATGACTAGGATTGTGATATTTAGCTAAGTATACAGTAGAAGACTAGCATTAAAGTAAAGCTGAAAAGTCACTTAGAATGGCATGGTAAGTACTTTAATTTTTTTTGTACCAGGTAGGCTTTTTTATTCAATACTTAAGTGGCTGAGGATCTAACAAATATAGCTGTTCACCATCAGACGTTTGCTATGATATCACGCAAGCTAACATTTTTACATTGTATCAGACAGAAAGTGACAGGCTCGGTAGTAGGCAGCACTGGAGACTTGTGACTTGTGGCTTTGGATTCAAATGAGACTCGAATGCCCAAAGACTAGACTTGACTTGAGACTTGAGAAAAATGCAGTATTTGGTGTAGTGTCGCCTTCATGAGCTCTGCCAAACTGGCATGAATGAAAGTGTCATGAATAATTAATGAAACAAACGAAGGCACACTTTCAGCTGCAGCTGCTGGCAGCAGAATTAAGTGAAGAAAACTCTAAATTCAGATGAAAGGAATTAGCCTTTCATTATAAAAATGAATAAGTCAATACACATAAATGACTAACTTAATAGTTTCCCCTCTTCATATCCGGCATGCCGCATATTTTCCTCCCTTCAGCTGTGAAAATGACTGTGACGCACAATCATTTATTTATGTAATTGTTCCCACTTGTAGTTATTTAGAGCTCCTTTTAATTTTTGTTAAATATTTAGGATTATTATTCATATGTTGATATGTATATGTGCACTTCTCTATTGTGACCTGATAATTGTTAGAGATGTCAGTTTTTCTAAGCCGCGTCTTCTTTATGTTTCAAACGAGGTGTGAGGGGGGCGACCGCCTGCTGTGTGACAAATTATTGATAAAAATATCTAATGAAATGTGTTTTGTGTAAATGCTCCTACAGCTTGAAGATAAATAAGCTTTACCACTGAAAAGACTGCTTGAAATGAGCGTGATATACCTGTCACTAGTACATGCATCTTATAAACACAGCTGTGTTTATTATGCGTTTATGTGCGTCATGATCCTCAAAGTGTGATCTAACTATTGAAACTAAACTAAACTTCGAGAGCTGCTGGTTAAGTTCGACTTACCGTTATGCTAATATTTTCACAGCTGAAGCAGTGTAAGTCTGATCCCTTACACAGCCTTCTTGTTGTAGCGTTTGCTGAAATGTTGGTCACATTCAGGGTCGACACTGATCCAGGTCTTAATGTGGGATGTGAGCGATGTGCTCACATCAGCGCAGGCGCAGCTTCTTTCAGAGCATTTTTATTGAACTATTTCAGACACTTTGATTCCTTAATTTGAACTGGATGTGTGTTTTGCCATAGTGTTACTGTAATTTTGATACTATGTACTGATGGACCAGAAAAACTTGACTCACATCTCATAGACTTGAGACTTGAATTGGACTTCAAGACTTTACACCTTTACAGCTCTTGCAACCCCACCTCCGCCCCCCTGATAAATCATCACATATTGGTCACACCCCATTTTGTGCCTTATCAGTGGGTTTTGGAATAGAATAGCGCCGATCTCAAATCCAGTCCCTATCTCCTCTGGTCTGCCGGGACCTTGCTGAATCCCAGGCTCTGTATAGATAGATCACCCATTACCTGGTTTCAAAAAGGTTAGATACCTGTGAAACCCTGAGGCACATAGACAGGAATTTGATTCTCCATGCAATACATTTGTATAATACATGTTAAGACACCTACCGGTACAAGCTTTTAGCCCTCACTGAATAATCCAGTCTGGCGCTGACAATCTAAGGTGAATCCGAAACATTTTAGGACCTGGTCATGAGGCTTCTGGCTACGACTACATGATCTTTTACAGCCTTTCCCTGTCCCTTAAATCAACATGGGAAATTGACCTAATGGTAACGCTTACGGAGGTAGAATTGGGAATAGGGGTTTTTCGGTCTGCTATATACATCACTGATGGAAAAAAGTTATCGGCCAAGATATCCCTTTCTCCTGCAGTCTGTTTATAACGGACGAGCCATCTGCATTGATTGATTAGACCACACCACTCACATTGTCCTTAAACTGTTGAACAATTATCATGTCGGCTGCTTGATAAGGTGGAGTAGGGTCATTTGAAATGGAGACAGTACCACTCTTATAAATCAAGCAGCTGATGCTATTCCAGCTTATAAAAAAAAGCAGCATAACAAAAATGTGCATAACTGAGATGTTAACTCTGTCGGAACACTCGTTAACAAGTTACCACAATTTCTTTAATCCCTTATTTTATTATTGAATTGTTAATATTCATCTGTGTCTTGGATGTATTAATCGTGATTCCACCTTATTTTAGTGCTCTATGTGAACAGTTATTGAAACGTTTGCCTATGTTTTGTCCATTGTGAAAACAATAAACCATTAATCATAAAAAAACACTTAAACACAGCTCTGACAGGAGGTACGGGCAGTCACTTTGTCTAAAACCTACTTTACTGTGAGCTCAGTGTGGAGGACATGTTTTCACCTGTTCATTCACTGGCTCAAATCAATCAGCACTGTCCTATAGGACATGGGAAACAGGAGGAGGACGCATGAGGTCCACAGGGCAATGTTACACCTTCTACTTGCACACTCTCACACAAACACAGTGCTGTGTCACCTCCTCTAGTGCACCACCGACGGAAGGCACCCCTCCCCTCCCCTTCCTCTGAGTGTGTTCCAGCCCCGAGCTCTCTTGCAGGGCTATAACTCATAAGTTGCTATACTGGCCACACTATACTGCACCTTGTGCCGGGGCACATACGTAGGGCAGCACAGCCCGTGTTTTTTAACGGCTCAGCCGAGAGAGGAAGCCAGCAGGAAGTGTGTGTGAAACAGGCACAGGGACAACAGACAACGTTTTCCACTGAAGGCGGTAAATAAATAGAGTCATAACAATGAACCCAATGAACCTCAAGTGGAAACTGGCGGTTTCCAGTACATGATCTGGATTGTAATATATGGTGGGATAGAAGTTTGCGCTGCTGAGCTGATGTAATAAGTTGTCATGTATAAATTCACCCCAAAATGAATATTAAGTCATCATCTCCTCCATCCATGCTGATGGAAAGTCAGGTGTCTCATAGTCAAGAAAACCTCTCTGGAGCCTCACAGTGAAACAGATTTGCAGCATTCTCCTGAGGACGCTGAGGACGACAAATGTCCTGGCTTGTTCTTTTCAGGTCTTTTAAACTGTGCCACATTAACAGGGCTCCACTTCTCCACTCACACACACATTAAAGACAGTCCACATCACTGCACTGCAGCCGCTGGCGCCTTTGCCTTCATCCAGCTGATGTATTCTCACCTTGAAACAAAGTAACAACACTTTTAATAATCTAATGTGAGGTCAACGACTGTGACCATGCCCCATTCTCCATGTTTGCCACAGAGAGACAAAAGATTCACCCCCCTCCATCCCAGCGGATCATTTGATTAATCACAGTAATGAGGCGTCACTTTATAAGTCAAAGAAGAGATCTCTGCATCAACTTGATAAATTAGACAATTGTGACACATCAGCATAATCCAAGTCTCTGGAAGCCCCTTATACTACACTGATTGCAGAGGACGTTGTTCACACCCTCGACACACGTCCAGCTTGTGCACCCACTTCAGATGGGGTGCATGCTGTCACTTTTAGCTAAGCAGCTACAGTGAAGTTTTCAGTTTAAAAAAGGGTGTAAATGGCATCTTTACAAATCAGTTTGGGATCTCACGGCTTCCAGAGGCTTGGATCACACCGGACCAGCTGCATGGAGCCATTTCATGTGTTTTTTACAAGTCTACTTGGGAGAATGCTGCAACGCTGTTTTGCAGAGAAGCTCCAGAAATGTTGCCTGGACTATGAAACAGGGGGGTAGGAGATGATGACTGAACTTTCATTATTGGGTGAACTGTTCCTTCAACATGATTCGACTGATTCAAAAACAAAAATGATGCTCTCTGATTTCAAATCCCGAAAGACACTGAATATAAGTTCCCGAATAAGGAGCAAGAGCGATACGGGAGCTAAGATAAAGTAATGCAGTGAGAGTAAGTTGTCTGAAAGAAGAAAACATGAGAGGAGCTAGAAAATGAGCTGTCTGGTGCCCAGAGGAGTTGAGGAGCTCAATACTTCTAAAGCCTTCACTTGTACAGTATGTTTTATTTATGCTCTCCTCTGCTGCTCTCTGCCAGGCTGACTGGCTGCTTGGTTGGCTGAATCATGAACTCAATGGGTGAACAGATGAAACGCTGATTGACTGGTTGGATGACCTGATGGCCAGTCGACTGACTGACTGATGTGTGATGCATGATAGCAAGTTGGGAGCACCTGTCTGCCTCACACTGACTCACTGAGAGAAAAGGTGTTTGTTTGCTTCTGCTGCTGTCTGTCAATCATATAGACACTGGAGGTTAACAAACAGCCCTTTTTTTTTACTTATTGCGCTCTGCGTCGTTGCAACATAATACATTTTCAACAGTTACAACACAAGTTACACTTATTGTCATTGTGTGTCAAGTTGCAGTTTACATCTGTGCCAGTCCAGACTCCTTGAAAATATGCTGTCTTCACTCAGAGACTACTTCTACAGCGGAGCACAGAGGACTGATGGAGCGACGTCAGTCACCTGAAGATCAATATCAGCAGTGCCAATGAGCTCGTGTTGGACTACAATGCTCCATATATTGATGTTGCTCCAAAGAAGGGACGAATTCTACAACACGATGCGTCACACACATGTTGAACCCTGCGGCATTTTGAAGGAGGGCATCAGGATTAGTGTCATCACTTCAGTATCTGACCAAATGTAAGCTATCATGTTATAATAATGGCCAGAACGTGATGACACAGTGAAATTGACCTTTGATCTTGTGGACATGATGTGTTATTACTTCATGATTTTATCCTATATAGGCCAAAAATATGACATCAAAAAGTGCAAAATTTCAAGAAATCACCTCAAGTTACTCCTGAGAAATCGTGTTCACAAGAATAGGACGCACGCAAAAACAAGCTGCTGTCATAAATGCTTATGAATAAGCAGCATTTGTTGACACCACTCTGGCTAATACAGCCGAGAATTTGTCCGATAAAAAGCTGCACTGGTGAAGAGGTGGAGGAGACAAATAAAGAGAAACCGCAATAAATGGGTAAAATCTTACTACAGTGACAGAGTCACAGGGCTTTCCCTTTCTTTTTCCATTTCTCTTTTCATGCACAGATCTGCTCACCGGAACAGCCAATCAGAGTGACTTCTCTCATCAACGAGCCACCATGTTCAAGCACTCGATTTAAAAGAAAAACTATGGTTTGGACAAATATAAACCTTCAGCTTGGATTATATGTATAGCTTGGCCACCTGTTCAATCAGCAAGTTAACACACAAATGTAAATGTGTGTGTTAAGAGAGCAGCTATACAAATAACACTCAAGCATGTTCTCTCTTCGTCCTTTCTTTTTCAGTTCACTTTTAGCTATCCCAGGTGTCTCCTCCACTCCTCCTTAATATGGTGCTGTAAATCACAGTTAAACGGTTTCACTCATTAAGGCATTTGCCTGGACTGACAAGCTGCGTATTGATCTGGGGCCTTAAATTGGTGGCGGACACACACAGTTGTGTGTATACAAAGGTGCAAAAAATATCATTATACAGTGTATATGATGTCCATCACACATGAAAACACTTATCATTTTTGGGTCAATAAGCCCCTTACCTCCTTAAAACTAGACAGAAAGGGTTAAATGTTGAGAAAATGGCCACGTCAGGGTCCAGTGTTAAAATTAGGGATGTTTGTATTCAATATCTTCAACTTCAACTTCACTAATCTGACTTTGTGGAGGGAAGCTCAAGAGGATGGATGCCTTCCATTGTTTTACACCATCCCTCTATGAGTTGGTCCAATTCATTAACACTAACACAACAACAAACTGGCTGATGATATGAGCTGAAAATAAAGAGTCATTTGCAAATGAGGAGATCATATTGGGGCAGAGCAGACAGAAAACATGCATCAAGGACATTTTGTGTAATTGCACCTTGTTGGAGTGGAGCTTCAACAAGGAGTCCTGCAGAATCCCTCAGCATCACATTCAGCTCCTCAACAATGACTGGACTGACGGAAACCACCAGGGAGAAGTAGTGTTTTCACTGTTTTACATGGGGCCTCTAATGTTTTGCTCTTTCAGTTTAAGATATCATATATCACTGTCATGTTTCATCTTTGTTTACACATATTTTTGCACTTGTTCTAAACTCTCTTTACTCGTGAATGTCTTGTGTTGTCCTTTTTTCTCGTCTGACTTTGTCCATTGCCTTTGTTGTTTTACTGTTCATATCACTTCAGTTACTTGCATTATACATAACTTCTGCCAAACTGAAACAGACATCAGTGCATGTTCTACAGTAGTGAGGACATCAGACAGATGCAAATACAGTATATGATATAAATCTAAAAACTGTACCAACACTGCATCTTCACAGGCACTGTCATAAAATGTCTTTTTGTGCTGCTGCTGCTGCTGCTGCTGCTGCTGCTGTGATTTGATTTGATCTGATCTGATGTTATGTCATCATGTCCGTCATGCTGGTATCACTTGTGAAAGAGATTTTAATCTCTGTGTCTTCCTATCGAAATAAAGGTTATTTATATACAAATCTATAGTAAATACCTTCCCTTTTGTCAAGTTGTTTACTGTATGTATACTGTATACTTGTATATATTACTAGTGTCTACACTACCTTAGACTTAATGGTGATGCAAGTGATTTTTTTTAGTTACAGATATATTCCTTCATTAATTCCAGTGTTGTTAAAGCATGCAGGCATGTCTCACTCTTGCACTTGTAGCATTAGATTTTAACCGGCTCTAAGTTGGCCATAAAAAACAGGCCGACCTTTGTCTTGTAGCATCGTGACAAAAGCACCGCAATCATTAGCATGAGAAACCACTGAGGTGGCCATCGAGTGCAGATTCCATGCAGTGTTGTGCCTAACAATCAGTGTTATAAGATAAAAAGACAGAGGCCGGCTGCAGGTGTTGAAGCATGTCTTTACCCAGCCGGCGTTACTGCCTGTACGTGTGCACATCCAAGTTCTACATACTGTATCAAAGCTAGCAGGCAAATAAAGAAAAGGAGCCTGAAGATAATGGACACATTCTCTATGGCGTCCGATCAGTGGACGTTAGAGAGTCCTCAGCTTGCCATTGGATTTCTGAAGCAACACTTGATCTTATGTGTTTAAATAAAGGCAGTTGTGTTACAACAGACAAATTCAATCTTGAACTGCACTGGATAAACACATCAAGAATGAAATGAAAAAAGAATCATCACACGGTGTTTGTTAGTTATTCACCTATCAAGAGTCCCTATAAGACACTGACATACTACATGTGAGGTGGTTGTGTCATACATTAAGAAGTGTTATGGGATATTCTGACTAGAGACACATGCACACATTTTAGACCTTTTGCAGTGTGTTATTATACAAGAGGTTTATACATTGGGAGAATTTACCAAACTAGTGTAATTAACATAGCTCGCTACACTCTCTTTGCAGCACCAGCAAGTAGAGTAAAGAGTCACCCACTGTAAATTATTTGTAACTGCTTGACATGCTAAATGCATACAACATAACATCCTAGGCATGTCATTAACTAACATGTGCCTGAACTCGTGCTGGCAAACTCAACTGATTTGCACTTGTTAAAGTGGTCCCACGGACGCACGGAAACGACTTAAATAAAAGCATGTCTAATTTTTATTTTAATCTATGTGACTCAGGGAAAATTGATTACTGTGTAAGTTTTATTCACTCTTTCTCATTCTCTGATTCCATCCGTAGGTTGTGGCCACAGGTGACCGAACAAAACACACGAAAAAAGGTATTTCGCTGAACATTGGTGAAAACATTTGGGAAAATGTACGTGCAAAATTCCTGTAATTCCTTCCAAAGGTCTAGTAGTTTTTAGACAGTTTAATGCAGAAACATTACATATTATTAATCCCCAGTCCCCCAACACACACACACAAATACACACACACACACCCTCACACACACACACACACACACACACACACACACACACACACACACACACACACACACACAGGCAGGCACCACCTGCATCCAACCTCTCCAAAAACCTCCTGCTGTCTGCCACACCCTGCTAAACCCTTCTCCCTCCTTTCTGCCATTATGTATAAAATCCGGGTGGAGCCCCTGCCTCCAGGATCTAAGCTCCAGGCAAGCCCCTCACATCACAGCATGGCTGCCCCACATTCCTCTCACTTATCTGGGGTAGCTGAGCACAGATGGCCCCCTGAGAGAAGTGTAGATATCGAGTTGGCAGGGAGGCTTTGGGGAGGTCTGCTGGTCGCCAAAATAATTACCTGTCACACGGGGCGATAGTTTGTGGTGAGAAGTAGTCATTTTTACACCATGAAATAAAGCAGTCTTGGGGATAGTCTTCTTATCTACCCTCTCTAGCTTTGCTTTAATTTACTGCGCTCTCATTCACCTATCTTTAATCATTGCACCTCCTCTTGCTGCGCTGGTCTCTCACATTTCTCTACTATTCATTACCAGCTGTCAATCATCTGTCCGACTAGGCAGGCTTACACATGAAACTCTCAAGCATCTACAGGCAAGACGCATGATTAACAAGAAGCAACAAAGGACGGAGAATGGCCAGATAAATGCTTCCAGCCTCATGTGTGATATGAAACAAGCCTCACATACTGCCTCCATCTGTGGAGCAGAGTCACTCTTTATTTTGCATTGCTGGATGTTCAGGTTTAAAGCAGCATTTCATCCAAAATGTCATAGATATCCCGTGATGCTGTTTAACACACTCTATAAACACTGTATGCCATTGATTCATACTTGACTGATCATCTGAACCCTGACGTCACATTTTACGTGCACATGAACGCAGTTAATAAAATTCACTGTCAGACAGTGTTGGGGCAACTTGTAACAAAGCAATCTGTTACAGAGTACTCAAATTACTTTTTTGTTACAGTAGTTCTGCATTTCAAGTAATACATTATTTAGTTAGTTTTTCATAGTCTTTTTCCTGTTGTGGTCACAAAATAAAGTACAATCCCTGAGGCAGTGTCTCTGTTTCTGGTTCTGTTCTTGCTGCTCAGCAAGCAGCTGCGTGCCTGCACAAGGTAAACCTACAGTTGTGTCAGTGCGCATGTAGCTAGCATGTAGCTAGCATGTAGCTAGCATGTAGTTAGGTGGCGGCTGTAGCTCAGCGGGTAGAGCAGGTCGTCTAGTGATTGGAAGGTCACTGGTTTGATTCCCGGCTATATAAATGCAAGTCGCTATATAAATGCAAGTCCATCTAATCAAAGATGCTGAGACGACAGCAGTAACTTCTTGGAGTGAAATGCAAGTTTAACGATTTGTATGTAAGAATTTGCCATAAAGAGGTTTGACCATCATTTTTGGTAACTTTAAAGCACTCTAGATAATGCAGTAGCGCAATAAGTTACGTTCTAATGGCAGTGATCTTGTAACGTAACGAGATACGTTTAAAAGTACATTATCCAATTATATATGTGAAACAGACACATATGAACTAAGCAGCCAACATATCTAGTAATGATGACCTGCAAGCATTTACGGCATCTCAAAATGAATACGCATTATTGGCAAAAGAACCAAAATATCTCCACTGCCAAATTTCTATTTCTGAGAAGCTGACCTCGCTGCTCGCCCTGTTACACTAATAAGCAGCATCAAGCTTTTTACTGATGAAATGTCTCAGAAATGTCAGATAAGGTGACAAATTCTTGGTGGAACAAAGTTACCGACATATGGACTAAGTCAGCACACCCACATTTACAAAAATGTGTCATTATTTTTAGTTGGTTAGATCGTACAGTCATTTCTAAGGAGATTTGGAGAGATAGATATCATTTTAGATTTCATGATCTGGGTGTTGCAGAAGGAGTGCAGGATTAATGTTGGTGTCAACTGTCTAATTCCATGATGTTTGCTCAGGGACTAATATTGTGTAAATGTCACGTCACCGGACATTTTAACTGCTCGATCTGTTGAACACGTGCAGCAAAAAAGTCTTGCTAAAATTCCGCTGATGAAAACTGATGACCATAGCGTCCGTTTTTAATTAAAAGTGAACGCAAATGTACAACAATCAAATAAATGTGATTAACATACTTTCATCAAAGTATGATACAAGCCTATAGTAATCTAATATACAGAATAAGAATCATGAATATAGCTTCAGTTATGCTTTTTCGTAAGGACAGTGGCATAGACATGAGATGACACAGGACGTTGGGAGCTTACGAACTCTGTGCAGATTTCTCTTCCAGCAGATAGAAGATGAGACAGGCGAAAAGCTGCCACACGAGACCGCCATGAAGCGCGTCTGATGAGTCAGGCTTAAGACCAAATCAAAATAAGGTGCAAAAAATGAACACTAAGCTAAACACTAAATGTTTTGTTTCTGTGAAGTATCTAGTGTGATGCATGATCTTGTTAAAAAAAAAAATCCAGTTGACTAAAAAATACTGATGATTGGCAGAAAATGTGAGCTTTATCACAGCGCAGTCCAAAACTCTCGCTATCACATTTCAAAACGCTCCAATCAAAAAATCAAGATAAACGTTCTTCAGGCAGAATGTTCCAGATGAAAAGCAGCCTCCCTGAGCTGTCACAGCGGAGTCCTGCTGACTGACGGGCTGGGGGGGGAGGGAGGGTGGAGCAGTGGAACAGGAGACGGAACGCTCATACCGGCTCACATGCACCTCTCACACGCCTCATGACAAAATAAACATTATCTGTGGTGCTTGGCCCCGCGCCAGCATTCAAAGACAAACAGCCAGCAAAAAAAGAATAAATAAATCCATCCATCTCCATCAGCCCCTGTCACGCCATCAGGCAGTGGCGATAAAGTTTCACTCGACTGACACTTTTTACTAAACATCTCACCTCTGATGATTACGCTATATTTACTACAGAGCCGGGTGGCATGCTGACTTCCTGTTTTTGTTGGCATCATTTTCAGCAGCACCTGTTTCCACCACAAAGGAGCTTGACAAAACCTGCCGTGTTTTTTAATCATTTTCCAGGACTCAGAACATTAAAATACAAAATTACTTTTTAGTCAAAAACATCGATTTTGACTAAAAATCGATGATTAAACTTTGATTTTGAATTCATGGGAATTCTTATTTTCATTGGCCATCTAATAAATATAAATCTTGTATCCACCCACCTTTCAGCTCAGCTTTTGCTCACTGCCAAGGGAAATACTGTGTAAATCTGTCTAACTTTGCAGAAGCAAATAGTGCTTCACTAGCCATTTCACGGGAACTTTGAAAGCACTGTGTGTGTTCCACGTGTATATTTGCCATTGTTTCCCTAAAACGGTCACTATAACAACTTTATAGGGTGGTACTATGCTTGTGTAAATGCAGCGATAAACATGATCATATATATTTTAAACCATTTTCTCATAACGTATCAGTATCATATCTAAAACATCAGTTTTCAAAGACCCACATTGATCAAACCAGGTGCAGGTGGCTGGCTAGCAGCTCAGACCTCTGCAGTCCCAGGGGATCAAGCCTTGGGCCTCCCCAGCCCACACAGCCCTCCACCCACACCACCTTTGGGATTCCAGCTAGTTTAATCATATTTAACAATACTGCTGGTTTACTTTCCTTTCCGCCAGGAGCCAAATGTGACCGGCCTGTAATTGCTTCCATACCCCCACCCCCCGCACTGTGCAAGTGTAAATACGTTAGAATGGCAGGTAGCTCGGGCTCCTCCTATAGAAAACACAGGCTCCTACTGTAAACAGGATTTTTTGTTTGAACCCCATGCTCCCTTCAAACTCCCTCCCTGACACCTAATATAAAACGTGTGTGTGTGTGTGTGTGTTTGTGTGTGTGTGTGTGTGTGTGTGTGTGTGTGTGTGTGTGTGTGTGTGTGTGTGTGTGTGTGTGTAAGAGAGTGTGAGTGTGAGTGTGTGTGTCTGTCTGTCTGTCTGTCTCTGAGGAATGCTTTGAGAGGCTTGATGGATTCCACCCAGAACATAACTCCCTTCACTAAGAAATACACAAATATGATTGAATTACGATGTAAGGTGCCTATGAATTTTCCAACACACTTTGGTCTTCTGTCTTTTTTTGTATCAATCTGAGGGCATGTTGCTGCTCTCTCTGGGGCCTTCAACAACATTAGTTTGGCTGGAAATAGCCGTCTCCTATTTCCCAGAATTACCGCTGTGGGTGGATGTTGAAAGCAGTTTGAAAAACAGCACCTCTCATGTCTTTGTCTTTCCTGAAACAAGACACTGAACAGGAACATGTGGCAAAGTTAAGTAGGGTAACTGCTTTTGAAATGTGCACACTTCACCCAACACCTTTCACCGCTAATACATTATTGAAATTTTGTCATTATGTATTTCAATTTCCGGCAGCTGCACTGACATTCTCATTAAAATCCACATTCCTTTACCACTCTACTTATCAATAGTTTTTTTTTTTACTTAACATGTTTTATAAATGTGACAGATTCTTGTGAAGGACTTGTGTGACTTGTGCTTGCAGGAGGCCCCAAGGACACAGATCTATGTTTCTGAGGGAGGATGGCAAAGGGCTGAATCCACTCCTCTGAAGAGTAAATGCTCTCGCTGCCGACACACACAGAATGGAGTCTGTTCATAAAAATCCACCTCTTCCTTACCGAAGTCATGCTCTAAAGTTATCTACCCGAAACCCTCTGTATCTGATTACTCCTGCATGGTCACTTGGTTTGAGATTTCACGTGTAATTTGTCTTGTTTCTTGCATGAGAGCAAGTTGTATACGATATATCTTGCTGTGAGCACCGTTTGATAGACACTTCAAGGCTGGTTAAAAGTAGTAGTATTGTTCACAACAAGGTCTAGAGATCATAACCATATTTTTATATTTGAAACTTGCTGTTTAGTTATTTAAATTTAGTTATTTAAGTTTTTTTCAATGTAAGCACTACAGACTAAATCCGAAATTGATCACAATTAGGTTTCAATTTCTGTCTTCAATTTCAAACACAGTATTGGGGATAACCCCTCCAGCTTGGTAGCTTTCTGCTTTCTGTTGGGTTTATTTTCTTTTCAGAGATCCTTTATTGATTTATTTGGAAAGCATGTTTACTCTGGAGAGGTTTTAGAAACTAAACCTTGTACGAAACTCAATTTCTATCTTTTGTTGTGTTTTTGTTCATACCCAGAGGGTCGAATTATTTTTGTTGAACTCTGGATTCCTTATTTTTGCTGAATATTATTCTGAACCTGGCTAAAGCCTACAATGGAGCTGCTGTTGTAAAATACCCCTATCTTTTCAAAAAAGAAATTGAAAATGTAAATGACAGCTGTCAGGCCATCAAAATATGCTGATCTTTACAAATCCATGATAGTCTAACAATGGCATTAAATTGAAATTAATCAAATTGAATCGGGGGATTGGGGAATCATGACACCTCTGTTTTGTGAAATTAGCCTTAGGAAATCATTTAAAATGGAAACATTAAATGACCCAAATAAAGGCTAGACAGCCCTCTAGAGGAGGCTTTTTTGAGGATCTGTTCCTTTTTAATGTTCCTCAGTAGACCCAGTGGTGGTGTCAGAGCTTGGGGTCAGCCAAAATATCAAAAATATATTGGTTTGTCAATAGAAACCAGGACTTTTTTTCTCTCAAAGGGCGTAAGTGTGTAAAACATGCAGTGAAGCTGTCACACCAGGGGACTTTCATTAATCTGCTTTTAAATCAGAGCGCGATCCCAAGGAATTAACTTCATAGTGGACAATTCAATACTTCACAATTTACACGGAGTGCCAGAGTAAAAAGCAGTGTAAAGCAGTTGTAAAGCATCGTGGCAATGTAGAGTTTACAGATCGGGCGGCGAGCAGAAATGAAGGTGTTGAGGTCAGCTTAGTATTAATATTAGCATAGTAGTATACTAATATACTATACTAGTATACTAGTATAGTATATTAGTAGTCTTTTTTGTTGGCCTAGCTAGTGCCATGGCTGTAGGGTTGGCAATGTCATGTCAAGGTTTTCCACTTAAGCCCAGAATGAAATGTCTCAACTAATCGACAAATTGATGTTAAATTTTGAACATTCATTAAAAGTTGACGTTAGAGTCGTAAGTCATAGTGATCCCCTTGTCATTATTTGATCTGTGTAACGCATGTGCAAGTGTGTCCGCCGTCATGTTACAGCAACACCACTTGGACAAACACACAGAGTCCTGGAGTAAACTGGCAGTTTGTTTAGTTAGCTTATGATACTTTTTTTTTCAATTCTATTCAAACACAATTCAAAGGACAGTACACAATAACAGAAATGTGAACATAGACAAATATGCTATGCAAAGACCAGAAACCATGCATCGCTGTCTGAAAAATCATTAGCAGTTCTAATCATGATCATAACAAAAATAACAAATAGTTCCACATGTGGTTTGTCCTGGTGCTGCCACACCTAGCTTTCCAAGCTTGCGAGCTATCTAAACTGGACAGTGACTCACATCCGGGAGTGACAGCCTGCCTCTTCCGAGAGAACCGCCATGAGGCTGACATTTTTGGTGAAATGTTTAGACAACAATCGAATGGACTGCAATGAAATGTGGTACAGCCCCTCACAATGACGTGTAACTAACCCTTAAATTCAGCTTAATCTGTAATCCATTGTCCTTTGCTTAATGACCAAATTCCTGAAAAAACTAATAACATTCCCATCAGCCTCAGCAGTGCTTTAACAGTAAACTCTTCATCTTGTCTTGACAAAAGTTAAGGAATAATCACGATCTTTCCCTAACCCAAACCACCACTCATTGTCCAGATGTCCAGATGTTGTAGGAAGGAAGTGAAAAAGTGTTTCTATTGAATGTAATCTGCGTTCTTTTTCCATTACAAATGTTCTTGTCTGGCAGCTGTTTTTGTCTGCTTTAGTTCTTGGTCAGGTTTGGATAACTTAAAACTCTATCTCAAATTGTTCCGGCAAAAACATTGAGTGATTAGAGAATTAGTGTTCTGGGAACTGCAAGGTTTAAGTCAGAGACAGTGATACTGGTGCAACATACCAAGGACTGGCATCTTCAAATTCTTTGTGGTATTTGTTCCAATCAAATCTTAATGACAAGCTGGAGATGGCATAGTTCCCTTCAGCCCTGGCTCAGCCTCAGCCTTACCAAGCCAACATCCTCCCATCACCAGGATATCTGGCCAAACACATCACCGCGGCTTGCACCCTGCACCAAGGCCAGTCCAGCGTAGTCTAGCACAATCCAGTCCAAGGCCAGACTCACTGGGGAATTTCAGCTGAATTCAATTTCACCTCTGGCCTCCGTCGCAGCAGCTTGAGCCGTGGCTACACAAAAGGCCAAGTTTCACATTGAACGTGAGAACCCCCTCATCCCCTGACCCCTATTACCATATGAATGGAGCAGAAAATGGAACTGGGAGCACAGAGGGAGCCACAGGAGTGAGTCAGTCCAAAATGGCTCATTTTGAGAGTGCTTGGTTTACCTTTTAACGTTCGCTGAGAGTACAAATTTGTCTCTACATGTCTCTTTGAGATAAACATACATGCATGGATGTCACCCAAAGGTCATCTGGAGGGGATGTTACAGCTGTTCATTGTTTTGAAGCTTTGAAGCCAACCCTGCGACATTATTGATAACTCTCCCCCACGCTTGGGCTGAGCACTCTGAGCATCCTTGGCCATTAGCTCATAACATCACCGACGCTAAATCCACTCCAGGAAAAGCTCCGACTGATCAATGCAAGAATCAACACCTTTGTGTCTGTTTAGAGGCCTCTGACTCCTCGCATCACCTCAGCACTTCTTTCTCTTTCACTATAGCGTGGATCTATTTAGGTTTTGCCAGAACTCGTAGTGTTTAACCTTGGTTGTGCTTCTCTATTCACCCATAATGTGCTCAACTGGCACGAGAGACTGGAGAGCAAAAAAAATAAGCCACAGCAAAAAAGCTGAAAAAAAACACAGGACAAAGTATTTCGGAGTGGAGTCTGCCAAATTGTACAGACACATTATTAAAGTTCAATATCAGACAACAGCAACACTGTGACTTGTCATTTTGACCAAGTGAAGTACGTCTCTGCTCAGCTGGTACATCAGTTCACTGGTGTGGTAATTGGCCTAAAACATATGGCTTGGTATGGAAATAGCCCATCACACATTTTATGCAAGACAATATCATTCTGAATAAGGACTGAGTGATATAGCTTTACAAAAATATACAATACACAATATCTATCTCAATATTGTGAAATCTCCTCAAAAGCACTTCATAAACCGTAGGACTGGACAACCAAATCAAACTTGACAATGTTTTTGATCAAATTTCTTGATATCAATATTGTGACAATATCACTGTAGCTATGACTTTGATTAGAACCTCACTGATTATTAGCAATTTTAATAATAATAATATTTGATTATCATTTTTGGAGCTGATCCCAACTTTAGGGAGCAACATTTTGTATATGGACATATACTGAGCCAATATATACAGTACACATTTTAAGCATTGATCCCTAAATGTGATTATCAAACACTTGTGACAAAAATATCTAACACAGGAAGCATATCAGCATACAGACACAGTATCTATATCGGTTCATGTAGAACAAAATATACAGATATTGATGTATCTGTGATTTGCCTATATTGGCGGATAAGACTGGCTGGCTGATATATCGGTCTGGCTCAACTTTTGGTAATTTTCACAAAATATGAACACAATAAGACATTTGATCAATGATGATCAGTAATGTGGATACAATGACTCAGTGGGTAGAGACAAGTACAAGTTCAGAAAATGAAATCACTTTACTGTAATGAGCCTTTAAAACCAGGAAAACTTATGACATATCACCATTTAACAATATCCATAATCTAACACTATACAGTCTCATATCACGCTAATGTATATATGATGATATACTGATATATTGCCTAGCCCTGTTTTGAATATTTGTAAATTGGGGTGTTGTAAAGGCCCTGATATGATAATAAAATGACCTACCTGTTGTAAAGCTTTAGGGCTTTGTGTTTTATTTTTCATTTCAATGACCAGAGTTTATCCATCAACTAACGTCTGTAATCCAAAAATGTTAAGGTTCTTTGATCCGCCAAATGTGCGACTGCCTATTTCTTTGTCAGAATGTCACTTTGTATTTTTTCCTTTTCTTTTTTTTGGAACTGACTCAGTGTCATTGCAGATAAGGATTACCCCTCAATGATCAGCTGTGTATACATTCAGGTTGAACGAATGAATGAATGAAAATATATTTTTTTTAATCAGCTTCTGACATGAGCAATTAAAATCAACACAACATCTTAACAGAGTTTTGACTGATTTCTGTATTCCTTTACTTTTGTGCTTTTCTGACTGGTTGGAAAGGTGTTTCTGTATTTCAGTGCAACAATCAGGATTTAGCATCATTTGAATCAGAACATGTTCACAGTTGTTGGGTTGTTTGGTCCCAATCGCACACATGTGATAAACCGAACCCACACAGTACTGAATGTTAAACTCGTCAGAAAGAGAGGTTTTTTTTTTACTTGACTTGACTTGACTGTTACTAATTGTGTCATGAATACTTACTGCTAGAGATACTTATCAGCATTTAAGATTTAAACCCAGTTTTTCTGAGCTTTAAAGCCATAATATAAAAAGGTCACAAAATAATATATAAAATATAATTCTGCTGCCAACTGTTAAGGAATTTCTTTTAGTTTTTTTCACACAGAGTCAAAATCAGATATGTGCTGTTAATACTGATGGACAGAATAAATAATGTCACAGCCTTACTAAAAATATTAGTTGTCGGCCCTTAGAAAAATTTGGATTCTTCTTTGAGGCAACATTTTTCAAAGAAGTTGTCTTTTATTTATAGCCGCCAGCTCTAATCTGAACGCAGCAGTTAGACGCTGTTAGTATCAGTGTTGTCCTCCTTTAACCTCGCAGCGCAGATGGGGGAGAGACGAGGAGAGGTGAATATGAAGGCGGGGTGGGGGGAGCAGTGCAGGTTGTGGTGGTGGGGTTTAGGGCCGAGGAGCAGTAAGAAGCCGAACAGCAGAGTGAGCCTGAGAGAAGCCGCAGCCACACCCAGGGAAGAACTGAGCATGCCCTGTAACCTCACCACTGCAGCATCAGGGGTGCTCACAGTTATATAAAAAAGAATAGACTGTACATACAGACCAAACACCAGTTTGTTGTCCAATGCATCAGGATTTGACCATACATTTTTAAAGAGAAATATTATTTTTTTTAAAAAACAACAACAAAAAAACCATACATTTGAGGTTTCTATTCAGATCTAAAATTTGACCACCAACAAAAGTCAAACTGATAAATAATAATGATAAATGGATAATAGCATAGTATAACAACTGATTGCTTATACAATATGTGTAGTTTGTACTCACTGGTGTTCAATAAAAGATTAAGCTCTGAGCCACGTGGTAAGCCATTATCCAAACTACACGAGCTGCTTGTCTTTGTCCTTCAGTGTGAGGCCACGACTGTGGCAGCCCGAGAGGGACACTTGATCTATAACTGGGATGAACGACCAGGAACAAAGGTCACAGGAACAGCACTACCAACACCATGGACACATGTTCTTTTTATTCTGATCTGCAACACAGGCCCGTCAACTGGCTCCATTTCTCACCTGTGTCACTTCTTGTCTTCTTCTCTCTTTTATGTGCTCTGCTGAGCATCCGACTGCCAGGATTCAGTCCAGTTAAGCACACGTACTTTCAGTGTCTTTCACTAAGCAAGAATAATCAAAATGACTGCTGAGTACAGGGATGTATATTTGGGGTTTACCATTTTAAATCGTACAAAATGATCCTTCCTCTTCTGCTTTAAAGGCTGAAGTCAAATGTTTTTAACATGAATCCACACATAGTGAGCAGTTTCACACTGATGGGGAAACATATTTTCACTTCAGCTCACACAGATCACTCACAAACCACAAGTATTCTTAGCACGCCCAGTAAAAAAAAAAAACTCCCAGTTTTCAAGACAAGTCCAGAAAAGTCCACTTCAGTGAAATAATGACAAAAATCGTTGCAACAGCTATTTACGTTTAGACATTAGGATAACATGGGATTAGGTACTAACTGTTATTTGAAAAGTTCTGACACATACACTTTCCTTGTAAATAAATTCAGATTTCTTGCTTTCAAGTGTACTCACATACTCGCAGGCCTCCTCGTGTATATTATATATATATATATATATATATATATATATATATATATATATATATATATATATATATATATATATATATATATACATTATAAATAAAAAATTAATTGAAGTGAGCATCGAGTTTAAATTATCGAAATCAAAAGTAGAATCAGCGATTCTCCCAAATACTTCTTTTTCTCTCTACTCTCGCCTACTTGGTTTTGCAAAAAGAATAATCTTTTAAATTTGACCCTGTGGCCATGTGGTGTAGGACATTCCCGATGAAAGTGTGGCGGTTATATCAGACTTGATACTGTACTATTTTGTTCTATTCTTATAGATTGTGAAAATGTAATCGACAGTTGTCAGGGCGTAAAACCAAGGATCTGTTGATCTTTACAAATTAAGATTTGATAATCGTAACAAAGGCATGGCCATCAGAGCAGGAAAAAAGAAAGGTTACCTTAGAATTCAAAGTCAAATTGAATCGAGGATTTGGAAAAATGAAAAAATATGAAATTGAAATTGTTTAATATATTGTAAATAATAGTTTATTAAATTAATTTAACTTATAGTGTATTAATGTTTTTCATTACCACTGCTAGAAAGTAGGATATTACAGAGAAACCACAGCTGAAATATGAAGACAAAGCTCTGAAACACATCAGCTCAACTACATACCGTGTTGTTTTGATTAATTTTTGTTGGTAATAACTCAGATATAAGTACGTATGTCCTAGGAAATTAGGCAAACAATGCTTAAGCACCATAATTAAACTCATCACTTGAGGCCACAGTTGCTATACCCAAGGTTTATGTGGGTAAGTGTCTAACTTTAATTATGGACTACATAGATATTAAGATAGTATTTTCCAATGAAAGTGTTCGGGACATAAGAGCTCAGATCAACCTTATTATTTTTTATTTAAGCAATATAATTGGGGATCATATGTGGCCAGAGTATAATAACAGCGGGGGAAAAACCTGGGCCACTACAGGGCCGACAGTATGAGAATTAATACAGCATAAAATGCAACACATTGAGGGCACAAGTAACACACATGCATATTTAAACATTAGATAAAAGTTAATGGCTTTGGTTCAACCAATCATGACATGAGGTTTAAATACCGATATGAGGGATCAGGGATGACATTTTATTTACGTATCCATATCAATTTTATTACAAACTCAAACTGATCATTTAATTGTTTACTAATTCTTTTAAATTCCACTCAATGAATTCATACAGTTCATTCAATTAAAGTCAAATACCTCTCCTGTCTCTCTCTTTCACTACGGGCTCAGAGAAGACACTGGAAACTACTTCAGCAATCAAGCAGCAATGCACTGTCCATAACTATCTTATCATTTATTTAAAAATCCAGCCAATGAGACAAAAGGATCTTAATATGTTTGCAAACCACAGGCTGTTCTAGCCAGCCAGCTCATCAGTCCATCTAATTCACTCTGATTGAACAGTTAATGCTGATCACATCTGTTATCTAATGACTAACAACACTAATCCTGCATACTCTATGTTGAAGCTGTTTCTTAGTCTGAGTTTATGGTGTGCTGTAGGCCTGCCTTTTGCTCCTGGGTTCATGACCAGAAACATGCTCTCATTGTTAGTTAATATTTCTTGGTACAAGTTATTTTTCATAACAATTTTAACCAATCATGCTAACCAGTTAAGTGATGGGGACAAAATCGCCCATCCCCAGACCCACAGGTCCCCAGGGTAAATGACACCTATAGAGCCACCTGTTTATAAAAGAGTTATATCAGATTAAGACATTATAGAATCGTACGTCAAAAATACTGGGTCGTTACTGCAGATGACACTATATCTGCTCAGTAAGTAAACTGAACCTGGACGTGAATGAAGGTCTGGTGGCTGACCTCATGCTATCCACTGCCTGGAGGTCATATAGAATTCTAGGAAACAGAGATTTGGAATAAAAGATATAAAAGATAAATAAAAAGATATGTGTTGAATGTTATGTGCTATCAATGTATAAATATGAGAATATATTGACCAGTCAACATTGAAGCCAACTGTTTCTGTTCAAAGTGCTAGATCGTAGGCAACTGGACATGTTCAAGTTTTCCAGTTGCCTATGATATGACCCTTAGAGTTACCATGACCTAGATGACTGAGAGTCTTCATCAACTGTTTCTGTTGTTTCATTTCGTGTGAGCATTTAGGCAAGTGATCAGAGGCAGAGTGAGTAGCCAGACAGGGCCCTGCCTCTCCTCCTCCTCCTCCTCCTCCTCATCCTCCTCCACCTCCTCCTCCTCCTCGTGCATCAGAGCCTGTGGTCATTATTGCCCTCCAGACTGCTTTTATCATCTCTATAAATCTCTGCTGGCTCAGACACGGCGTAATGAGGAGACCTGCGAGGCTGTCAACCCGCGACTCTCACCCCCGCTGAGAGCCAACGGAGGGGTGCGAATAAAGGTGGAGGGAGGCTGAGAGACGGACAAAGATGAAGAGCGGGAGAGAGTTAAAAAGAGAGGGCAGGAGTCACACACCCACCGCCGCCACCCACACACACACACACACACACACACACACACACACACACTAAGACAATACCTTATGCTTAGAGGCTTGAATCGGGAGAAGAGTCACAGTGGTCAGCTTGAGAATAATCGTCTTCCAAATAAAAAGCTTTCAGCACTTAAAGAAACAATCTCTGACATTTCCATATAGCTGTCTGTTTCTCTCCTCTCGATCACTGATTCACCTGAGTCGACCTGCAGCCAGTTCATCCACGTTCTTTACATTTGCTGCTCAAAGGCCGTCCCTGGCCTAAAATTCGGTGCTGCACAGGAATTCTATATTTCTGCTTTGTTTACAAGACACAGAAAAAGACCTGAGGATTTTGTATGAGCAGCAGTGAGTCAGGACATGTTTTTCATAATAAACTAGCCAAATCACATAAATTAGCAAATGTTTTCGAAATACTAATCCAAACACTCAATTTATTGACCCTGTATAATACATTTAATAATTTGTACCTTCAATTACTAGATTAGTTACCTTGGAGTGATCACTTGAAGTTTATTCCCTGCATTTGTTCCCTGCATACAGCTGCAGCAGACTGTTCGGCTGTAGCACAGTTCTGTTTTGTTTTGGACTGAGATGAGTGAATGCGATGGCACTCAGTAGAGTGCATACCTCTGCCATGGCCTAACAGCCTATGATTCAATCAAGCCTAGTCCAATACCAAACTCGAAAGATGGGTGCCACACTGAATTTTAAACCGCCCATAACTGCTTAACCATGATTTAAGATCACCAGATTAGAGATGCACTCACACCACACACCTGATTTTTTTCATCAAGATGAATGAGGGTTGGTATTACTACATTCAGCGCAAAGTAAGTGCAGTCACTCAGCTGTAATGTGAACCCAGGATTTGTAATTTGAGGGTATAGATGAGTAATCTGAGAGAAAGACATAGCCAAATACCTCTGACACTGACTGAGCATCATAAATGTTTCAGTTTTGAATCCTTTCTCTTTAACATTAAATAAACATGACTAAATGAGCAACAATCAAAGTATCATTTCAGAATGAAAAACGTTTAAATAAGATTAATTCAGCATTGGCAGAAATCAATTACAACTGAAATCGAATTATGATTGGTGCACATTAGTATGTGTTTTTACCTTTTTTTTAACAAACCTCTGCCTACTTCAAACCAGTGAAAAGAGCAAGCAAAATACAGAAATATGAGGCGTTTTCAAGTGAAGGAACCAAACATTTCCCTTTATCGTCGCATAATTACGAGCTAATTGACAAAATATTTTTTTGCCGACACGAACCATTGTGGCCTGCAGTGGCAGCTACAGGACATAGCTACAGCAATATCCAGCTTACGTTAGCCACCGTTAGCCACCGTAAGCTACTGGTCATACCAGACTAGGGCTGGGACAACGCGTCGACGTAGTCGACGTAATCGACGACATAAATTCGTCGACATGAATAATTTGCGTCGACGCGTCGTCCCAAACAGGAAGTGGTAGTACCTGCGGAGGCTGAGAATAGCCCCTCTCACACAGAGATGCTGCATTAACGCCGCAGCGGCGGTTCGTCAATTCTCCGCCGTTGGTCATTCACACAGAGCGAAGCACCGCTGGAATAAAGACGAACCGCCATGTAATTCACACAGAAAGCTGCGCTGCCGCTCCTAAAGAGACGTGACGGTACACGTCATGATGATGACGTCGGGGTGTTTCCCAGGTGTCCTCCCTGTCACTCTTAACCCGCGGACCGTTCATAATGTGTAGTGATTGAGAACCCGGCCCCCTAAACATCCTGGAAGGTGAAAGAGTTTCGTGTTTCGCGCTAAATTACATAATTACATAATCGTCATCAGTAAACAGGACGCTGCGTGACTCTGTCACTCGCGGGGGATGGAGGCAGTTTTCTGGGGGAAAGTTCACTGAAGTCTCGGTCGGGAGGGCTGACCGTCGCGGTGATTTCTATCAGCACAACCACTTGAATGAGTTAAAGGTTTTTGCCGGTGACAGACGCTGTTTTTCGGCCAGAAATGTGAGGAAGAGTCGGTAGGACAGGCGGGAGGACAGACGCTGCTCTGCCTACAACTGCAGTATTTTTTTCCTCAGATAAGTTACCAACGACAGCTACAGTTACTACGTTACTTTTGTTTGGTCATGTAACATTAAATTAATCGTTAGATTAGTCGACTAATCGAAAAAATAATCGCTAGATTAATCGTTAGAAAAATAATCGTTTGGGACAGCTCTATACCAGACCAAGTAAGACTGCAGCAAAGGTATGTGCTGATTTAAGTAAGTGTGTTTTCTATTGCTCTTGAGTTCAACTTTTCTTTTCTAAGAGAAACGTTGTTTTTAAAACTAACATTCAAACACACAATTAAAATAAAACAGATATTTGGGACGGATTTGCAGTGAAAGTGAAATTCTTCGTGTCAAATTGTTTAACAACCAGTCAACACATTTTTAAATGAGTTGACTTTATCAACAATTCGACAGAAAAATCACAGATACAATTAAATGAAAAATTGGTAATCCTTCCTCAGCATGATGTGAGCCATTTCTGCTTGAGACTGGAAACTGATAAAGGGAGGCAAACAGAATTAACGTCTGGAATTAATCGGCCCAGCCAAAACTAAAATCTTAGCCCTGAGTCCAGCCTGAAACATGAGTGAACTTCCGCTACAGGACGTTCTGCCACCAGGGGGCTCCAACACTAAACTGTGTTTTGTTTGCACATTTCTTTTTAGAATTTTGGATTTTCCACATCATTGTTATTTTTAGTACTGATTGTAGTATAACTATGGATCAAGTTGTGCAATGAAAATAAGAAGAAAACTGTACCGACCAGATTTAGCTTCACCTTTTCATGGGTAATTAGGTTTGTTTCGTCTTTTCATTGATTTGTTCTGCATCGCTTAACAACTTTACAACTTATCAGTGTTTGTGCCTTTTTGTTTACATATCCTTTGTTATTTTTCAGCACTCCATAATACCCATCACATCTGCCAGTAACAAATATTCTGTAGCAATAATTCAAAGCACCGTCTTCAGTGTTTCTTACTGTAGTACTAAAGTTGTGTCTGTATAATACACAATTAATTCATCATCATACAGTATGATCAAGATTGTCAATATTATTCAGAGAAGTATATGATGCTTGGCAGTGTGGGGGGGTCTGGAGGGTCCAGTTCTACCCTGGGCCTGTAAAAGATTTGGGCCGGCCCAGCAAATAGTAATTCTGCAGCCTCTTTATGTTTTTTTGTTTTGATTCCTATGTTCTGCTGCCACAAGGCCCATGTCACTTAATTTGGACTGATCTGAATTTCTGACAAAGTGTTTTGAGGTATGAATATAATCTGCGTCCCCTAAACAACCTGCCAACCTGACAAAAATCGTTTCAAGGATGAACTGTCCGTCTACTGTGAACATGTTTTTTTTTTTTTTTTCCTAGGAACTGCGTGTACACAGCAGGTGGCTGGTACAACAGCTCGGGGGAAAAGTAACAAACAGCTCTGGAGAGATAGACCAGGGCTGACCTCAATGACAGGGTCGTTTTGAGTGTGTGTGTGTGTGTGTGTGTGTGTGTGTGTGTGTGTGTGTGAGAGAGAGAGAGAGAGAGAGAGAGAGACAGACTGCGTGAGGCAGCTGAACTCCTCTACCTCTGCCGCTCTGAGTGTTGTTTCTGATGTCAGACAGGAGAGCCTTACGTCGCTGCTGACGCCCGTGCAGCCGGAAAACCAAACACACTCTCTGACAGCTGATACATAGTATGGACTTTGACCTGCGCCGAACTTCACAACAACAGCCCCGTCATCCAGCGTCAGCTTGGCGCGTCCCCCGGTCCAGTCTGATGCCCTCCCACACTGTCAGGAGCCGTCTCCAAACCGCCCACTCTTGCTTATGTAAGGGGATAATCCTGTGCAGTCGTTAAAGTGATGCACAGCACTGGAGGTGTAGAGGCACATACGTAACTATCCGCTGCCTATGGTGACATCAGTGCATTAACGTTTGATAATCATAATACCTCATTTAGGATTATACCTCCGTACCCGGCTGAAAATCAACTTCCCACAACCTTGACTGTCTCTAAAATGCAGCGGAATATTTGAAGAGCTCCTCTGACACTTTAATGACCCCTGCTTCTCCAGACTCCCTGGCTCTTTCTCAGACATCTCAATCACCTTCCTCTCTGGTTAAGAAAAAAAAAAAACCTCATTTCACATGAACGCTCGCTGTGTGGCTCCTCCAACAGAAACAAAAAGACAGCCTCTCCATCATCCGGCAAACCATAAGCTTCCCTTTATCTTCCCTCCCTCATTAAACTCTGAATAACTCAGCAGAGAGGCAGAAAGAGGAGAGAGAAAAGTGATTGAATTCTGCTGGAGGAATAAAAGCCCCTTGAGGTTGCCATTTTGAATGTGTGCCATGTTGAGCGGGCTGGATCCAGAGATCACCGAGACAACGGAGCAGGGAAGAATGGTCTATAGACAGAGCTCCAGGCCAGCTGACCCACTGTAGATAATGTACCATGGATGTCATGTCATTGTAATGAGACGCTAGAGTCATGATGATGACCCATCGTGACCTCGGAGGGGAGGTGGACAGAGGCAGAGAGGGGGCTCTGAAAGGGAGGTCAGAGGGAAATCGTGGCACCAGACTTGATATCTCTATTCAAAAGCTGCACTGGCAACCTGGTCGGACTGAATGCAGCCCAATTATTTGAATACAGCAGCGATCCTGGGAAGGGGAAGAACGCAGAAAGGGGACACAAAAAAGAAAAATGGGTTTGACATTCAGGCAGGCGGACTGAGGGAGGTAACAAGTTCACAGCCCTTTCAGAGAACATGGCCGCCTGCTGTGTGATGGATCATGGAGCCTCAGATGGGCCATCAGGGGTGGGACCCAGGCTAGAACGCATGGGAACCCACTTTCCCCCGGGAAGAAGGGAGTCATCCTGACGGTTAACTAAATGAACTCCTGGTGGTTCCGATAGAGGCAGCTCTCACAGCTTTCACCATATGGAGTAACAATACTGCTGCTAGGAAATAACAAGACCGATGCATCTGACAGCGTCTCCATGCACACGGATTGATACACTACATGTTTTATTCTTAAATGCAATGGTCAGAATCAGAAAAACATGACCTGAATCATGCTTCAAAATGAGCGCAGTTGAGCTGAAAAGGTCATTGCTGACAAAAACACAAAGCCATCACAATAGGAGGGATAACAGGACAGATCCTTTGATTAGAACGGCACTCAGTAGAGTATATACCTTGTCCAGTTTAATTTAATCGAGGCTCAATATTGAACTCGATAGCCCTGAATCACTCTAAATTTGAAATGATCTACTAACCATAATTGAATCCATATGATCCATGTCAAATTATACTCACTCATAGATACCAGCTAACTAAAACTTAAGAGCCATGTGTTATTATATCTTAAAGAAAATGTTTATTGAGATCTGCACCAAAAGTTAATGGGGTCTATTCTGGGCTGAGATCCATCCTCCATCTGAGTTTTGTGGAAGTCTGTACAGTAGTTTTTGTGCAATCCTGTTGACAAACCAACCAAACGACTAACAGCAATGGGTGAAAACATGACCTCCTTGGTGGTGGTAATTAAAATGAGACACACCTGATTAGTGAAGGTTTAAAGGGGTACTACAGCAATTTAGCAATGGTGTTTTGGGGACTTTAGGGGAGACATGTTGAGATATTCTGACTTTTAGCTTCGCCTTTTGAGTTTAGAGTAAAAAAAAGATGGATCCTCCATTTCCAATAATCCAACACACATCAGTATCTTCAATCAAATTCATGCTGGAAGTCCAGATTTTTCTGCCAAGTGTAGCAGTGATGTGTTTGCTTTAGTTCTCAGAAAATACTGGGAAAAAGAAACAGACTACTTCAGAAAAAAAAAGTCAAAATTAATCCTGCACAACTATTCATACTATTATCGGATTTGCAAAATGCCCAGACGCAAGATGCAATTTATATGATAAAGGTAAAATGTGTGACAGAACAGCATTTTATTTAAGCACAGCAGTGCTTTGGCTGGTCTCCAAACTCGTTTTCCAGATATGAAGGACTTCTTTGCTTGGTACAGAATCCAACAAATGTCACATGAAATGCCATTGAAACTAAAAATTGTGATACAAACGGAAGCTAAATGTAAAATAATATTGCAATAAATCTGTTAGAATAAGTGCAATACGATTATGTTTTTACGATATCGCGCAGCCCATTTTAACACTTTTAAATCTTTTTTATCAAGCACGTTTTTTTTACATTCTAGAAGTTCTGTTGTACCCAGCGCGCACTCACAAGATACAAAATAACTGTTCCAGTGATTAAACAGTTCATCTCAAGTGTAATCCATCCTCATTTACTGCATGTAAAGACAGTTTTGTGAGTAGAAGTGCATACGCAACGGAGATATTCCGAGAAACCATTGCGAGCATGAAGATGGAGCAGAGGGGATCAGCTGCAGTATGTCTGGTATGCCAGAGATGACGACAACATCCCTTCTACTGTAAACATATTTAAGTACTGCCGGAGGTGGCAGGAATGAAATACTGACGAAACATCCATCATTTTTACTTTCAACAATAACTGTGCCAGACATCATGAAACTACCCACAAATTATAAGTTAGCCATCGTACATTTTGAAATGATCTAGTGGTCAAAGCATATAGTGTACATAAAAGTATGAATGTGTCTGAATTGTGGTTATAAATAAATTGTCATTTTTCGAGCTAAACATTTATCATTTCCAGCTGCTCAGGTGTGAACAATGTGAAAGCTATTGGTTTTGAATTGTTGGTCAGAGTAGAAGCTGTGTGTTTATGTCATGTGTGTCCCTCTGGGCTGTCTAGTACATCAAACTGGACTGGAAATTAAAATAGGACATAAAAAGAGCTGCAATGATTCATCCATTTAAATCAAATAGTTGTCAATTATAAAATGAATAGTCTATTTTGACAAACTATCAGTTTGAGTATTTTTTTTTCACCTTCTTAGATCTGAATATTTTCCGCTTTCTTTACTCCTCTGTGACAGTGAAGTGAATATGTCTGGGTTACAGAAAAAACAAGACAATTAAGGACGTCTGATCAGCATCTTTCACCATTTTCTGAATTTAAGAGATCGAAGCAATTAATTGAGAAAATAATTGACTGCTGAAATCATGAAAATATGATGAAAATAATCCTAGGTTGCAGCTAAAACATTTATCGTATTAGTTGAGAAAACAATCAGCACATTTATCAATAATGAACGTATACATCAGTTGTAGGAGTGTCACGATATACCGATATTTACGATAACTGTGTTGAAAAATATTATGTTACTGAATATATACATATATGCATATTATAAAATTGTATTAATAATAAAGCGCCTCTTAAATCTTATCCTTTTTTTCTCTTCTTGCTTTGTTGTAGACGAGGCACATTATGCAGGTTAAATACACATTAATGCTGCCATGAAAAATTCTTCCAAGCAATTTTTGTTCAGTTATGGTTACAGACTCTCTAACCCTACCGCACTACATCTATATTTTGAGTGTAATTCATTTACTAAAAAAGAGGCAAAAATCTAATTCAAAATCAAAACAAGTCTAAAGAGATGACTGAATGAGCATTTTTTTCTTTTTCTCTACAGATATTGTGATCTTATTGTTATCGTCAATTGTAAAGGCCTCAATAATCATGTATATAAAATCAGATATGTAAATCTGATATAGTGAACCTACAACTAACGTGTAAAGCCATATGACACAAAAAATAATTACTACAATTAATATAATAATAACAACAACAATAACAATAATAATAATATTAATAATAATAATAATAATAATAATTAATAAATAATAATAACCTGCAAATACAAAAGTCACTCTCCTCTCCCCTATAGTACCATAGTATCTGTGGTGCACCTGGAAATAATAAACCTGTCAACTACACATCTCCTGGGAAGTCACTGCTGACACTTCGTTGTCAGTGGCAAGGCATGCTGGGATAGCTAATGGGACAGGCCCTCAGGGGTGCCTCAGACAGAGGACAGCACTAGACAGGTGAGCTGTCTGACAGCTCTCATATGAAATAAATAGTCATCAATAATAACCTCTCTGCCTGCGCTGACTTAAAACCACACACTGATCTCTAGTGGGAGAGCAGTTGAAATCACAAATGACTAAATGTTATTAGAGGATAAATCTCCAAATCCAATAATATTATTGGATTTGGGAAATTTAAGGTAAGGCCAAGTTGATCAGTTGAAGGGAATAAATGTAATAATGAAACATCATTACGTGCATGGTTTTGAAAATATAAGAAGGTAGGGGAAAACACCAGATAGGAAATCCTCTTTGATAGGACAATTAAAAATGAAAGTTTTATGGTAAAAAGAACAATTGAGCAACCGTACCTGACAACTTAAAACACCTTTTTATCCACTAGCCATCCTGTCACACACACCTCATTCGTTATGCACCCTATTTGTGAGCATGTGTGGACACTAGGAACAGATACTGCAAAATGAACCACGTTCGCCGCAACCCGCCCCCCTCCCCCAGCGTGAGTGAGCACCTATCCTTCGGTACATCCCTGTGATTTCTCCCTTACTGTGACCACGTGGCCGCATTCGGCGAGTTTTGTCCTCCCTCAACACGTGTACGCATGTGAACATCTGAGCTGGTCAACTCAACACTTCCCATATGTAGTGCTGAAGGGAGCAGGTGGGGTTTCAGTACTTTCACTCCACTGTGGGTGACATCGGTCGGATGATGCTGACAGTCTGTCATGCAGTCTGTCAGTCAGTCTTGTTACACAATCCCTCACCAGAGCACCCACTATTATTACATTCAAATTACAAGCAGATGTAAAAGCACTGTGTGCACAATGTACATTACGTAGACAGGAGTTTGGCAGCAGAAAAGGCAGGTAAAAGAAAGAAGTTGTTTGGTGTTTCCTGGGCACTGACCTGGATAGCATAGCAAACACAGCGCCGGTCAGCCTCTCATCTTGCTTCTCTTCTCAGATTTCACACTCCAGCTCCTTCCTCACTGCCTTTTGAAGTTCGTCCCTCCGCTGCTTCTGAGGTAAAAGTCGTTGGCAGAGAGGAGGGAATGAGGGAGAGGAAGAGGAAGATGGGAGTGAAGTCTTTCTCTCTTTTCTTCTTCTTCTTCTTCTTCTTCTTCTTCTTCTTCTTCTTCTTCTTCTTCTTCTTCTTCTTCTTCACAATTTCTTTACTTCCCCCTTGTTCTATTTTGCACCAGCTGAAATCTGAACCTCCTCTTGCTCTTCCATAGCAAAAAATCTCTCCACACACTCACTAGTGGGAGAGGAGGGGAAAAATAACATTGCGAGAGAGAGAGAGAGAGAGAGAGAGAGAGAGCGAGAGAGAGAGCGAGAGAGAGCGAGAGAGAGAGAGAGAGAGCAGCAACAAAAGTCTGCTCAGTCACCTCGTCTCTCTCCTGTTCAAATTTAGAGGCTGGATCTCAGGCTGCAAGGCGAACTCTACTGGGCATGCCCACAACCGTGAGGCACACTTTGTAATGAACACTCACTTCCTCTCTTGGTCTTGCCTTCCCCCTCCTCCCTCACAGCTCGTCTCTCCCTCCCCTCCCCTTCACTCCCCTCACCTCTCCCTATAGCTCTCGGTTCAAGCAAGGATCAGGAATACTGCTCGGGCCAAAGTCCACCCAGCTCCAAGGAGCAAGCCCCATTCTCACACTTTAAACACAGCAGTCTGAAAAAGCAGACTATATTGTCAGATAAGAAAAATGTGACAGAAATTAAAACATATGCACAGAAAATGTACAGCTGAAAAACAGATGAAATCATAAACTTCCCTGCCTGCCACAAAAGAACTATATTGTTGCCCAGCTACATATTTCCAATCCATGTAACTCAATCATGTGCACATCAGATGGCTGTCTAGACTCCAGTGATGTAACACCTAATCCAAAACTAAGGGACACGTCGCTCAAAATGGCAAGGCAATCAAACACAGTCAATCCTGATAATGACATGAGCTCATGTCAACAATTTCCTGCATCCCTTCTGTTTGATAATACAAATATTATCTGGGCATCCTGTTATAAGTCTGGGTTCCCTTGTGCACTGTTATTGATTCCCCTGAGGCACACAGTAACATTGATGAAACTCAAGCAGACACATCTGACAGGTATGCTCGGTATGTGGAATCTGACGTTTTTAAAGCAGCAGCGTGTACAGCGATGTGTGACATATTTCTTTATCTAGTCAGCCTCCTCTGTGTGTTATCTCAGGCTCCACACGCTGACCCAGATTCTCTCCAGCAAACTATCAGGACACTATGTATCAAAACCAGGCTATGGAATGAGGACAGCGAGTTCAGAGAGTGACAGACAGAGAGGGAGAGAGAGACAGGCAGAGAAAGTTCCCCCGGCATTTGTAGGATGCTACTCTTGGAAAAAAATAACAACTTAAACGCCATCTGAAGTGACAAGGGGCATTTCAAATAAAAAATGCTTTGGAGCAATATAAAGCCGGCCAGTTTGAGGCTTGATGGAAACATAATGACAAAATAATTCTGCTGTGGATCCTCTGTTGAGACAACAAAGTAATCCCATAGATGTCCTGAGCGGCGAGTAATCCATCTGGAGCATCTGAAGGGTGGAGATAGGGGCCAGGTGGAGGAGGAGGCCGTCCAGACGGCTGTAGGCTTGACCCTGAGAGGTCAGAGGTCATGGGAAACAGCGGGTCAATATGAAGATGAGAGTTCAATGTCACGGCTGGGTAAGCCAGAGCCGCATGTGTCCTGGTCGAAGGCGGCTGATAGAGTGATGGGGAGCGGGGGCGAAAGTGTAAAGGGATCAAAATTAAAAGCTACAAAGTCTCAAACAAAGGAAGAGAGGGGACAGTCAAGCCTGGAGGAGTCAGAGTCAAGCTTCATGCACAGATATATTGTCAGTGTTGATTTAACTGTGGGAGTGTAAACATGGAGGCAATGCCATGTCCACAGAATTTACTAGGCAGGATTTAAGGGTCTTACATATTGAAGTGGAGTAGTTTGTGTCGCTCAAACACATCTAAAGGCAGAAGTCTTTATACCTGTTCAGAACCTCACTTATGGTGAGTAATCTTCATGGAGCCAATGGCACACACTCTCAGAGGGTCTGCTTTTGAAAGCATTTACCTAGATTGTACATGACTCTTACAGTAACAAATGGTAGTTTTGTTAAGAAGGAAACAAAAAGGGAACTTGAGTGAGATTTCAGTGTCAGAATTCAGATTTTAATACTGTGTTTAACAATCCCACATATTTAAGTCAAAACCTTAAAAAATAGAATGGCACTCAGTAGAGTGCATACCACTGCCAAGGCCTAACAGTTCCCTTTTTTTCAGTCCAGCCTAATCCAATAACAAATAAAACCTAATCTGATCTGCTAGATCTGGATTTTTATTTTGATCCACGTCAAATTCTACTCATAGATTCCAGATGAATTATTTATCCACCAAAATGCAGGCATTGTTCTCTGAGAAATTAGCTAAAATATTGACAAATGCCTTGCAATGTTAAAGAATGTGAGAAAATACATTACTGGATCTGTCCCTTTATCCGGATCTGCACAAAAGTCAGTTGGGTCTATTCTGGACCAAGAACCATCCTCCATCGAAGTTTCATGGAAATACATTCAGCAGATTTTGTGTAATCATGCTTACAAACCAACCAACCAACAAACCTACCAACGGACACGGGTGAAGACATAACCTTCTTGGCGGAGGCAAATGACTAAAATGATCAATAGAATGTGAAAAAATGGATCGAAGGTACATCTGGGGTGTTACGTTACCGATAACACAAGTCAACGATGCTAGCAACAGAGAGGCAAAGATTTCCCAAACCTCAACACATTGTGTAGCTCTGTGTTTCAAAGAAGCAGACTGATCCAACTTCCTCTTTGTAGTCAGGTTCAAAATATTTACATTGGCTTTCTAACAGAAATTTGTAACAAGTATGAAGTAAAGAGTCACTTGCCCAAACGATAACCATGCATGATGGTTCATAGTTCCACTTGGTCTGAGGAGGGCTGCACAGATTATCGAAAAATAAGAAAAATCATAATAAGGCTAGGTTAGTTATACACATCAATAGTTTTTTAAGTGAAAATGAAAATGCAAAAGTGATCATACCCACTGATCGTGCTGATCGTGAATCAAATCACAATCACAAAATCTGTCAATATAACAGCATTATGTTTTTTTTTTTACATGTCCGAGACTTGACTAATTCAAGCTTAGTCTAAACTATGCTCAGTCTAACTTTGTTGGCTAAGGATTCCTTTTGACGTTAGGTCAGTGTCAAAGTCCGATACCTAAGTTTATCCAGGTGGACTAGCTTTCAGCTCTGATCACATGGTACATCATAATTTACATATTTTGAACCAGGATACACACTGAGTTTCCACATGTCCTTTTCCAATCTGATTCAACTGCTCCACTGCAACAAATAAAATCCCCTTTTTCAACACGTAACAATTTATGTTATGCTTTATTCATTTATTTACCAAATGCTTGCTGGTAGCATGGCGGCTCTGCAACCCCCTGTCAGAGCCATCTGAGCCTGCGGCTGCAGACCACACTGGCCTGCTCCTCTCAGCTCAATACTGACTCATTAGCCCTCTCACCCCGGGTCTCTGAGGACCTGTGACCCCCACTATTGTCTGGCTCAGGCCTAACCTGATGAGAGCCCAAGCGCCAAACAAAGCCCTGTCATTAAGTCAGACTCGGCTGCCCCCTTGGCCACAACCTGCAGCCCCTGCTGCCTGTCTGGGATGAAATGAAGCGGGTCAGACAAACACAACGCACCGTTCATCAACCTTAACCCCCCCCGACAACCACCAGCCGGACGCCCCCCACCATATGAAAGGGCAGGGAGTGACAAGCTGTTTACAGGCAATAGAGGAACAGTGACCATCCACCTGCTCCTGTGCAAACACAGATGTGTGAGGTGTGTTGGTGAAATGCAGTGAGCCAACACTAAGTGCTCAGTGACGGGAGGTGAAAAGCAATAATGGTGGAAAGTCAGTTGTTTGTTCTCGTTCCCTCAGTCAATAAACCAATAACAAGTAGCTGAAGAACACACAGACATGTTGAACTCGCTGAGCAGTGTGCTGCCTGTATTTAAATATGATACCGCCTTGCATTGATCCTATCTTATGAGTGCAAGAAAAGAAATGAATCCATATACAGCACAATGTTGAGACAATGATTTCATTTCTAATGGATATGAAAATATTAAGCAATCAAAATCAATTAAAATATCTTATCATTATCACAACATCGCTTACTAGCCCAGCACCATTCACTGCTCTATTCTATATGTTTGACTAGAAGCTGCTGTAGTAATGAAAAAGAAAATTGTTCTTTTAATATTTACAATAAAACAACCAATACATTATGTCCTCAAGCACTTAGGATCAATTTTGGCATTGAAATCTCCATCACTACAGCCACTGAAAAAGAAATATACTTTCAAACATATAGATGAACACTTAATATGATTTATTGGACTGTTCCTTTAAAGTTGCAGTATCTAAGAATTGACCACCTGTGTAATTCATACTCAAAACAAATAAAGGTTAGCATATCACCAAAGTGACTGCTCACTGCTTCTGACTGTAGCTGCATTTAGGCAGTTAGCACAGCTAGCCGTGCAGCTAGTGGTCCAGACTGGGAGCTTGGGAATCGGGGGGTGTTAGTGCTTACACCATTAGCACAGGACCTTTGGACCAGGACAGGCCTTTATACAGCTTGTGACCATGCTAACTTCAGTAGACATTTCTGTAGTACTATACATGGACATCATAACATCAAAACTGTTTTCTTCACATTCCGTTTATAATCTTAGTCATTTTTGAATTTTTTCAGCTAAAACCCTTACACATTGCACCTTTAATTTAAATAATTAGTTTTGGACTATGTGAGCAAAAGGTTCTCAAATGTAAATCCTTCTGTGGCTTTACAAAACCTCTCTTTAGCAGACTGAAACTGAGGAAGGACAAAAAGCAATGACATTGTCCAAGCTTTACTAATTGTGACTGGATGTGAAACTTAAATAATCCTGCTCAAACACTATCACCCATTCATTAAACAACCGATGTGTTAAATGTGGTTAAACGCTATCATAATGACAAAACACCTGAGGCACCATTAGAAATGTCTGAACACATTCCTCCACAGCACACTATCGATCAGTCCTCTCTGTACAGCACGTGATTTAATAGCTGACGAGACATGTGGTAGAAGCTGCGCAGCAGAGGCAGTGCACAGGACAGTACAGTGACAGAGGGCAGTGACTCTGGTCAGACTGTGATGGTGTGGGCTTTGAAACGAGGCTAAAAACGTAGACTTGTATAACTTTTGAGACAGGAGGGTGATACAGACGATGGTTCCTCTTGTGTTATGCAGTGACTGTTTAACAGCATGTGTAGGAGTAAACCCACACATGGAGCACTAGCATCACCCTTTGGACTGATGTCATACTGCAGCCAGCCTATCAAGAGAATCTTTCAAAATCCTAAGGTTAGGGTAGCTGTGTGGTAGCAGTACATACACAACACAAGCACAAGGCGGTAAGGGGAGCTGTGCACAGGTCTGCCACGTGATGTATGAAAAGTCTTCCATTAAAATTTGAACTTAAACCAGTAAATTTTGCGGTCGCTGACACCATGTCCATGTCAGATTAGACAATCCACTCTTCTGATGAATTAAAAACTATCCTTGGTCTGATGGTTTCAAAATTCTAAATGGGCACACTGCTTCATACCTGTCTGAACTCCTTAATTCCATCCCACGCTCTCTGCTCTCAGAATACAATCCTCCTGTCTGTCCCCTGAGTTTAAAAGAAGTCAGCAGGCTCCCTTCTTCCTGTAAAGCCTTCCTGTTGACATCAGACACATGTGACACTGCTGAGGCCTTTAAGCCCAAACCTAAAACACACTTATCTGTTTACTCTTGGAATACCCTAGGACTGACGCCACAGTATTACCATTATACTTTGGGCAGGTCGGTCTCACTGTTATTGTATTGTTTACTGTTATTGTTATTCTGAATGAATCTGTAGAGCCTACACATAGAGAGCACAGAGTTCATGTTTGTCTTTAGATGAGGTTACTATAACCTACCACATCTCTCTGATCCTCAGATTGCCTGTTGTCCCACAGGCACAGCTGTTTGCCTGTCTCCCTCTGACACTTCTCTTTCTCCTTCCTGTAAAGACATTTGTAATGATACTGATATCGGGCTATACAAATGACATTGGCTTGACTTGACTAATAAAAGGTCTAAAGTGAATCCAAAGTGGAACCTTGAAATTGCTTGTTTTGTCCGACCAACGGTCCAAAACCCAAAGCTGTTTCATTACCTGTTATATATGACAGATTTCTGTAATTTATGATTGAAAAATGACTCAAACGATCAGTGTTCACAGCTAATTCTCTTTCGATGAACTGATCGATTAATCCACTGACATTTGAAGCTCCTGTCGCTTTGAGCAGCAGTTATTCGTGAGATTGCTGTTGTCACTACAGCCCCACTGATACTGGCCAATATAGTCAGCTGATACTGGCCTAACACTGACTATCCTGCTGGCATATGTTGTCCAATACGAAAGCTCATTCTAATGCAGATTGTGAAGCTTGGGGTAATTTATTATTATCAGATCCCCTGTGAAGATTACTGCTTCTGTACACTGTCATTACAGACAATAAAGTTTATTGTTGAACTGTAAAATGCTCTGCCTGTTTGATAACCACACTTAACAGATTGTTGCAGGAACTGTGTGCGGGCTGTATAAGAAGACACATCAATATGAGGATCTTTTACTCTGTAATGTCGGCATATGCCAAAAGTGTAGTTGCAATGGTCATATAAGCGGGTCTCAGAGGACCCATGCTCTTCTATTAGCCTCCAGCTGATGTAAATGACCTCATACTGCTCCCTTATCACGGCCTGCTAATTCTTCTATAATCTTATAATCACAAATACACGATTGCTCTTATCAGGCGAAGTGAAATGATTGATCAGAGCGGTCATGACCTACCTGCTCACCCCGGGTCACCTCCATGTGGTGCGGCAGGACTTCCTCCTGCTGCAGCAGCAGCTCAGCAGCTCTGAGCAGCTTCACCCGCCGGTTCTGCTTTTATAGTCTGGATCCTGCAGCACGCCGCAAATTGAGGGAATGGATTTCCAAGACAAAACCTGCAACTCAATTGATCCGACCTTGAAAAAAAATAAAATAATAATACATTGTCGTCGATGACGCTCTTTGTTAATGTTGTTGTTGGCGGGGCTCGAACAGTGATTCACATCCGCGCAGCCAATATCAATCGGCTATGAACAGACACTCCTGTCATTAGGCGGAGAAGGTTATCAATCCCACGTTTCTGACTCGATAACATGAGGAAGTGCAACTGATGTCACTTCGTGGGCTTGAGGATTAAAGTTCATCAGCCGATCGGTATGGACATATCCCTGGAAATGATGACGCACTCAAATAACTTCTGATCATTAAGGCCCGTTCACCTGCGCACCGTCCACACGGTGATATTGGGTTTCCAGTGCTTTATTGTTGGAAGGCTCCACCTTCTTTATTGGGAAACGGGCCGCCATGATTATTCAAACGTCTTGAAGACTATCGAGCTGCCACAACAAGGCGCAGAGTCGACTGTTTGAAAGTTATAGCTGCTCTCACGCTGTGAAAAGGAAGGAGGGGCCCGGCCGTCTCCAGGGGGCCCCTCACCGATAATTAGCGATCAATCACGAATTAGTTTAAAAGCTCGAAAAGAACACCGAGAGCACTATTAGATTTCAAAGATTCACTGCTCTCCAATAATTGCTTTGGATTTTTACAAGGAACCAAGGCCTTCCTCTTTGTTTTTCTTATCTCTGCCACCAAGAGGTTCTCACCACCAGTCCTCAGAAAAATGCACCTGAGGCCGACTTGTTTATTGGATGTCTATAATGCATATTAATGAACATAAGTTTCAATTAGCTAAATTGAACGACAGAGCTGTGATTCTGATCTGCTGGCCATCAGATGAATCATCCTCCTCCTGGCTATCATAAAGTTGATGGATCAACTACAAAATAATCAACTAAATATGATGTGTGAAAAAAGTATGTAACACAAGGACAATGAAAGATTTAAATATTAAAACATACAATTTTATCCCATGGAATAATGATTAAGAAAAACTATGTTCATAGCTGATCCTAGAATACCAGAGGCAAATAGTACTGCATGTAAAACACTGGTGTATACAAAAATAATCATAACATAGTCAGTAAAACATTGTATTTACTATATTGTAGGAACTAAGAAGCAAATGCAAAATTGTATGATCATAATCAGTATATTTTGTATCGTTCCATTTCATTAGAGCTATTTTTCGGACCACTAGAGGGCAGCAGACAGAGGCTGTAAACACAACACTGACTTGGTGGAGAGGCATATCATCACTTTCTGAAAACTGAAGGGCAACCCCGCCAAGTTTACACATTAAAATGTGTTTACAGGTGTTGGAGAGTCCTACTGCATATGTCAAAAAGTGGCATCAAGCCTTTAATGGCCCCAGAAGCTGCATGTCATTTAGTGACTGAGTTGCATTGTGGGTAATATAGCACCAGGTTTGAAAAGCAGTCCAGCAGTCCAACTTTACACTCCGCTTGGACTCATTATAGACAGTTTAAAAAAACAAATGATCAGAAACGTTACAGCAGAACAGAGATATCACCTTTTTATTCCACAGAGTCTTCTTTCTTTTCAAAACCTGGTGCCAACATTTTCCCACAATGCAACTTTACCACTATGTGACTCCACTGGAGGCAACTAGATTACATGCAGCTTCCTCCGGAAGCCACAAAAGACTCTATGCTACTTTTTCGCACATCCGTTACTATCAGCATATTCAGTAATACTCCCCAGACCTGCAAACATGCTTTAATGGCTAAAATCGGTGGAGTTACCCTTTAATCAGCTGAGGGTAACGGTGGAGTAACAATCCTCACTAAGTTCAATACATTTCACATTACACAGGGTCATTTGACTGTTGTTTTATCAAAACATTGATAATAACCTCTGTATTTGTATTTAAAAGTTCCTGCACACTATGCGGTTCATTCTTTTGGCTGACGAGGCCTCCCCTGAGACAGGGATGTGTACAGACTGTGCCTCTCTGCCGCCTGCTGCCTGACAAAAAACGCTTTTATCGCTCTTATTAATAAATGGAATCCGGTGACATCACATCATTTCAAGTATACTTCCGCCTCCCCTGATCCTGAGCAGAGGTCTGATAAGAAATAACTGAAAACATGTGTGTGACTGTGAATGGTTATGGAAGCACTGATGGGTTTTGATTAAATGACTAAACTGCATTTATGGAACAGAGACTGTCAGTGTCTCCTGTTGATTGTTGTTTATATCCCCTCTTTAAGGACACTCATCCTGTCATGGTCACAGTTTTTCCCTTCTCTTCCTCTGGTGCTTACGTTCCTGACTCGTCGTTCCTCATCTGACCACCAGATGTCCTTGGTGTGCTTCACTTTTGTACACCTGTGACCTGCTTCAACAGCTGCCGTTAAGTTGTTTAGTTCTTCTTCTTCTTCTTCTTTTTCAACTTTATTTTCTTCATACTTTCCTTTTTTAAATCCGTCTTTCATTTTACCCTGTTGACCCTCTTTCTTCTCCCCTTCTTTCTTTTAACTCTTTCCTTTATTTCTTATTTCTACACTTTCTTTCTTTTATTCCTTCTGACCTTTCTCCTTTCAACACTTCTTTCTCGAGTTCTTGTCATGCTTTGTTCTGCTTTTTCTAATCTCTGTAAATCGAGAGGAGGATTGAAATACTTTTGTCTCTTTTATCTGTAGTTTTTTGTGAGGGTCCCTTAAAGTCTCCAGATTAATGAAGGGCTACACATTCTGATGACATGAAGATGTTAATTGTATTTTAGCCTCACATTTCTAGTAGCCAGTCTAGGAAATTCAGCTCTTTGAAACACCAAACAAATATGAAAAAGGCAGGATTACCCAAAAAAGTAGAAGCCACTTCCGTAGATGGATTTGGTTGTTACAATGTGACACTCACACTGTGATGGAAGTAATTCCTATTTTCTGGGAATTTCAGCTCCATAGAGTGGTGTAGGGATGACTACCTGGAGGTTAGCATGGCCCGAGTTCCGTCTGTGGGATTTTTGGACTTTTTATATATTTGAATAACATTGAAAACAATGTCTATGACAGTCTCTTGCAGTAAAAAGCTAATGTTAGGCTACAAACAAGCTACATCACAGTCACATGACGTAAACGTCACCACCACTAAGCGTCTTACTACACAATTACTATACAGATTTTCTATAAATTGATTAGTGTACAAGTTGTAACATTAGAGTTGGAATAGTTTGTAACTAAAGTAGAGACAGACTAGTGAGTAGATGATTTATTAAGCAATTTTAAAAGTTTGTAGACATCAGTTGAACTCATATAACAGCCATTCAAATAGTGTTTATAGATTAACTACACAGTACATATTAACCAATTGCAAAGTCTGAACATCAGTTGAACTTTACAGTCAACACTGTTTTAATAAATGTTTTATAAAGCATTTAATTGTTTGTCAAACAGTCAACTCATGTTTAATTTTCTATAAATGAACAATTCATTCATGATGGATTTTATAATATGCAACCAGCCTTTGTGTCTTCTGAAAGGTGAAATGTTTGATGGTCACTTGACTTCATCAAACTGATCATGTGGTTGTGTCATTTTGTTGTGGTAAACTTTATTTTGTGAAGTGAAGTGAAGAAGTGAAATGGTGAAAAATGAATGGAATGCAAATGTGTGTGTGTTTGTTGTGGTATTACTTCCTCCAACACTGTAGGTGTTTTCTCATAAGAAAAGAGTCACTTCCTCTGAGTGTATTACTGTTAATGAACATTTATAGTTGCTCAATGTGTCCGCTCTGTTGTTCATGGTTTCCTCACGTATGTCTGTGTTTAAGCATGTGATTACCTGTCGGTTTCTGTATGATGTAATGTGTGGATGAGAGATATATCAGTAAGTGATCAGCAGTTCATCCACAGCACCAGCAGCTACTCAAAGAGGAAGGACCTTCTGTTGAAATCAATCAACGGCTCCCGCTGATACATCTGTCAGAGGTGAGAAGGGAAAGCTGAAGGAGGTCAGAACAGTTTTTGTGATGCATGTTTTCTATTTAAATGACACTTGCTAATTTACTTTTTGGTACATCTTAAAGATATATTTTGGTTTGTTTGGCATGAGGTGGTTTGAGCTACCCAGTTCACAGATCTCTGTGAGTTCTACCATGTTATGTTAAAAAATCAAAGCTGTCTCTTTGAATGGATCCCTGTTTATTTCAATGAACAGGTTTTGCTGCATTTTTGTGTTTTTGATGTTCCATGAAGACATAAAGGATGTCTGACGTTGAATCATATCCATATGACAGCGTTTCTAATCAGTTGCTGTACATCCCCTAAATAATACTTCTCCTCATGCATTTGGTACTTTATGGAGCAGCTGTTAATAACGGAAGCAGAGATGCAAGTGGAGTGAAAGGAGATATAGACAGGCAGAAGATGGATCATTACTGTCAGCCTAGAATCCTTTATCAAAGTTCGGAATGGCAAGAACCAGCAAGAGCAAACTTTATTTTGAAAGTATCTCACTAAAATGATCCCTCCTCCTCAGGTCTTCATCATGTTAAACCAGGGCTCTAAGCATTTTTAGTCCAGTACATTCATAAATAAATAACACAAGCAATATAACTGTCACAAAGGTACCCCGGTCAGTAAAGGCTACCCACTGTGACAGTAACTGCTGTAGGTGTGTGCTTTGTGCTCACTGAGTTAACAGGAGCTGTTGAATTCAGCAACTGAATGAAAGTTCATCCCTGCTGCTCACTCGTTCTTTAGCTAGTCTGCTGTTAGCCCAGCACACTGCTGTCAGGCTAACCATATCCAAGTACTTTAGGTTTCATTCAAGTGTAAGGAACAGCTATTATTATCAAAATGACAATAAACAACGAACAGGGCTGTTGTTAGTACTCACGGCTGTCAGGTCAGCAGACCATGCACAATGAGTTCATGGGCAGAGTATGTAGGCAAGCAGGTCGCCTGTCCTGTCTCTTCATACAGGCTGAATGAGACAATTTGTTGGTGTTAATAGAAGCCTGCAACAGCCACAGATGCTGGATTTCATTTCTTCTCTCTGAGAACATTTGATTTATTGGTTGTTGTCAGGATGTCACGAGATTCTCTCCAAAAATCTTGCGTAAACACATTCAACATTTACACAAGCTTTGTAGAGATTATTTAAGTTTCCTGAGGTATGTTTGTGTTCATGTCTGTGTAAGTAACATTTCAGGTTGAGACGTCAGGATGAAGACCCCTGTTCTGCTCTCTGCAGCCCTGCTGCTGGTTTCTCTGATTCCAGCTGCAAGTAAGCTTCAGCTTCACAGCAGTTTCTTTCATTATTACTCAACATAAAAAATCCCTTTTAATGGTTTTCTTCTCGAGTGGACAAAACACAGTGTCCACAGAGGTCAGATCACCAGTCTGTGACAGTATACAACATTTTTCTACTCCCCATTTCCTCTACTCTACTAACTTTGACTTCCCTTTTTTTAGGTTCTGATCTAACGCCCTTTACTGTCCTTGTGGCAAACTCTGTGACACCCATCCCTTACAAGAACTACAGCACTGCCGTGGTCTTCAGAGGGATCTTGTTGGGTGGATTGAGGAGACTGCAGAACTCAACCAAAGACTTCACGTCAGTTCATCACATCAACTGTTTCTTTAAGCTGAAACACTAGTATGAGCTAATGACATGCATTTTTTAAATTTAGATTAACACCTTGTGCTATATTTGTTCACCAATTGGAATTATACACCTACAGAGGGTTCCCTTTCTACAGACTACTCTCAGGGACAGGGACAACGCCCTTCTTTCTTGTTCTCTTATTTTGTGTTTCAAAATCATTTTTTTTGTATTTGGGTGTCACTCAAATTGGAAAGTATCATGAGATAACTTTTGCTGTGAGTTGATTGACTCACCTTGCTTAATCATACTTCCTCCAGTTGAGCAACATTGAGTCAGAATGAAGTCAGGTTGGATTTTTGCCTAACCCCGCTTCTTCCTGTCCAAACTACGGCACTCCATGTTGGGCTGAACTCTGCGGGACAGTAACGGTCGCAAATCATGCAAATAATAGCTTGCCTCCAGGAAATTTAGGCAGTATAGCAGCATTACAAAATGCAGAATTTAACAGGACAACAGCTGCTAGTATAGACAACAACGTATGCAATGTCTGTAGTTTGTTAACTGTGTTCAGTTGACTGCTACCGGTCAAATCATGTCTGGTTTTTACCCGAAAAAGGCAGTGTGTTCAGGCCAGCAGCTTTTCCAAAAGTCTCGGTTTTCAAGTTCCTCAAACGCCTGAGTAGTGTGGAAGCCAGGTGTAAACAAAACATATGCATTGGAAAGTGAAAACGTGTCGTGGATGTAGCCTCACTGAGAATGCCTCGATCATCAGGAGGCATTTTCCGGGATAGGTCTTATTCTGTTTCTCTCCATTTTGATTTCTTTCTATTTCACTTTCATTCTTTTATTTTTAAGTGCCTGCTGTGTTTCAGTGCTTCAGAAAGCATTTTATAATGTCTTTGTATAAAAGGTGAATAACACTTTTCTGGTCACAATTGGTCATATCCAAGGCCTCCATCAATCATTTCCTGTTGTCCTGCAGGTTCACCTACACAGAGGATCCAAACTACGGCCCGTTCCTGCAGAGTGTCAACGGCTTGCCTGGAAGTCAAAGGAATCGTACCTACTGGGAGCTACTGGTAAAGAACCCTGACGGCCAAACCATCAGGCCTGATGTTGGTGAGTCAACCAAGAAGAGATTTATCTGTCTGTCTGTCTGTCTGTCTGTCCAATGTCATTTAATACACATCATTCTTATTCTGCCTGTAAGCCTGTATGAATTTATACCATCTTTGGATCTGGTTTGCAGGTATTGGATGTTACCTTCCCAACAAATATGAGACAATCATCCTGAACTACAACAAATACTGAGGAATCAGCAGCCACAGGACATCAAAATGAGACCTGAAGAAGAGTCAGATCCAACTGTGTTATTCTACTGTATTTTATATATCATTATTAATCAACTAGGACAGATTGGTCTTTGGTGTCCAGTAAGAATTCGTAGCTGAGCACATGGCCCTCCATGTTACAAAGTCAAGTATACACATGGAAACAAACCATATTGTTGTATAACTGAGATGGAAACAGTAGATATATTGTGTCTTGACTTTCTTATGATTACCTTTACGGGATTCTACCTTCACCTGGAAATCCTCAGTTTGGGAACCTGGTCATTAAAATGTACACTTGAAGATATTAGCTCATTCATTGTCTATAGATTGTCTATTAATCTTCTTTATCATGTCCTCTGTCAAACTATGTGTCAATGAAGAGTAAGTGGAGTTTAGTAAAGTTTGGAGTTTTCAGTCTATTTTCTGCTACAGTCAGTTTGCTTTACATTGTTTTTTTTACAGTCCAGTCTCCTTGAGAAAATGTTGGCTGTTGACGTCTCTTCAAAAGGGTACATTCAAATATGTACGTGTCATGGGCTGCATGCCATATTGACATTTCGACAAAACGTGCCATATGGAGTTCCCATCACACTTATAGTCAGTGACCACAGTGTGAAACAACCAGATATTTTAAAGGAGACCTTGGGATAATTTCTAGCTGTATTTGAGGTAACAGAATCAAGTTTTTTCAACTAGCACATGACGTTTTCCTTACTTTAACCAAGTGCTTTTTCATAACATAAAAGTTGCAGCGTGTTCACACACACACAGGGGTTATAAAAGAACCAGCATGGTAAGTGTCCCAAAATCAAAACTTCTTCCTCTAATGAGAATGCATCGTTGCTTGTCACTTGTTCAACATGTCTTCGGTTCTTTGTTCGTCATACATTGTGTCCTCATATATGATGTTACATCCAACAGCAATATGAGCAGCTCAAAGAGGACAGATCTTCTGCTGAAATTTTAGAAAACTCAAATACCTCTTCTCGATTTTCAGAGATTAGAAAAAGCAGAACAAAGCACAACCTAGCAGAGCAAACAGGAGAGACTATCGTACTGTAATTCATCAGGGTGTCAGAAACACAGTTCTCACTGTGTGCATTAGCAAGTGTCTACTAACATGTTAGCTATATTAGCTCTATGAAGTGAAAATACATGAATGTGTCTATAGCTGGTTCTGCTGTCACTAGAGGGTCAAAATACCTTTAGGTCAGTGAATATATATATGAATAAGGTCTCTCCATCAAAACAAAACCAGATACATTTTCTGACTGACGTGAGGGGAGGGCCGGGTGGAGCAGCTGGCAATTGCCGCTGCAGAGCCAGGCTGTCTGGAGGAATAAACACTGGTAGTAACATCTGAATCTGCCCCTCACCAGTTATGTGAATCTTCTCCATGTCTGTGACATATTCCATACATACAGACATTAAAACTGTAGTGAAATGCTGCTACGATGTCCATATGACTGTCTACAGGTTATTTTTCAGGTCGATTTTGCTGAGAACCGTGTGTGTGTGTCATGGTAGAAATAGGCGAGAGTCCGAATCTCTAGTGTGTCCAGCCTGTTACTCTATGTTGTAGAGATTTGACTACGTGAGAACATGTCCACATGAACTTTAAAGACTGTGCTGATTTGAATAGAAGCAGCTGCACTCAAGTCAACTGACATTCAGCCATGTGAGTGTTTGATTTTCGATCTATAATGTTTCTATCAGTTATTTCAGTTTGATAAAGAATTGTTATTTAAGTTCAAATGCATATCACACACTGACCATGATATAATTTATTATGATTACATTAAAATTATTCTATGAATTTTGTATTTGTACATAGAAACTTTCTGCATCTTAGAAGTATGAAAACCTCAGGGACACTGTGACCTTTCAACCACTGGTGTAGTCCAGGGTATACGCGGGTATACCCACTTATTTGTCAGCCAGCATTGCGTATATCCACTTCTAAATCCCCCTGATTTGCACGCAGTAGAGTCACACCGGTGAACACCGAGGTGATTTCATCCCCCTCACTTATTCCAAGGGTATTAAACCGTTTGCCCGCCCTCGCAGTGTACCAGCGTAGCATATGAATAGCAGCGAAACCAAGCCTGGCCAGAGGATGTGTGGTCTGGCTTGAATGTCCTTAATTCGTGTTATGCCGAACGTCACGGAAGTAAACTCAGTATTGGATGAAACCACTACTTATAAACAAGCAAAATCACTCGTGATCTGTCACTATTGGTCACCCTGGGTCATTATAAATGTATATACACCCACACATAGCGTGTTAACTTGAGAGAAAAAATAAATAATTTTGTGTATCTTTTTTAACATAACATTGGCCATTGCTAATGACATACACAGTAATTTAGCTAGCATACTTTAATTAAATGAATCGATTCAAGCTCAAATTTAAGTCTATGAGTCTATAATTAGGCTCTACTGAGCCTGATCTATTTATACCAGAGATTTTCTTAAAATGAAGTCAATACCTTTTAAAATGTTTCCTGCAAACTGCAGCGTGCAGTTGTAAACCTAAACTTCCACAACAATCTACAGTGCTGCATAGTGAGGAAAATCCCACTTCTCATGCAGTGTATGAAACGGCTATCTGACTAGTTAATAATGTAGAATCTTGTCTGTAAATAAATAAACTGGCTTGCTTTGTGGCATGTCAGCTAATATTAAGCAAACCAGGTGGCAAACAAAGTAATGCAAGCCAGGTAAAGTTAATGGTAACTGACAGTTTTCTAGAGACATCCACTGATTTTGACATTATTCAACATGATCATTATTATTTTTGTTAGGAATGCCAAAAAGGAGGAGGGCGACTGAATTCTGTCATGTAAGTGGAGTCATGTGACAGGAGGGAAACAGAAAGCTATCTCTCAATCCATAAATGCACTAATTCAAGTTTATAGTAGTACATTCATATTCTTGCATTAATGCCATGTAGGTGTTCATTTACGTAACTTAAGGCTATTTGTTGGAGCTTAAAACCTTTTTTTCAATGAAGAAAATCTCCTAAATCAACTCATCCCTGTTACTGCTCTCAGAAACTAGAAAAGAATATAAATGAAGACAATGAAATGCAATTAAACTATTAAAATCTTAAATAATAAGAGGAATAAAATAATCTAAAGTACAGTAAAGGCTAGGATGAAAGATTAGTTAAAATCGATTAGAACAACAAAATATATGTAAAAAACAAAACTAATAAAAAGCAGATAAATGAACAACAAAAGAAAGGAATGTTTCCTAATCAAAATCAAGGCTGTAGAGGTTTGTTCTATATTTACATGAAATATATCAACACTTCCATGTTCAGGAATATTAACATTGAGTTCTTTATGTATGATGTTTATGAGGAATGGAAGTCCAGCAGTGAGGACAAAGGAGAGCTAAGGAATAAGGAATAGTTCACACAAAATGCATAGTTGTCTCTCATTAGTCTGTGGGCCAGTGTTGGTTTAGTAATTTCATAATCCTTCCTCCCTGAAATCAAGCAGCAGAGATTATGTGACAATTAGCAAATACTACTGATGGATGTTTGGGTAACCTAACTAGAGTAGTTTTACATGTCACTGTTTCTAAAACAGGGCATGTTTCTTGGCTGCGTTAAAAAAGGGCAAAAATTGAGAGTATACCCACTTCTCCAGGGACCACTACACCACTGCTTTCAACATTTTACATATAAAACATAGTTTTGATGTATTTTAAAGCATTACCCAACAGTGTATAAAAACAGAACTTGAACCATTATTGAATCAGTAGATTTGACATTTATCAAAGAAATATTCAGACTGTTTTGATGACTTGCTTTAGTCAAACATTTCCTGGTTTCATTTTCTCACATGTGACAATTTGCTGCTTTTCTTGTCTTAAAGCTACCTAAAGTAGACCAAATCAGTGTGAGGCATGGACTCAGACAAAACAAGACATTTGAAGGCTTGACTTTAATAATAGAATATAGAATAGAGTTATTGATTAAGAAAATAATCAGCAGATGAATCCATAACAAAAAATAATATTACGTAAAGCCGGATATAAAAGAGTTAAGAATTCCCATAAGTAACGATTACTTTTAATATGCTGGTATATAATAATAATAATAATAATAATAATAATAATAATAATAATAGATTTAATTTATATAGCGCCTTTCAGGGTACCCAAGGACACTTGACAAAGTGGAGTAAGCATATATGAAAACAAACAAAGCAAAGAATAAATGGAGCGCCTGTCAGTCAGCATGGAGGGAACAGCCGCACCACCGTCCACACCGCCACCAGCACCGCAGGGAACCGCACCCTCCGTCCAGAATCTATGGAGGACTAAACCTGACGTAAGTATAAATAAATAAACAAATACATAAATAAATAAATGTATAAATAAATGCGGAAATAAATAAATAAATGCGGAAATAAATAAATAAATGCTGAAATAAATAAATAAATGCTGAAATAAATGTATAAATAAAAGAATAAATGCTTTATATTTATTTCTACATTTCTGTGTCCATATGTAAATGAGGAGGTAGGAGGTCCTAACCTCAATCAAGAGCATGATTTGTCAAATCGGAGAGCCAGACAAAAGCAAACGATTCCCGATCCCGTGCCTTGCTCCCTGTAATGTTGTAAACCAGCTCCAGTTAGTGCAATGGCCTCCACTGGGAGGCCGCTGGCAGACCTGCTGCGGGATGTGGCTGACCTGCTTGAAAATTGTGAGTTTCTTCTGTTTATGCCTGTAACAAGTATAGCTGGAAAGAGCTTAATAAGCTTAACAGCTTAATAATAATTGAACTAGGCATCCAAATGATTTTCACTGCTTTGTTATTTTCTGTACAGAGCCGAGCACCGCTAACGCGCCAAGTTCCCCTCCTCCGCCGACACATCATGACACCCAGACAGCCAGTGGACGGTAGGTTTCTACAGGGAACAGTCTTTGATTCTAAATCTTATCTGTGGACAAAACTACTATTGCCAATGATGAGTGATTTATTTAGTGGCGCTGTGCATTAGCTTTAGCAGATCACATTGCTATAGTGTGCGATGCTAAAATTAGCCAACATATTTCCCCGGCGATCTCTTTATATTATTTTCTAACATTGAGCATGTCCTCTTCACTTGGTCCCAGCCGAGGTTTCAAGACTGTTTGGGCCATACATGGGAGGGACAATGACAGCAAGACGGCGATCCGTTGCTGGGCCCGCTCAACTTTATTCCTACACACATTCATTCTGCTGTCTTGTGGACAAAAACGCGGACCTCGTCCCCAATCGAAACGCCAAAGACAGACTTGCTGCAGCAGGTTTAGGGGAAAAACGTCTTACATTTCGAGATATGTCAGGCATCATGATGACTATTGACACCATACAGCCTATGATTGACACACATTTGTCCTGTCAGTGCATGTCTAATAGTGTATATGAATTTCGGATTCAAATGGAATTAATTCGAATTGAGATTGCCTGCCTCTTCGCCGTCCGGCACTTTGTCCTTCAGAGGCTGTAGAGGGCTCAATTTTAAAGCTTTTTGTATCATGAAATAAGAAAATCTAAGGAATCTGTTGGTACAAGCCATGAAATGCTTGTCAGAAACTTGTCTTAATAACGCTCCAAATGCTAAAAGTTTCAAAAAACAGAAAAAGTCATAACTATGTTAGACCTGTTATTTTATTATCATCTTCTCTTTTCAGGTAGCCATACAGATGCAAACGAATTTAAAGAATTTCTGTGTGAAGCCTATCCAAAACTCAGACAAGGGGGTGGATTTGAGTTGCTCAGAATCTCTGGGACAACACGCAGTCGCCACCTGATCCTCATCCCCTGTCCCAATGAGAGTTATCATGTAAGACACTTGAAAGATCCCCAAACCCAGATTGGTCATGCCACGTTTTTCATACGACCACTCCAAAGGAACCTGAATCTGGACCCTGTAAGTTCCTCACTTTTCAACTGGCGTTCCCATTTTAAAAATGCAGACTGTGAATGACAGTCACATAGTTATAGCTTTTGTTGAATTTTAAAATGATCTTGTTTATAGGACAGTCGACCAGATTGCGGTAATGAGCTAATTGGACCACCACAGACATGTGTCGGGTGGGGAGAGGAGTTCCCTTTTTCACGCATAAAAGCTCATAGCAATGAATGCATGAGGTATGCTCTACAGAACTAAAATGTCACATTTGTTAATCCCGCTGTATGTGTAGTCAGCCATGAGGTGTAAAACATTTTGAGTGTGCGTGTGTGTGTGTTAAACAATTGTAACTATAGATGTCTAAGTGCAGGGCAAACATGACAAATCAGCACATCAAATGTTTTATTATTGTGGGCCCAAATGTTAGTTATTCTGTTGCCAACAATCCATCTGAAAGCCATATTGTTCATACATTGTTTTGCATCCAAATGTGGAGGATATAGATCCTGGATATTGGTCTTGAGGGAAAGTTGAGTTTGAATGGAATTGAATTATCATAATTATATGGCCATCCTTTTCTACTTTTAAACTTTAGTTTTACTAGATTGCAGTGTTTTTGTGAGTGTGTTATGGAATATTAAATTAACAAGCCAAACTAACAAAAATGACCTCTTTTTACTCAAGACCATCACAGAGCAGTGGTGAGGTTGAGGTTGCCACAGAAAGTGCCAACTCCTCCAGAAGTGAGGGTAGATTTGTCAGCATGTTGACAAGACCACAGGTGAGGGAGACAACAAGGGCCAACAATTCAGACTCCTCAGTGCCACCTCAGGGATGTGTGCCTGCTCCTGAGATTATTGATCTAGATCCCACTGAAGAGAGAGCCTTCCCAGGTTTGTTATGTAATTAAACATTACATAATTTATTTCAATAACTTTTTGCTCTCCGTATATTAATTGATCCAGTATTAATTTCAACATTTGAACAACTACTTTTAGATTGGCAAATTGCACCAAATCCTGCAGAGGCAGCAAAGAGATTCAAAGAAGCCATTTTAAGTCAGCACACAACCGGAAAATCTTTAAGTCTTACCATGGATCTTCGAGACAGTGCAGTGGACAGGGAAAGGGCACTCCTTTCTTTTTATAAGATGGCTAATGTTAAGTGGGCTTGTCCCTTGACATGCACACTTGAGGGTAAATTGCTTACACATGCAAAACTAAAGATAAAAAAATATATATTTTTTTACAATTTTCATTTAACTGACGTCTGTACCGTGATTTTTGCTTTTTTCAGGAGATCCAGCTGTTGGTGATGGTGTGACTGACCATTTCTTTGCAACCATCATGAACATCAAAAGTTCAGTATGGTTTTGAGATCAATTTTGGTAAGTAAATATTCACTTCGGTGTTTGGTTAATACCAACTCCAGACTGAAAACAGATCTGTCTTCCAAGACCTTTACGCTTATCCTGAGATTACTGAACTTATTCCTAAATGTGAATGTAGCTGCTGTGAACCTTTACGCTTCTACAGGATCCACCAGAATCTTCAGTGGCTGATTGATATTTCCTTAACTGATGCTGTATGTCAGTTAAATATCTATGTCCTTTACATTACTATCTATATACCAAGTTTTATGTGTCTTATCACCAGTGGGTGATGTCAACTGCATGATTGCTTATTGTCGATAAGTTGTGCTATCCCTGTTTGTTGTATCATATATGAATACTTATGCAAGTAATGAGATCAAGACTTTTAATTAAAATTCATTCTAATTGTCATTATTAGCTTGAGGGCACAGCAGAATTATCATCTGAAGAAAAGCACATCATCAATGAGTTGGCACTGTCCTGGGATTTGCGTCTAGTCACATCTGAGAACAGGAGATGGCTGCTTGACAAACTGCTCCTCCATGCTGTGAGTATTCTGTACTAAATAGCTCATATAATCAGACTGACTAATCAGAGTAAAAGTTTTGATGTAGGACTACATTTTGACTTTTTCCTGAGACACACAGATGGGTGTTGATGAAGTTATTAATAATAATATGGCTATCTGTAGAAGATTTGTAATGCTGCTTGGCTTTTCCATTTTGATGCAAATATTTTGCAGGTACTTGGAAGAACCTCCAGACAAGTCAAACAGTTACGAAGGGGTTTAAAAGAGACACTGATCTGGCCTTTACTAACTGAGAGGAAAGACACAACTCCCCTTCTCTTTCCAAGAACATCTGATTTACAGTGCACACCAAGGGTAAGTAAAAAACACTCCTCCTAACTCATAAGAATTACCTTCCCAGAAATGACATTTATTTTCTACCCTCTGGCAGCTATTTGTTTCAGTTTATTACAACAAACATTAACCTGGAGAGATGGAAACCTTTTGCAAATAACCATTCAGCATTTGAATCCTTTATTGTCTTTTTTAAAGTTAATCCTACATTATATCACTGCATGAGTGAGTAGCTACTGCAAAAACATGGTTGTCCTCAAGTCCCTGCAAGTTGATTTTCCAAGGAAATTAACTGATACTAATTGCTGCCTTAAAAGAGGGAAACCAATCGAAAAAGTGATGGATGATTTAGAAAATGCTGACTGGAAAGTACTCAGTTTGCCATTTGCTGTAATTTTACCCATGCAAAACCTCTAGTATGGTTCTTAAAATTGACTACAACCATGCCCTGACCAAATTACAATTTGGATTATCAGAATTTACAGTTTTTCATATTTTCTGTTCTGTGGTTTATTGTGCTTTATATTACCTGGGCTGTTGGGAAAAACAAGTGTTAACTGATTTGAAATAAATGTCTGTCAGATGGTCTTGGAAAAGATAAACTGGCCAACACAGGATGAGGATGAAGACAGTGATGTCTCTTTGGAGGATACATGTAGGATCACAGGATTCCTTCGCACATTTGTTGAGAACGGTAAGTATGTACTTTTGACAGTTCCTTAGGTTATTTGACTGAAAGTCTGTAATGAGTGCAAATAAACAAATGTTGGTCAAAAACACAAGGATTTGCTTCCTCTGCTTTTTTATTAACTGTGGATTATCAGCTACATGAATAACCCAAAGCACAAATTAAGTAAAATTACGTTCTTTTTTTTCAGCGTCATACTGGATTGATGATACAAAATCATTTCGGGCAATAAAGTAAATGTTGACTTTCTTTCTATTTTGGTAGCATCTCCAAGCCTCCTTGGGAAACTCCTGCAGTTCTGGATAGGGTGGAATGTGCTGCCCAGACACTTGGATGTCAACGTGGTGGAGAGCGACTTCCCCAGTTCTTCCACCTGCTTCCTGCTTAAACTTCCAGGACATTACAAAGAGTATTCTAACTTTCAAAGAGACATTCTTGCTGCTATTTGTAGCACTGACACTGGGTTTGGAATGGTGTAAGGGCACATCAGTCACTGTACACCTTAGTGTACATTTGTTGTCTTGCTTGGCCAGCAACAAAATTTGGACTGCAGTATAAAATGCATTTGAAAGAGTGATATCAACTAGTTTCTAGTTCTGCTAGTGTGTGTAACACTGGTGCAGTAAAAAGGTCCGCATCCTTGTGATGTGGTGAAGCATATTTGTTATTTGCTTCATGTTTATACCATTGTCTTTTAGGTTTAATCTCACTGTTCACAATTGTTTTAAAGCTCAGGAGACTGTTACAGAGACAAATTGAGTTTTTGTTGTTCTTTATTTGTGGTATTGTTCTGAAACAGGATGCATGTTGCAGTTTCTCGAGCCTTCTGATTCAGAGACTGTAAGTCTCCACTCACATGTGAAATGAATACCTCAAAACAAGTTATCTTGATAACTACAGGACAGTTTCTTGTACAAGGCTCTGTTACATAACCATAATGGTTTTCAAAGTTTAAACTTAATGGTCAGAAAAAAAGTTCATTAATATTAATAAACATAAATTGATTATTGCAAAAAGTGTTTGTTTGCAGTCATATTTTACAGTGCAGCAAGTTTTATGACATCCGGTATAAAATAAAAATGCTGTCATTACCATTCATTTTACAAAAAAAAAAAACTTGAAACAAAGATGTGTTTGGCAAATAAGATTGCGATTCAACACAGATATCAGAACTGCTTAACTATAATACCAGCTTTTTTATCAGAACCTGAGCAATATGGATTTACTGGAGCATTTCTGATAATAAGCTCACACTTTGTACATAGACATTTAACACATTGGACAGAGGGCAATCAGGGTCTGGAAGACTTCCAACTTCCTGGTCAGTCAGTGAGCGCTGCAGCTGAACTTCAGGGACCACAACACCAGGCTGACGGTGACCACACGGTCCAGTCCAGTCAACTCCAAATGCCATGTCAATCTGCAATTGCAAGAGCTGAGGTTAAAGGGTAGGATAAAGGGTCAATCAAAATCAAAGTCTTAAAGATTTCTTTGGTAAATATGTCTACAGAACTCTTCTTCTCTTCGTCTTATTCATTCATTTACAGAACCTAGTTTGAAATGTCACTTGTTTATCATCTGGGATTCTGTATATAAAAACAGCTATGGCATTAGAAAGAGCTTGACTACAATTTCCAAGAGCCAATACATTAATTTTGAGAGCTAAGATGTATTATTTTCTCTCTAAATCACTGCTCCTTGTTTGACCACAACATTGTAGCAATACCTCACTGTGTTGAAAGTGCCAATGATAGGCAATGTAAATCCAACACATTTAGTTCCTAAACAACAGTCCACTTTTAGTTTGCAATATCCCATGCAGGAAATTAAAAGTTAAAGTAAAACAATTACTGAATAAATTCAAACCTGTATGGGGCCCTGCTGTGCCTCAGGATCATGGCGAGTCCACAGTTGCAACGGTGACTGGTTGCCCTCAGTGTGTAGTCTATGGCAGTTCCAGCCACGCTGGAAAAACTGAAGGTGCTTCAGTGTGTGGGGCACAAAGCACCAGTGCAGAGCACAGAGATGCATTTCATTGTCAAGATTAAGAAGGCCTTCTCTCTCAAGGTTGGTAAAGATGGTGTAGAAGACATCAAGCACTCCCACATAAACGTCTCTCCAGAGCCTTTCGATTCTGATAGGTATAAAGAAAAAAAATATTTATTCTACCAACATTTAACAAAACACAACATACATACCTTTACCTAACCCTTTTACCTACTGTTGGTGTATGACAACACTCCCATCAATGATAAGCACAGGAAATTAGAACTGAATTAAATAAGTAAGTAAAAAGTGTACGATGTAAATGTAAATGTACGATGAAAGAGTTTTTGGTTGCTGTAGTTGTTCCTCTGTCCATCTATACTGGCTGTGGAAAATGTAATGCTAAACATTCTATTGTAAGTGAAGGGTGGCCTTGTTCTGTGACTGCTGAGGCCTCATATTAGCTTCAGAATGAAGTTCAGATGAACTACAGAATGAGGCCTATAGATTTGTCATCACTTACATTGGAATCACACAAGAATAGTAATCTTCTCCTGGTCAGTATAGATTACAGAGAGAAAATTAGAGAACAACTCTTTCCATCAATTTACACAAACGTTGATGTTGAAAAGCTCATAATCTGCTGCCACGAAGCTTGAGTCAACTAAGATAGACTTGAAGACACAGGTTAAGTCAGTTTATATTGCCATCTTTTACAAATTGTTATTTTGATAAATGTTTGAATGGAAGATTATGTTACCTTTGGTTATGGACACTTCTGCCAGCAATGTGTGAATTCCTGTTCAATCCTCTATTAGACACCATGTAGCGTGCAACATCAACATTTTCCCCGCCTTTATCTGACCTCACACGTGATGGCACGCCATAGACATTGACAGCTTCCAGAAAGCTTTTTAGGACGGTTGCTGCACGATTGTTGGTGGCGGCACTCAAGTATACAATCAAACGACTAAAGCCGTCAATACCACCATGCACATCAACACGCCATCTGAAATAGATATGTATGAGAACAGATAAAGATTATTACCACTACCTGCATCATGCATCTCTGTATGTGCAAATTTAGGCCAGATTTACACAGAGCACACTGTAAAGCCTATTTGAACAGAACTTCTCTATCTAAAAATCTTTAATACAGAAACATAAATCAAAACCCTGATATACTTCTAGGTCAACATTTCTTTGTATTTAATTCCAGCTCACGAAATTTATACCCACACACGGCAAAGTGAATTTATACAAGGTTCTGGTGAGTATTTTGATTAAAAACAGTTTTTGAGGCCAGCTGCATGTTGTAGAGTTTTTAGTCTTTGGTCACTGACATTTTCTGTTTTTAGCACTGTGCTCCAGCATATTAGATTACAAAGAAGACAATGGCTGAGGTTAAAATGTTGAGTGCAACTTTAATTTGGGAATATTGACATCAATACTGGGTGTGAAAATTAAAAATTATTTTAAAAAAGTATAAAGTCTATTGTCAGTCAGGGATGTGCAGAGAATGTGAGGGGGGCAAAATTCATTACAGGCAATTTTGAAAATGATTTAATAAATATATCACTAGAATGGCTGGTACTTAAACAAACCAATGTCTGAGGTAAATTTCGACACCCACCTACCCATCCACACACATACACATGCAGAATATCAACAGGATATGAGCTGACTCTCATGACTGCGTGATAATTCACCACTCAATAATAAAATACCAATCTACCTAACTTTTAGTGGACATACTTTCACGGTGTGCAACCACAGGAATTACATCGCAGCGCCTTTTGCGACTGCCAGCTGTAGTGGTTCCGCTCAGCACTGTAACAGTCTCATAAGTTGTCGTCCGCATGTCAGTTAGACATAAAAACATGGGAAAATAGGATGAAAAATACTAAATTCCCCTCAAAGTTTCCCCCACTCTTCCGCTGTCCCAGTGCACCGTTTTGGTAAGCTGCAGCCTTCCTGTTATTCACATAATGTGTCTGCTCATTGAGTTAATGATAATGAAAATTGGATCAAAATGAACTGGGGTCTACACAGACACCGCATCTCACAGATATCACTGATGCTCTATAGATTCCGATGATGTTCTAGGCAGTTTCCAGTAACTTGCTGCAGACTCCACCTGTCTTGCCTGTGCACGTGCCATGCCAATCTGTATTGTTTCTGTGCAGGATGAGTCACAGTTGCTCGGTTGTTCATTGTTGCAAAGACTGTTCTGTGAATGAGAGAGGAAATGTAATCTGTTTTTTCAAGACGTCTTCCTTATGTGTGATGATTGATTGTTTGTGTATGATGTGACGTGTGGAGGTGATTATAAAAGTTTCTGACCAGGAGTTCTTCCAACAGTACAAGGAGCTGCAGCTAACCTGAAGAAAAGTTCCTATCGGACCTTGACAACTTGACAAACTTCTCCTGCACCTTACAAGTCTGTTTGAGGTAAGAGTGGAGGTGAAAGAGGGAGCAGGGAGAAGGGATAGTTTTGTCCTTGTCTCTGTTTGTCGACTGTTCAGATTGACAGTCTGTTGTCTGGCTGACAGGATGATGAGTCCAGCACTGCTCTCTGTAGCCCTGCTGCTGCTGCTGCTTCTTCCTGGGGGTCCAGTTGCAGGTAAGCTTCAGGACAGTCATTCATTTAAAACGTTTTATCATCCCTGAATACAGAAGTGTCTTCAGCCATGGGCATTGAGAAGGATCCAGGTTTAGAATTGCAGTTAAAGAACAGAGTTTGTCCTCTGCTTATTTTATTGTCACCAAACTTCAACTCATTTCTTTCAGTTTTTGGTCAGACTAGAATTATTGTCCTGGTGACAAACTCTGTGACAAACTCTCCCAATCACACCTACAGCACGTATATGTATTACAGAGGAATCTTGCTGGGCGGACTGAGGAGACTGCAGGACTCCGACTCCAACTTCACGTAAGATCACCACATCTTCTTCTTTCTGTATCTCCAGCATGAATAAGATGTCACTTAAATGAACACATTTTTTCACCTGTTGTAACTCCACACCCTCTGAGGGCGACAGCTTTCTTCTTGTTTGCACATTTTGTATTTCAAAGTGGCCTTTCATGTGTTTTGGCATTACTCTCCTCGTTCCTTTAATTGTCGGGTGACTAATCACTTATCACACTTATATCTGACCACAGCTAGAGTACAGCAAACAAAAATTAAAACTCCATCATCATCTCCTCCCTTCATGCTGATGGAAAGTCAGGTGAAGTTTCATAGTCCACAAAACTGGAGCTTCACAGCAAAACAGCGTTGCAGCATTCTCCAAAACAGCTGAAGTAGCTGGGGACTTGTTTTAAAAAGTAAAAAACAACCCTCGAAGCACAGTTGAAAGAACATATTATCAAGTAAATTTGGGATCGCAAGGCTTCTGGAGTCCTGGAATACGCTGGACAAGCTGTATGGAGCCATTTCATGTTTTTTGGGGGGTTGCTTAATTTCATAGTCAACACTACTACACTGTCAGACTTTATAAAACAGGCAGCAGAATTCCTTATCACAAAACATTCACTTATGATACTGATGTGAGAATACATCAGTAGATTACATTCTGAGTAAAGGAGGTGTCTGTCCTTCACAAAGTCATTTCCTGTTGCCCTGCAGGTTCACCTGCACAGAGGATCCAAACTACGGCCCGTTCCTGCAGAGTGTCAACGGTTTGGCTGGGAGTAATGCGGAGCGCACCTACTGGGAGCTACTGGTCAACACAACTAACAGCAAAATCATAGGACCTGATGTCGGTGAGTCAACCAAGAGAATACATTTGTATCCATCCTTTATCAATCAACATCAGTTGTATGTTGTTCTTTCGGTAAATTCATTCTTAATCTCGTCTTTCCCCGATGTTGTTTGCAGGTATTGGATGCTACATTCCAAATGACAATGACCAAATCAGTCGCCGCTGGACATCAAGATGGGATTTTTGGAATTAATATCAATCAACTATTTGCGTTTGCCATTCAGTGAGAAATGATATCTTAATACATGACCCTGTAATAGTAGTGAGTGACTAGACAATTTTGACAATAATTAAATATTTGGTGGTCATTTAACAGGCATCTACCTTCGTCTGATATTTCCTGCTTGGCAACCTGGTACTTCGTCATGAAGTTTCTTAGTTATTGCTGTAGATTGACATGCTACTATTATGCAGTTGAAAACACTGTGTGAATCCTCTTGAAATAAAAAACACACCCCAAAAAATGTTTCATTAACAGCATCAAATCTGTATATAGCATTATTACTGGTTTCCACTCTAGTTTCTGGTTAAATCCGCAGTTTTTTCAAAATAATGCAACATGTCATAAAATGTCCCGAACCATCCATCCATCCATTTTCGTCCGCTTATCCGGGGCCAGGTCGCGGGGGCAGCTGCCTGAGCAGAGACACCCAGACTTCCCTCTCCCTGGACACTTCCAGGCCAGCTGGGTGACATAGTCACACCAGCGTGTCCTGGGTCTTCCTCGGGGTCTCGGGGGACATGCCAGGAACACCTGCCGAGGGAGGCGTCCCGGGGGCATCCGAAACAGATGCCCAAGCCACCTCAGCTGGCTCCTCTCGATGTGGAGGAGCAGCAGCTCTACTCCGAGCTCCTCCCGGGTGACAGAGCTCCTCACCCTATCTCTAAGGGAGCGCCCCGCCACCCTGCGGAGGAAACTCATTTTGGCCGCTTGTATCCGGGATCTTATTCTTTCGGTCATGACCCAAAGTTCATGACCATAGGTGAGGGTAGGAACTTAGATTGACCGGTTAATCGAGAGCTTCGCCTTTCGGCTCAGCTCTCTCTTCACCACGACAGACCGATACAACGACCGCATTACTGCGGCCGCTGCACCAATCCGCCTGTCAATCTCACGTTCCATCCTTCCCTCACTCGTGTACAAGACCCCAAGATACTTAAACTCCTCCACTTGAGGCAAGAACTCTCCCCCAACCTGGAGGGATCAAGCCACCTTTTTCCGGTCGAGAACCATGGCCTCGGACTTGGAGGTGCTGATTCTCATCCCAGGCGCTTCACACTCGGTTGCAAACCGCCCCAGGACATGCTGGAGGTCCTGGCTCGAAGGAGCCAACAAGACCACATCATCCACGAAAAGCAGAGATGAAATCCGGTGGCTCCCGAACCAGATCCCCTCCGGCCCGTGGCTGCGCCTAGAAATTCTGTCCATAAAAATAATGAACAGAACCGGTGACAAAGGGTAGCCCTGCCAGAGTCCAACATGCACTGGGAACAGGTCTGACTTACTGCCGGCAATGCGAACCAGGCTCCTGCTCCGGTCGTACAGGGACCGTACAGCCCTTAACAGAGGGCCTCCTACCCCGTACTCCCGGAGCACCTCCCACAGAATGCCATGAGGGACATGGTCGAATGCTTTCTCCAGATCCATAAAACACATGCGGACTGGTTGGGCAAACTCCCATGAACCCTCGAGCACCCTGCGGAGGGTATAGAGCTGGTCCAGTGTTCCGCGGCCCAGACGAAAACCGCATTGTTCCTCCTGAATCCGAGGTTCGACTATCGCCCGAATTCTCCTCTCCAGTACTCTGGAGTAGACTTTCCCAGGGAGGCTGAGGAGTGTGATCCCCCGATAGTTGGAACACACCCTCCGGTCCCCCTTTTTGAATAGGGGGACCACCACCCCGGTCTGCCAATCCAGAGGCACTGTCCCTGACTGCCACGCGATGCTGCAGAGACGTGTCAACCAAGACAGCCCCACAACATCCAGAGACTTGAGGTACTCAGGGCGAATCTCATCCACCCCCGGTGCTTTGCCACTGAGGAGCTTCCCAACTACCTCAGTGACTTTGGCTTGGGTGATGAATGAATCCACCTCTGAGACCCCAGTCTCTGCTTCCTCTATGGAAGGCGTGTCAGTGGGATTGAGGAGATCCTCGAAGTATTCCTTCCACCGCCCGACAATGTCCCCAGTCGAGGTCTACAGCTCCCCACCTCCACTGTAAACAGTGTTGGTGGAGGACTGCTTCCCCCTCCTGAGGCGCCGGATGGTTTGCCAGAATTTCTTCGAGGCCGACCGGTAGTCCTCCTCCATGGCCTCCCCGAACTTTTCCCAGACCCGAGTTTTTGCTTCCGCGACTGCCCGTGCTGCCGCACGCTTGGCCTGCCGGTACCCGTCAGCTGCCTCAGGAGTCCCCCGGGCCAACCAGGCTCAATAGGACTCCTTCTTCAGCTTGACAGCATCCCTTACTTCCGGAGTCCACCACCGGGTTCGGGGATTGCCGCCACGACAGGCACCGGAGACCTTACGGCCATAGCTCCGGACAGCCGCATCAACAATGGAAGTGAAGAACATTGTCCATTCGGACTCAATGTCCCCAGCCTCCCTCGGTATCTGGTCAAAGCTCTCCCGGAGGTGGGAGTTGAAGACCTCCCTGACAGAGGGTTCCGCCAGACGTTCCCAGCAGACCCTCACAATACGTTTGGGTCTGCCAGGTCTGTCCAGCTTCCTCCCCTGCCAGCGGATCCGACTCACCACCAGGTGGTGATCAGTTGACAGCTCAGCCCCTCTCTTCACCCGAGTGTCCAAGACATACGGCCGGAGGTCAGATGACACGACCACTAAGTCGATCATTGACCTCCGGCCTTGGGTGTCCTGGTGCCACGTGCACATGTGGACACCCTTATGCTTGAACAAGGTGTTTGCTATGGACAAACTGTGACTAGCACAGAAGTCCAGTAACAAAACACCACTCGGGTTCAGATCAGGGAGGCCATTCCTCCCAATCACATCCCTCCAGGTAACACTGTCGCTGCCCATGTGAGCGTTGTAGTCCCCCAGTAGAACAACGGAGTCCCCGGTTGGAGCACTCACCAGTACCCCTCCCAGGGACTCCAAGAAGGCCGGGTACTCTACACTGCTGTTCGGCCCATAAGTCGAGACAACAGTGAGAGACCTATCCTCGACCCGAAGGCGCAGGGAAGCGACCCTCTCGTTCACCGGGGTAAACTCCAACACATGGCAGCTGAACTGAGGAGCTATAAGCAAGCCCACACCAGCTCCCCGCCTCTCACCGCGGGCAACTCCAGAGTAGAAGAGAGTCCAGCCTCTCTCAAGGAGTTGGGTTCCAGAGCCCAGACTGTGCGTGGAAGTGAGCCCGACTATTTCTAGCAAGTACCGCTCAACCTCCCGCACCAGCTCAGGCTCTTTCCCCCCCAGCGAGGTGACATTCCATGTCCCCATGGCTAGAGTCACCGTCCGGGGATTAGGTCGCCGGGGCCCCCGCCCACGACTGCCACCCAAATCCCACTGCACCGGCCCCTTCTGAACCCTCCGGCGAGTGGCGAGCTCACGGGAGGGTGGGCCCACCAGCCGGGACCCGGCCACCAGGCGCTCGCCTGCGAGCCCCAACCCCAGGTCTGGCTCCAGGGTGGGGCACCGGTAACGCCAATCCGGGCGACGTACATTCCCAAACCAGACTAATCAATTCTAAAACTGCATCTCTTTAGACACTGCACCTTTCAGGCAATCTTGTTAAGCATCACTCTGATTTAATGTTCAAATAACATTAAAGCTTTACTGTGTGTTCATCAGACATGCGATTTGAGTTGTCGATAGATTAATGTTGTCTTTTCATCTCCTAAGAGCATCTTTACTTTTGAAAGGAGTGAAGCCTAGTTTTCACGTTCTTAAGATGAGTTTCTTTTCAAAGGCAATACAGAGACACGCTGACTGTGCCGTACAATCAGGAAGATTTAAAACCTTTTTTAAATAAAGCAGACCTCACGTCTCTCTCTCGCATCTCTGGCTTGATCAGTCCTGTCTCCTGACCCGATCCTACTAGTATTGGCAAATTGTAAATGGATGTTCGTTGTTGTTGCAGAGATTTTATATCTCATTTGTAAATATTGTTAAGATTATTATTCAGTCCAGGTTTAGTAGGGGTGAGTAGCCTTTTTTTGTGGAATCTTTTTCTCCTGTTTTTGGTTAGGGAGTGAGGTAAGATACCTGTTTTTCTGTTGACTTTTGTTTTGGGTAGGAAAGTGAGTTTTAAAACCCAGCTTGTCTTGTTTATTATTTTAGGCTATGCTCACCCTGAAGCATTTAATTTCGTTTGGGTAAATAAATTCCCTTATTTTGGACTGCATCTGTTTGGTTTTGGTGATTCATTCTTGGGAGCAGGGAAAAGAGAGAGATCACTATGTTATGTTCTGGTATTCCCTAGGCCGGGGCATAACAGTGTGGTTTACTCTGAAAAGTTAGTCAACTCAACTTGATTTTTTTAATGTGCTGGTTGGTCCCAAGCGACCCGCAGTGAGCTGCTCACTTTTTGGATGGACAGATGATGTTGAAGCAGCTCAAGAAATGTTACGGAAAACCAAACATTGGTATTAAATTGCTGTTTTTAAGTGTTATTGGCATTTGAGGTCAGAGACAAGCACATGTCTGTTCGACACAAACAACTAAACTATTATTAGCTTCGGCCACATATAAGAGGTCGTCACCTTAAAAGAATGCTAGGATGTTTGGAGAGCTAAGGCTCAGGTGGGTAACATCTCCTGTGGCAGAAGGCAGCTTCTTATTCTTGAAGCATAAGCTTCAAACAGAATGCAGTGTGCCACAGTGAGGTTCTGTACAGCTAAGTGTGTTGTTTCACAGCATAGTACAAAGTTCCAAATGATCTGGATCTCGCACTCTGTGACTCATTTCCTGTAAGTATTTTAGCAGACTGCTTACACTGTAAACACCCCATTTCACCTTGCATTGTACCACCTTTACAAAGTCAACTTATGATTACAAAAGGTGGTTTACCAGTCTCCATTTGCCAAGATGGGCTGTTTGCCAATGTTTTAACTGATTCAGAGCCCAGCCTCTGGGAACAATAGACACCAAGAAAATCACACCCAGGCATCACAGCTATAATCATCAAAGAAATTAGTTTGTTTCAATAAAGAACAAACCAGCAAACAATCGGCACACATTCAGTGACCCTTAGAAAACAGTAGGGAGCCTTCACCACATTTTTAAAGGGTCAGTTCACCCAAATTACTAACGTTTAAAACACCACATTTATCTTTAATGCCATCTCGCTGTTCTCTATTAATTTGTAGGTAAATGGAATTTCATTGGAATATTAATTGCACTCTGTCCTAGTGTTGAGACCGCTGAAACGCATTGGACACTGTATATTGAAAACACAATCACATCAGCAGTTTCCTTGACAACTTCACCTTCAGTCAGCACACAAAGGAGCACTTTATTCACTCAGCATTAAACACAGATGCATGTTGTTTGATGGTCACTTGTGAAATACTTGATTCAACGCCGGCTCTGGTCTCATGTTGATGTACACTGGTTGCCAACTCTTCACCACCTTGTAAATTTCAGGATGATTTTCTCATTTGCGCTCGGAATGTAACATCCAATACCTTCAAACAAGATCCATGAAGTGTATTATAATCTGATATACTGTCAAATTAAAAAGAAAGCCTGATAGACGGACATTTTCATTGTGGACTTACCAACATCAGGTCTTATGGTTTTGCCATCTGGAGTCTCGACCAGCAGCTCCCAGTATGTACGGTCTTTATCATTTCCAGCCACACCATTCACACTCTCCAGGTAAGGGCCGTAGTTTGGATTCTCTGTGTAGGTGAACCTGCACGACCAAACAGAGAAACAATTAAAGGGATAGTTTGGGTTTTTTGAAGTGGGGTCATATAAAGTACATATCTATAGTCGGTCTGTTCCATACTGTAATTGCCGATCAGCGCAGCCTCAGTTTGGAGAAGTAGAGAGCCGCTCCAGCCCAGAGGCTCAGCATACAACGTACACTTGAACCGTTATAGATTTTTTTAGGTGAGCCTTGTTTTAGGTGATTAAAATTCGCTTTGCATCTGGACCCTGTTCACTGCAGTACAAAGCTGAGCGTCTGGGCTGGAGCGGCTCTCTGCTTCTCCAAACTGAGGCTGCACTGATCGGCAATTACGGTAGGGAACAGATCGACTATAGATATGTACTTTATATGACCCCACTTCAGAAAACCTGAACTATTCCTTTAATGTCCACATAGTAAGAAGAAATCATGAAGAACAGGGTTTCAACAGGAGACTGGTTAGTGGTGGGATTAAAAGAGCCCACCAAACTGCATCTAATCTGTGATGGCAAGATAGTCAGAGGGTGTAAAATAAAAGGTTAAAAATGGCTACAAAAGTGGATCTTAACATCAAGTATCAGGGAGAGAAGCGTGGAGCAGGAGGAGAACATTTCAAGCAGGCCTGCAGCACTCATGGCTACGCTAACAGCACCACTGAAGCGCCCACAGTACCCACCAACCGTCAGCAGCAAACAGTGAAAACCACGCACGACTGGATTTTATCATCGACCATGATGGTGTTCCCCTTAGCTCTATGGTAGAAATGCTAAAGTCTTCCACACCTTGCAGATTAAAAGCTTTTATTTTCTCTGTGGATCAGTGTTGTTAAAGCTTTAAAGATATTACAGATCAGAGTTCTTCATCATACTGACTCAGTTTTAGTTACAGTTAGACTGTAAGCTGTTTTAATGTCAGCAAGCATCACAAAGGACTGCTAGTGCTGCATGTACACAGCACTTCCTGTGTGTGAGAAGGTTCTTATCAATAAATAATGATAACAATAAAATAGTTTCAAGCTGACAGTTAATCTCAAGAGTCTGAGAGTCTCACCTAAAGTTCGCATTGGAGGCCATGAGTCTCTTCATGGCACCCAGAAGGATCCCTCTGTAAACCAGCTGAGTGCTGAAGGTCGCAGAAGTGGTGCCGAGTAAGCTGTTCTCCACCACCACCTCAATGGGAACTGATTTACTTTCTGAAATATATGACCAAAAGTTCAAAGACATTTGTGTATGTGTATATTCAGTAATAATGAAAATCATTTCAAATAACGTTTTTCGAATCACTCTAAAGCTTACCTTCAGTCAATGTCCCTGGAAGCAGCAGTAGCAGCAGAGCTGCAGGGAGCAGAGTGGACACCATCATCACGGCTGCTGGAGCGACTCGGCTGCCAGCTCACAGTCACAGTGTTTTATTCCAGTCGTCACTGTTGACACACTGGAGCAGAGCGAACAATGTTGATCTTTGTCTGACAAAAGCTGATAATGTATTACATTAATCCAGCTCAAATGTCACCTTGATTTTATGATATGAAATAATGTTTGTGCTGTTGTGCTGTCTATTTTGTAAACTGTACTATGCGCGATGACATTCAAATATACATGTGTCATGATACTCTTCCATCACCTCCCCACATTGGTGTTCTATCGAGGTATCTTAACTCTCGGACCAGATTTAAAGTGATGGTGACTAGTGAAGACAGTTCAAAGGTTCAAAGAACGAAATATATTGTAAACCTTGATAATGTCCTTGATGTCTTCAAAATGTTACGATATTTGCTGTAAACAACAGCATGACATTGTTGTAAAGCTGGAACACTTGTCAGGTGGAGGTCAGGGTGGATGGATGGTTTCTCAAATGTGCCTTTTCACGAACGCTCGTACAACAGTCATCTGACCTCTCCTTTTATCTATAATAGTCAACACTGGTGCTCTCAGTGTGGAGGAACAGGTGTCTGAGACATGATTAGAGAAACTCCTCCTGATCAGGTATACTGCTTTAGTGATAAGCACACTGTAAATCTACTATAAACACATTGTTTGCTGAACGAGCAATTTAGGTGAGTTTATTTGTTTCATCAGTTAAATCGAGTTATGCCATTTCAGCATGATATTGTCCTTTCAAGTCTGTTAACATCCCCTACTGTTGTTGAAAACCATTGTCTTATTATTTAATTTATGATATCATATTTTGAGGCAGGCGGTGTTCGGAAGACCATGCTCTTTTATATTGTTTTATACAGAATAATAATATTTTGAGGCCGTTACTGCACACAGAATGTTTCTGCGAAGAGCTTTTGAGCTGGCTTTCACCAACCTCCCTGTCAGCTTTCTGTGGTCTTAAGTGTTCAAAGAGCATTAAAAACAGACCAAGTCTATGTGCTCCTCCTTAAGACGGTGTTGATATGAGGGCATAACTTGCAACTAGTGCATGTCAGGCATGACAACACAAAAGTTACTTTCTACATGTAGCTAATAAGTGAAGCAACTTAAAAAAATAATGATAATGAGGAATGTGTGATACTTTTTCTTTTTTCTGAGCAACTAAACCATCACTAGTACCATCTCCAGAGCATCAGTGACATCAGGGAAGTGAGATGTCTGCACAGAGCTCAAAGATACTAAAAGGCAACACCCACCCAACCACAGTGTGTTCACCCTGCTGCCATCTGACAACAGAATGGGAAATGGACTTGCATTTCTATCCCACTTCATCCAGTGAACTGTCCACCCAATGCTCAAAGCACTTTACAACGCTTGTCCCACTCACCCATTCACACACATTCATACACTGATGGCAGAGGCTGCCATCCGAGGTGCCGACTGCTCATCTGAAGCAATTTGGGGTTCAGTATCTTGCACAAGGGGGAACCAGGGAATGGAACCAGTGACTGTCTGATTACTAGACAATCTGCTGTACTACCTACAGCTTCCCCAGAAGTGTATGCTGCCATACACCAGACTATTGAAGAAGCTGCATTCCTCAGCGTGTGAGAAACACTCCACCATAATCATTATAAACCCTGAACCATTGATTATTTGTTTTATCATGCAGCCTAAATGTAGTGATCCTTGAAGGCCTCAGAGATTCAGCAGGTCATTCTGACCTCAGACAGAGAACATACACAATAATCTATTACAGATTTCTGTAACTGTTGTTTGCTGTTCACTTAGTGAAAGTAGGTTAAGGTGCTGATAAACATCTGTGGTGCTGTTACTGAGGCCTTATCCTGATGATCACAGCGCTTGTATTAGATCCATGTATTATCTGACCTGGCAGGTCCAGTTTATTATGCAAAATGCAACTTAAACCGACAATAAATATTTTGCTCTCTATAACATTGCCATTGCCTGCCTTGTCATGTTTTAGTGGTCACTGATTAATCACATCAGATTATATTTGAAAGAGTCAACTTTGAAGCCTTTTTTGAATAACTTGAACCCAAACACAAAAAATGTTTGATGTCATGCCAAAACTATAGAAGGGCCATTCCAAAATTGGAGGACATTTTACGTCCCACCCATGAAATTTCAAATAATAAATTTACAAAATACAAAATCATGCAGTTGTTGAGTAACTTTTACTTGTCCAGAGACCAACTCTAAATAATTTGAAAATATTTTTAAAAATTCCAAATAAGTCTGGAGTACCCCCTAATATGCTACTTTTCTCTTGTCCCACACCCTTAGTGACCAAATTGAACTCCAATAAAAACTAACATTTACAAAATGACATTTAAATCTACTTTCTTTTGTATTGTTTTGTTCATAGATGTTTCTTCTAGATGGGGAAACATCTTTTTAATAAAACATAATGTTTTAAATAAGTACTATTATGCAAGAAACCTGTGTCCTACAACTTACATGCAATCCTATTACCTTAAACTTTTTAGCATGGTAAAAGAAGAAGGGTTAGCCACATGATAGACTGGAAGTGACATCATCAAACAGTTTCCCAACAGCATGGGTTGAGCAAAGGTGTGTCCTCTCTTATATTTTTCATATTTTTATAACATTGTCAGCTTTGCTTGAAAGTCTCACTTTACATCACTTTACATCTACAGCAACCTTGTTATGCATATTTCCAGAATAATATAGATACGTAAAAAAAACTTTACTTGTTTACTTATGTAAGTTTGTCATCTTGATAAATGCTAACAGCTAGCTAAACAGCTAGCATAGATCTGTGAGAAACAGCTGAAATTAGCATGTATTTGCAACCCTGTTGCTGAGCGTTGGTAACAGTGTTGCACAAATATCAAATAAAACATGTAATACAAAAAAAATCCTTTTATGCCTGAGATGAGCCAATAAAGCTTTTTATAGTTTAATGCCTATTATTGATGAATATGTAACAGAGAATTGTGTAATAAAAGGTTGATTTTTTGAAAATTCCAAAGCCCAAAGGTCCTCCAATACTGGAATGACCCAAAACTCTTCATGAAATTTAAACAGGCTCTTTTTATATCAGCTTACCTTTGTTGTGTTAATGCTAATGTAACATTTAATGGTCTCTTAAGATAGAACAAGCAAACATTTCTTCAAGAGCCAAAAACACTATTATGTACCGGTGTCAAGTGGGCATTAGATTAGAAAATGTGTTTGACTTAAAGTGAGCAAATCACAATGAAATACCATTCACAGTGTGACAAACAGAGCACTCCATCACTGCCAATGTGCTTCATATAAATGTGCTGAAGAAAGTGAATGTTATATCAGGTGATCAGTTTATGAAAATGACACGTTGACTTGTATCTTTCCTCACACTTAACAAATAATGCACCATACATAATACACATGTGCTAGTGTCGAAGCACAGATCAATTAAATTTTACCTCTCTTCTCGTTTACAACCTCTCCTGTATATGCAGGATGAAATTGGGCACATTTAAAAACAGCCAATTAGAATCAAATTGGATATTTTGCCACAATACAGAATAACTAAGTTATAAAGAGGTGAACTGATGTCAATTTTATCGCACAGTAGAAACCTTGATAGCACCACCCGGGAATACTGAGGAAGTCCTAAGAGGTATGAGAAGCACCTGAATGAACCTTCTGTCACGCCTACATTGGAAGGGTTGAGGGGACTACATCTGGTTCACTGTCTATAGGAAGTTCAAGGAGGTAGCAGGGTAAAACAATACTGAGCTGCTTGGAATCTCACTAAAAACCTGGTACTTCACCTGGGTGGACATGGTTTCGCAGGACGTGGCAGTGCACACTTCGGTGTACTCTGTCACAGTCTCAGCCCGTGCTCTGAGTACATGTTGTTTTTCAATAATTTGTGTATTTATCCTCACATCTATGTGACTGTTTGGTTGGTTGTATTAGAAGTTTTGTGCTACAAAACCTTTTGGGAAAAGAAGACCTCAAGGTGATATAGTTGAAAGATGCTCAGTTACTTCCGTCCCCAATAAGCTGCGCTGGATTAATGGATCTTTAACATGACTTTCATGGAAGCAACTGGAGTTTGTGTCCTCTGTGTGTTTTGTTTCGTGTACTCTTATTTAGTGAATTTATCTTGTTTTCAGGAATTCAAACCAATATTTTCAGTATTCAGTTTAGTTTGCTACCATGTATTCAAAGTAGGCAAAAATTGAAAAAAGTGTTAAAAGAGTTTTACATGAGATACATATATTTTGGGGGGCTTTTTAATGTTTTATTAAGGATATTTACAACAATGAAACTACTATTAAATATAGTTGAACCTTGTTATAATACAATAAACAGACTTCTGATTGCAGAAGAGTGCTGTTTTAAGTTGGGTTTAACAGTGTATGTTTTGGGGAAAAAAAACATTGGTTATTAAATCAACATCCAAAATACAAAACATTTTTAAAATCATACTATCCAAAAAACATTTTACTTACGTTTATAAAAATGTCAAAAATACAGCTTAAATGCTTATTTCACAATGGGAAAAGACTATCATTAGTTAGTCTTTGACTGCAATAATACTGACGCTGCCTGTAGCAGAATACACATCACAGTCAGGAACTGTCTTCACAGTAAAGCTGCTAACTAGTTTCTGAAATACATTGCTAGAAAGTTAACAAAGAGATATTGATGCAAAGGTTTTTTTGTGAAAACATCTGTTATTATATAAGATATATGTCAAATAACAAACAAATCTACAGAAAAAATGCAGAACCAATAGTTCTTCTACTCTTAATTGTCACTAATTTTATCCAATTTCATAAGATGAATGTAACATTGTATTCTTTTCTAAAACAGCATCTAAGGGATTATTTACATTTATCTTTTATGGTTATTCACAACTACAGATCTTTCATGTTGTTAGACATTAGAAGTGTGAATTCCCTTTTTTTGTATTTGCACTTGTATATTGTATTTCAGCAATGCAAATTTTATTTTCAGTTCTCCTGGAGGATGAGACTGAAGTTTACAGTCTGTCAACAACTATTAGAGGGCGGACTGTGATCCACCACAGCCCAGAAATGGACTCTATGGCCCTTTAGTGGTCTTTCTTAAACACAGACAACTGACCATACAGACAGTGCCAACTAACCTCCAATCATAATGCTGCAGCATGAGCAGATCAAGGAACTACTATTTTTTGGAAATATTCTTGTTCATAAAGGAGGGCAGAAAATCTACTTGTACAGATGATTAGCCACAAAGATGGTGGATTATTGCTATTCTGAGAGAAAAATGTGCCAGTTGGGTGTGAATGTCCCAAAGCCCTCTGGATTGCAGCGATCTGCAAAGCTTTTGTTTCTTGAACTGTGCTGCTCAATTTGGAAGGCGATTACCTGGAGACTTCACCATTTGTTGTATAAAGTGCGGTGACAACATGTTGTATTAAGAAGTGGGTTGAAAGTTTCTGTCTCAAAGGTCACTGAGAAATAGATTACTCCATGGCTGCCACTTAATGACAATAACACTGGCTGTTGACCTTCAGTTAAAAATAGATTTTACTTTCCTTACTTTTTCTCTGGAGTTGAAGATAAAGCAGAACCAACAGATGTTTCATAGATAGATAGATAGATAGATAGATAGATAGATAGATAGATAGATAGATAGATAGAGGAAGGTATGTTTTCTGAGCTATTGGATAAACGTGACCAGCATGGCCACAGATAATGACAGCAGGAAATTATGAGTTAGCATGCGTAAAGAGAAGTGATGAAATAATGTGAGGTGATGTGAGGATGTGAAGTCAAGGGTGTAGGTTTGATTTTGACAATGGTGGGGACATAGCCAGTAAACTTTGCATTATGCATTATGGACCAGTTTCCTTAGAAATAGACCACATTATATAATTAACCACTCTCTATGACTGCATGTGGAAATATGCAGGCAGGCAACATCACATTTATAAAGTTAATAATTACACATTTTATATTTTGTGTAAAAACACATTTACATTTGAATTACATTACAGTGTTATAGCCTATGTTGAGGTCTCACCTGTAACTCCACCTGGCCTCTCGCTGAACCAGGCCTACAACCAGGCAAGATTGCTGCAGCACCCTAATGAAATAACACATGATGCCAGCCTGACATTAACTTTGTATATGCATTACCTACTGTACATAAGCAGTCAAACATATGCAGTAAAGCATTTAATATAGCTCCATGTCAAATTTACCTGGAGCCCTGAATTTTCCCTATATGAGCTACAACCTGGTCAGCAGGGACGTGCACATGATTATAAAGGGGCAGGGGCTCAAAGTCAGAAAAGGGCAGTACGTGCACACGCATAGCACGCGCCAATTTTTTTTTCAGTCCTTAATAACACAATATGTGTATTAATTAATACAAAATTATTAAGCAAAGTACTTATAGAAAGCTAACTTCTTAGCTGTGTATCCTGTGTAGCTGTGAGTGATATGCAATTGCCATTTCATTTGTGTCAACAAATTATTGTCAACATTAGTTTATTCACATTATCATAATACTGTGGTTTGGAAAACATGCAATTCAGCTGCGGTTCTTAAAAAGCAATGAAACACTGGTTCATTATTAGGATATTTCATGGAGGGCAAGTGCAAACTAGAAATACAGGCTACACATCTAAAAAATGTGACAAAACCAAGAAATGACTACTGTGACTGTTAGTAGGAACAACAATGTTTACAACAGTAAAGTCACAGTAAACTCAATATCCGGAAGAAGTTTAAGATTCGTGGCAGATAAACAGCCGACACAGACAGCTGTCATATTATTATTAACTCTGGTTAACAAGCAGTTAGCTTAACAAGTACAAATGGGCGCTCCTCTGAAATATGACTCATTAAGCAGGTTGAATAAGTTGAAGGCGACTTGCTAGCCCCCACAAGGAAGTTATGTTAATGGTTTATAACTCACAAAGATTCAAGTCGCTCCACTGTCACGTCTCATCTATGAGCGTGGTGGAGCTCTGATGAGGCAGCGGCTTCTGTCTCTCGTTGTCTTCAAAATAAGAGCTTTACATTGCACCCCATTGGAGTTTAGAACTGGGTTCTTAGCGGGGGGCTTTTAATTTGAAAGTAGCGACCGTTCGTAGAGAGAGAGACAGAGCAGAGCCGCAGCGAACAGAGAAACGGCTGTAGGCTCAACACCAGTGTTGGGAAAGTTCACTTTCTACATGAACTAGTTCAAAGTTCAGTTCACAAATTTTAAAATGAACTAGTTCAGTTCATAGATCATAATTAAAAATTTTGAACTAAGTTCGCAGTTCGAAAAACGAACTCGTTCATAGTTCTTTTTTTTTCTTCAATATGTTGGTGCAAGCTATTATTTTTCAAAATGATTGTCACAGCCCATATAGAACCACAGACAGCTATTATTTTATCAGCTTTAACACTGAAACTGCAGGTCTCCAACAATATACTGCAACACCAGGTTGTCCAGCTGCAGCTGGTAGATGAAGACAGCGGAGCCGCTACTGTTTGCCGTTAATGCAATTTGGGTGGTAGAGGATCTGTTTTGGCTCGCCTTTGCCATGTCTTTGGATTTTTTATTGACTTGCACAGACCTTGAAAGGCTCGCCGGGTGCTTTAGTTCAGTGTGCCGTCAGGTTTGTGGTACAGGATAGAGTACAAATTAAAAATTAAAAATTAAAGGTTGAATATGTAATATGCTTATTAAAAGCTATATTTTTTCAAAAATAATACATCCACGGGGCGTTTGGAGGGGCGCAGATTAAAAGTAATGCATTTCCTTGAAAAATTATATTTAGTCTGAAATAAATAATTGGAGAGGCACCCATCTGCAGTCAAGATGGCTGACAAGGGCACCGCCATATCCACCTTATTCCTGACTTCGTGAGTTTACCCGTGGTTCATAGCGGTAGTCGGTTATGCTCTTCCGGTTGAGCTGGCTGACCTCTGTGTTTAAGCTAACCTAGCTGTCATGCTCGCTCTAAAAACCGGCTTTTAACACAAAGAAAGCGACAGAATGGATAAAAAACGGAGGTGGACACACAGTACGGATGTCTTAATAAGTCGTGAGGACAGTTCTCACAGTGCCTCACCCGTCAGTTCTCACGGAGTGGGCAGATGACATGAAGCATTAGCCCGACGTTAGCTACATCGACAGTTGATTATCTTATATTTTCAAGCTGTTGACGGCGGAGAATTACGCAGTTGCAAAAGCACAGAAGCATACAACTACCTGCACAGTAACACAATCGGGAAAGTACTGTTGAAAAAACACAGCAAGTTTATATTTCTGAAGGCAGCAGTAACGTTAGCGCCCAGCCACAGCGTCAATCAAGCTAACGTTAAACATACAGCGTGGATAATGCTGAAGGAAAGTGGAGTCCTGGAGATAGGCGGCTGCTCGGACATTGTTGGGTTAGAGAAGTCATGCAGTCACGCAGCAGCTATTCTGTAGAAGATATTCACAAACCCAAGTATTTATTTTAGTGTCAAAGCCGTGAGCAACTCTAGTCTCCGTTCCTCCTTCCTCAGCATGGCGTGTAGGGCGCAAGGCACGGACATGTTTGTCCAAGTTGCTGATGTACTACACCAGACGTTTCTGAAAAAAACTTCAGCCTTTATGACATAACGCTAGTTGTTTAGGGCTAGCTTGGCAGCAGCGGTCAGTCATGCAGTTGCAAGGCACCCGGAAACAGAAAACCGCCGGCGGAAGTAGTTATCTGTCATGGCAGCCCCCATAGGCTTCTGAGGAAACAGGTGGATATCCAATCCATGCCGGAAGTCCCAACCGGAAGTTGGCTAATCACCAAAATAAAACCAAAATAAAAGTCGCCATTTATCCAATCCATACCAGAAGTCTCAAGCGGAAGTTAGTTAATCACCAAAATAAAATCAAAATAAAAGCCCAAACAATCTCTCTAAACGTGCCTATTTTTTTAAAATTGCATTTGCTATAGAGCTTGGCAACTTGCCGCAGGGTCGGGCGCCATCCTCGTTGCAAGACGCCAGAGCAAGAGCGAGAGAGAGAGAGCTCTCGATAATCATATCTAACTATGTAACGGGGAAAGAATGAATGTATGTCTTTATTACACTGCAGGGATCGAAATTAGCACCCGTGTGCTGGCGCCTGGTGGGTGAATTGAATCAGTTTACCAGCAACTGTGACGGATTCATTCCAGTCAGATCTGATCCAATTAATCTTAATGATCTATATCTTGGTTAAGGCATAACAGTGCGCTTTACACGACCCAAGAGTTAGATCCGGTCAGATTATGTTTCTGATTCGACCAAAGTGTCAGCTGGACTTTAGAAGGCCGGAAATCCACAACTACTTGAACGGCTGTAAGCGGTCATTTGGACCGCTAGGTTTTAAACTCTATAATCTCTCATGTAAATACCCGATTGAGTGATGAATGCATTCATTTTGTCATGATATATTTTTCTTTAACGAAATTACACCAAAATGTACTTTTTATTAAGTAACTTATTTGATTATGAATGATTTTATATTAATATATAAGTTAAAAATAAATATATAATGATCGAAAAAGATGGAAACGAGCTGATCTAAAACAACAACAAAACAACAAAGGGCCGTTGTGATCACTGGTCACAGTCTGCAGATTACCTCCGCTCCTCGCACATTTACCACACAGGGGCTTGTGGCATTTCAAGTGTCTGATGTTTGGTTCTGTTTGCAGCTCTTTCGGACCGGCTGCTGCTGCTGCGGTGGTCGCTTCCGCTGCTGCCCACCTTGTGCCGACTGCCGCGGCCCCTTTCCCCTCCATGTTTTCTGCCCTCAGCTCCTCTGCCAGCTGCTGCAGGACTTTCCTCCGGGCTCTCCTGCTCCTGTGTTGTTGTAGTAGGCTACATCACAGACTCTGGTGTTGCCTTCGCCCTACTGAAGGTGCCCACACCTGTGTGCCGGTGCTCAGGATGCAGACATTCTTCCTTGGCTGGTACACAGTCAGAGTCGCATCATTTTTGTGAACAGCTCCGCTCGCTGTTTCATGGAGGGAGGAGCGCCCGTTGTTGTTTGCCCATGGTGCCAAACAAGCTATTTAATACAACTATATAATTATTAACTCACAAATAAATTAACAAAGAGGCACAGCTGGAGACCACTCACACAGTTACAGACAAGAGAGACAATGAAAGCAGCAAACCACGAAAAATGGAACAATGAAACCCCGCGAAGTGATGTGCGGTCAGTTTGACCGCTTATGGCCGAAACCGGTTAACATATCATATTTTGTGTAATTTATATAAAAACTATTCCAAGTTAAAATACAGACACTTTTAGGAAAAGTCATGTAACAGCAGTATTGCATTTTTTCATTCAATGTTATAAGTGTTGTATTGTCTCTAAGTGTTTTCCTCAATTCCTAATATATACAATTAATGAAAATAAATTAAATGTTAAATAAACTTTATTTAACATGGTAGATCCCTTTGTATTGTTTTTCATATGCAGTTATGGTGCAACATTTTGAATTGGGACATTGAGATTAATGGGTTATGGCGGTAAGGACTTGGTGTTTAATAGCTGAACAGTGGTAGTTGGCCCATATCATTTCCTGCTATAGACTGACACCGGCCCCCCACCACAGAAGGAAAGTTGATGTGGCCCCCACCGAAAAAAGTTTGGGGACCCCTGTTGTAAATCATTGGTGGTGATCCAGTGCAAGGACTGTATTGCCCAGATATTATACAGGATCTTGTTTGCAGGAGGCTATCATGCTCTCTCCGCCTTTCCTGTATATGGCCGAGCATGTTTACCAGACGATGCTTTCATTAAGCACAGTACAGACTATCCCACAGACAAGTATGATGCAACAGAACAGGGAGTTCCTGAGTCTGGAGATGTGTTCATTTTTATGTGTAACTATTAAATTACAGTGTTGGCCTTATTTTTCAGTTCTAGCGTGAATGATATGTGTGAGCAGCCCCCCACATACACATATATACTCACACACACACAAACATTGTATTTGTGCTTAATAACCGTATTAATATTTACAATCAATATCAATTGTAAATCAATGAAACAGTAACACAAATTAACATTTACCATGTACTAATTTGATAGTAAGTAAGACATTTGTTGTGACCGTTTTATCAATTCTCTATTTAATTTGAGAATTCAGTTTATTTATTCTTAGTTATTCTTCAGTCCTATTGTTTGTGTGTGTGTGTGTGTGTGTGTGTGTGTGTGTATGTGTGTGCCCCCTACCACCACCACACAAACATAATATTCACATTTTTATTCATAACGTTGATATTGAAGCTAAATCCATGAAATGTTAACATTTGAACTTAGTGATTATTATAGGCTTCTAACTAACTTCTGAGTAAAGTCGTGGTGAGACAATTAACTAATCAATTATACTGTTACCATAAACATGTAAATGCACAAAATGCATAGAATTATGTTATGTGTTAACCATACAGTCTATGGTGTAAATGTACGTGTTTTTTAAGCTTTTATTTCGGTGATTAACTAACTTCCGCTTGAGACTTCCGGTATGGATTGGCTAAATGGCGGCTTTTATTTTGGTTTTATTTTGGTGATTGACCAACTTCGGGTTGGGACTTCCGGTATGGATTGGATATATGGCGGCGCCCTTGTCGGCCGTCTTGACTGCAGATGGGTACTGTTGTGGGGGGAATAATTTAAGAAATTTTGACGGGTTCGAAAATGACTTCCTGTTTACATCGTACCAGCCAAATAGCGGCCGGCATTCTGGGTTGCCAATTTCGCAACCTCGGCAATGCTCGGCAAAGCTCGGCAAAGCTCGGCACAGCTAGGCTGACACTGGGTAAAATGGCGGAGTCTGCAAGCTCTTCAGAGCCCCAGCGAAAGGTGCGTTATCTGTCCCAGCAGCTGAGTGACCGGAGAAGAGCAAAAACCGGAGTAAATATCGGTGAAGCATACTCTTGATGGACTCAGGTAAAGGATTTCCACAGCATCAAAACACACACGGAAATGTCGAACTTTCTCCTTGATCGGTAAGCTAACTCGCTTGCTAACTTAGCTAACGTTACCTGTCGGTCAAACTCCTCTGCTCTACTTATTTTCATTATATCACATTGATCCTAGATATGAGAATATTGATCGTGACCCATCGACCTCCACACCCAGTAAACGGAGGAAACGGAGGCGGCTCAATCCTCCTGCCCTGTCCAGTATTACTGGTTCACTTTCACCATTGCGGTCAGTGGCTATAATAAAGAATATTCTAGCTAGATATCTGTATTTACATAGGGCTCAAAATAGAGACCTAAGTCAAATGAGCATACTGTGATATTCCATCAGATGTTTATGTGAAATCAAATGTATAAATTCTGACTCTCGGCAACAAACCTGGCAACCCGACTGCTGGAATTACTTTTTTGTTGTCACGACTAAGATCTTGAGACACTAGATGGCGGCATTCAGCTCATATTCCATATTTCACCTTTAAATAATGCATAAATAAGAAAATAAATAAAGAAGAAAGGGAAAAATAAAATAACTAATGAATAGATAGTTTAGACAGTGGCTTCAGGGAAAAACGTTTCATAATGACTCAGTAAGGTATTACTTTTTTTGTTATTTAACAAAATCAGAGATTTAAGCAAAGAGCTCAGTTCCAGGAGAAAAGGAGAAAAGGTTTGTGAATAAAACATTTTGCATAGGATAACAAAGTTCATCATGTGTTCAAGAGCATTATCTTCTGGGTTAACATAGTAGCAAATAACATGTTTCAGGGTAAGAGAATGGACAGAGTTAGCAGCATCAAAAAAATGAGATTCAAAATCACTCCAAAACTTTTTAGATATATCACAATAAAAAAAACAAATGTGAAGCCTTCATTTATTTTTGGCTCCATGCTGAGCACACTGATGACGCATGCGGCGGTGCGACTCTGTGGTGGCTGGTGTTGCCAGTGTTGTGTCCGTTCAGGACAAATTAGTCTGTGTTCGTTTGGTAATGCCTTACTGCATGTTTGGTATGCAGCTGTTTCTGTCTGAAATAGTTCAGTTTTGTTTTGATCGAAAGTAAAGCGAGTTGCGCAAACCTCTCGTCCAGCATCCTTTTTATACACAACAGCCAGATTGGGTGTTTTTCCACTACATATTAAAGCCTGTTCACGGTGTGTTTTAGCTGGTTTTTAGCCTGGAAGGCTCGATGGAAATCTGGCACTGTCTTGAACGAAGTTAAACTGAGAGAACGCGCCGTTCACAAACGCCAGAATGAACGCGTTCACAGTAACGTTCATCAGGCAGAATACAGTACGTTCAGTTCACGTTCGCCCAAAATATGAGCGCGTTCATGAACGATCGTTCATTGAACGCATTCAGGCACAACACTGCTCAACACACACCCACACACACACACGCATTTATAAACACACACACACACACACACACACACACACACACACACACACACACTCACAACACCATATTAAGTACGAAATGCATATGGTAGATAACCGTGGCGTTTTTATACCACCGTTTATGACATCCCATCCATTTTTAATACGAGACATAAAGGGCAGGGGCTCAAGCACCCCTATGGCCTTACATGTGCACGTGCCTGCTGGCCAGGGTTCCTCTGTCACCTGATCAACATTGATGCTATGAGCACTGACAGCACAACTCAACTCTCGAAGAAGATCAGTAGTATTCACTAGACTAGGCCATTCACTATTAGCGGTACCCTATGAGGGGGGACTGTTTTCCTC
>OZ023162.1:29993669-30080784 GCA_963678695.2 Diplodus puntazzo
AAAATAATAATAATAATAATAATAATAATAATAATAATAATAATAATAGATTTAATTTATATAGCTCCTTTCATGGTACCCAAGGACACTTGACAAAGTGGAATAAACATATATGAAAACGAACAAAGCAAAGATATACGAATAAATGGAGCGCCCGTCAGTCAGCACGGAGGGAACAGCCGCACCACCGTCCACACCGCCACCAGCACCGCAGGGAACAGCACCCTCCGTCCAGAAGCGAACCTGCGTCTGGAGGTCCCATGCACACAGCGGGGGCGACACAGGAGACCCAGAGATCCAGTCCCAGTGACAGAGCCCGGGGCGAAGCGACAGCAGAAGTCCAGGAGCTTCCGATCTGAACACCTAAAGACCCCAACAGCATCGGCGGAGTATCGACCATCCAACATCACCGCGAGCCGGGGGAGACCACAGCAGCAGAGGACAGCGAGAACGGAGCCAGGTGGTGAACAACCCTGAGGTTGTGGGCACGGGATGGAGGACCAGCAGAGCAATGATGGACATCCCACAGAGCATCGAGTACGTCTGCTTAAAAGTTAGCGTTGCCATGCTAACTGCTGAAGAGAGACAATGAATGAAATCCCGCGAAACGATGTGCGTTCAATATGACCGCTTATAGCCGAAATAAGTAAAACAAATCACATTTTCTTTTCCTTTTGTGTAATTTATATAAAAAACATTTCTCAATTAAAATACAGACACTTTTAGAAAATCTTTAATGTATGCATTTTGTTATTTACATCACAGATTGGTAACTTAATTGTGATCATGTTCAAAGTTATTATTATTGTTATTATTATTGTCTATGCTCTAATTACATACAGATATCTATCGGTTACAGTTTGGCCAACAGTTGAGACCCGTTGGCCACACTGTAACGTTAATTCACGTCAGTTAACTACTGCGGTCAAGCCAGCCGTCAATCCGTTCTTCGTGGTCAAATCAGCCTCACGGACATTTTGACTGTAAAAGTACTCTCAGCACTACGGTAAATGCGGAGAAACAGCGTACGGATTTCCGGTTTTCACAATAAAGGTATTGAGAATAATAAGCTACATAATAGTCTACATTTAAGATATAATATGTAACATTAAAGTGTTTGATGCTGCCTTAATGAATAAGAAACACCTACTCTCTCTTTTTTTAACTGCACCAACGTGGAGAAATGCCAAAATAAAAGTCCCATATCCCTGCAGATTGCATGTTTTCTTGTGTTTGACCTACTGTAAAAACACTCGAAAAACACTCTGTTCAATTCTTGCCTATGGGTGTTATATTTGACTTCTACACATAGAACACTACAACCACAGTTGATATCAAGCATTTTTACTGCAGTAATGTGGAGAAATTCAAATATAAATGTCCCATATTCATACATGCAAATTGCACATATTTGACTTACTGTAAAAACACTTTGCTCTGTAATTCCTGCCTATGGGTGGTATATTTGACTTCTACACATAGAACACTACAACCACAGTTGATATCAAGCATTTTTACTGCAGCAATGTGGAGAAATTCAAGTATAAAAGTCTCGTATATATACTCGCAAATTGCACATATTTGACTTACTGTAAATTCACTTTGCTAAGTAATTCCTGCCTATGGGTGGTATATTTGACTTCTACAGATAGAACATTACAATCACACTTCATATCAAGCATTTTTACTGCAGCAATGTGGAGAAATTCAAGTATAAAAGTCCCATATTTATACCTGAAAATTGCACACTTCACCATATTTGACATACTGTTATAACACTTTGCTCAATATTTCCCGTCTATGGTTGGTATATTTGACTTCTACACATAGAACACTACACTACAACTACAGCTGATATCAAGCATGTTTACTGCACCAATGTGGAGATATTCAAGTATAAAGGGCTCATAATTATATCTGGAGATTGCATATTTTCTTATGTTTGATGCACGGTAAAAACACTTTGCTCAATAATTCCTGCCTATGGGTGATATACTGTATTAGATTTCGACACATTTAAGAATAAAAAAGTGTAAAAAAATGTTTTGTTAAATACATTTATTTAGATCTATTCACCTTTATCTAAATATTTCATACTCTCTTACATCTATCTTAATAAATTACATTTGTTTTTAAGAGATTCTATCAAAGGTGATTATAAAAGTTCTTGAGTATACCTGTCATGGCTTTACGAAGCTGAATTTACCCTCTGATATCTCCACATTGGTGCAGTAAAATTGCTTGATATCAGCTGTAGTTGTAGTGTTCTATGTGTAGAAGTCAAATATACCAACCATAGACGGGAATTATTGAGCAAAGTGTTTTTACAGTACGTCAAATATGGTGAAATGTGCAATTTTCAGGTATAAATATAGGACATTTATACTTGAATTTCTCCACATTGCTGCAGTAAAAATGCTTGATATGAAGTGTGATTGTAATGTTCTATCTGTAGAAGTCAAATATACCACCCATAGGCAGGAATTATCGAGCAAAGTGAATTTACAGTAAGTCATATATGTGCAATTTGCGAGTATAAATATGGGACATTTATACTAGAATTTCTCCACATTGCTGCAGTAAAAATGCTTGATATCAACTGTGGTTGTAGTGTTCTATGTGTAGAAGTCAAATATACCACCCATAGACAGGAATTACTGAGCAAAGTGAATTTACAGTAAGTCAAATATGTGCAATTTGCATGTATGAATTTGGGACTTTTAAACTTGAATTTCTCCACATTGCTGCAGTAAAAATGCTTGATATCAACTGTGGTTGTAGTGTTCTATGTGTAGAAGTCAAATATACCACCCATAGGCAGGAATTACTGAGCAAAGTGTTTTTACAGTAAGTCAAATATGTGCAATTTGCATGTATGAATATGGGACTTTTATACTTGAATATCTCCACATTGCTGCAGTAAAAATGCTTGATATCACCTGTGGTTCTATGTGTAGAAGCCAAATATACCAACCATAGGCAGGAATTATTGAGCAAAGTGAATTTACAGTAAGTCAAATATGTGCAACTTGCACGTATAAATATGGGACTTTTATACTTGAATTTCTCCACATTTGTGCAGTAAAAATGCTTGATATCGAGTGTAGTTGTAGAAGTCAAATATACCACCCATAGACAGGAATTATTCAGCAGAGTGTTTTTACAGTAGGTCAAACGCAAGAAAACATGCAATCTGTAGATATAAATATGGGACTTTTATTTTGGCATTTCTCCACATTGGTGAAGTTAAAACAATGAAAGCAAGTGTTTCTTATTCATTATAGGCGCATGAAACACTTTAATGTAACATATTCTATCTTAAATGTAGGTTCGATATGTATGTTATTATTCTTAATACCTTTATTGTGAAAACCGGAAGTCCGTACGCTGTTTCTCCGCATTTACCGTAATGCTGAGAGTACTTGTACAGTCAAAATGTTTGTGCGGCTGATTTGACCACGAAGAACGGATTGACGGCTGGCTTGACCGCAGTAGTTAACTGCGTAGTAGTTAGGTCTCTCTCCAGTCGGATGTGAGCAGACAGGTGATGTGTTTCCAGGGCAACAGACGCACATAGTCAACGCATTCAGTGTGGATAGAGAGCGTCACTCAATTTCTACTGGATACGTCTCCGCTGCGTTGCGTCTCCGCCACGCAAGCGGAGCAGATACGTTTCACTTTAGTCTATGTGTCAATCCCCACCAGGTCCGCTGCGCTGCGTATCAGCTCCGTCCCAGCTCCGGCAGTCCGGAGCCCTCCGGTACAAATACGCAGGACTTCTATTTCTGGCGGATGCCGGAGCACGACGCAGCAATTTAGCAGAATTTAGCATGAAGAAGACAGGAAGTAAAGCGCCAAAATAACAAACAGCATCCGGTTACCTTTCAAAATAAAACACTCCGTGTTGACACGAGCACCAAATCTCAAAAAAGAGACAAACACAAGCTCTTCTGCTGATCCTTCGGTCGGAAACACTTCCTGTTGTTGTTTTTAATAACACAGACCTATAACTCCGGTCGGGAGTGATTATGTGATTATCGTGGGAACTCCTCGTCCTCCTGACGCCAGCTGTCTACCGTACTGCGCCGTGGCGTACTCCCGCAACCGGTGGGGATTGGCGGACGGCGGACGGCAGAGCCAAACCGGATCGGAGCTGCAACGCAGCGGGCACGTATCCAGTGGAAATTTCAGATGTGACGCGATTGTCGGACGCTCGCTCGCATCGCTTCCAGTTAGGACACGGTGTAACAGATCAACGGGGCTAACAGCTGGTGAGCGGAGAAAGATGAAAGATGAGTCCATGGAGCCAGTTCTTCAGGTGTGCAGGCTTCAAAGGTAGTAGCACAGCCTCAGAACTTGCAAAAACAACTTGGCTATCTTCTTTTAGCAGAAAACAGCTGTGGTGTCACGGATCGAGAAGCGGCGATACTCACACCAGCGTCCTCTCGCATCCGGGTTGCCATGGAAACTAAACTAAAATAGTCCCCCTTCATAGGCTACCGCTAATATTGAATGGCCTAGTTTAGTGAATACTACTGATCTTCGAGAGTTGAGTTGTGCTGTGTCACTGCTCATAGCATCACTATTTTATTTATCAGGTGACAGAGGAACCCCGCCAGGTTGTAGCTCATATAGGGAAGATTCAGGGCTCCAGGTAAATGCATAATGTTTGACTGCTTATGTACAGTAGGTAATGCATATACAAAGTTAATGTCAGGCTGGCATCATGTGTTATTTCATTAGGGTGCTGCAGCAATCTTGCCTGCTTGTAGGCCTGGTTCAGGGAGATGCCAGGTGGAGTTACAGGTGAGCCCTCAACATAGGCTATAACACTGTAATGTAATTCAAATGTAAATGTGTTTTTACACAAATTATAAAATGTGTAATTATTAACTTTATAAATGTGATGTTGCCTGCCTGCATATTTTCACATGTAGTCATAGAGAGTGGGTAATTATATAATGTGGTCTATTTCTAAGGAAACTGGTCCAGCTGTAGACAGCTGTTGTTAATCTATGTATAATACAGAATTTAATGCAGTGGTTTGCACTATAATGTAATGTAATGCACTATGACTGAAGTAAGGTTCAGACATCGTTATTACACAGCCTCCTCGTCTGTCATTAGTGTCATTACACTGCTTAAATACGCATACATTTTTCTTCCCTGTGGCAGCACATGGTGGTGGTGGAGGGTGGGGGGTGACTGGCTATGTCCCCACCTATGTCAAAATCAAACCTACACGCTTGCTTATTCATATTGTTTATATTGTTTTTCTACAGCTTTTTTCATATACGTATATATATATATATATATATATATATATATATATATATATATATATATATATATATATATATATTAGGGCTGTCAGTTTAATGCGTTAATTAAATTAATTAATTACACTGCAAATTAACGCGTTATAAAAATTAACGCAATTAATTCTGAGTGGCAATTCAATGCGCGAGCATTTCAAATTTGGCCCATTGATTGACCCGTAGGCTACTTGGCAGTGGCACGTCACTGTAGCACCAGCACCGAGGAACTTGTCCGGACGTGTTCGTCACTTCCCACCTGCGTCGCCAGTAGGGCTGTAACGTTACATGTATCGAAGCTGAAATCGCGACACTCAGATCCACGAACCTGTCTCGTGCTGTGAGAAGGCAGAATCGCGACCCAACTTCCAGTCCAGATCGGCCCTATGACCTGTAAGTAACACCACATTAACACTGCAGCAGTCGTTCGCCAATTCTCCGCCGTTGTTCGTTCACACAGAGCGAAACATCGCTGTAAAGACGAACCGCTGCAGCTCCTAAAGAGACGTGACGGTACAAGTCATGTTGATGACGTGTGTGTGTTTTCAAGGGGTTTCCCCGGTTTCTCCCCTGTCAAAACCCGGCTGTCTTCCGGGGTAAAGTTCACTAAAGTCTCGGTCCGGAGGGCTGACCATCACAGAGATTTTCTTTCATCAGAAACACTCGGTGAGGTAACGTTTTTTTGCCGGTGACACACGCATGGCAGAAATGTGACGAGGAGTCTGTAGGACGGGCGGGAGGAAGGACGCTTCTCCACGTACAGCTGTGGTATTTTTAACTTGTTGCCAAAGACAGTTACAGACACAACACTGCACCTCTGATACTATCAGACAAGTATCTTATACATAAGTTATTGAAATGTTACATAAATAAAATGTTTAATTTAGAAAGAAAAAAAAATCGAGGTTTGTATCGAACCGTGGGTCAAAAATCGTGATACAAACTGAATCGTGAGTTTGGTTTATCGTTACAGCCCTCGTCGCTAGTCAAAGCAGGGTGACAACAGACATGGACGACTCAGGGGAGCGAGGCCAGCACATCGTGCTCGGGCCTTTGAACGGCAAGTTCTTCTCTTCTTAGTGTATTCAATTGATAGTCATGCAATACAATTTTGTAATGTCCTAGAATTCGAATTCTTTATTTGGGTACCTTCAGTAGATATGAGAATAAAATGCGATTAATTAGATTAATTAATTACAAATCCTGTAATTAATTAGATAATTTTTTTTAATCGCCTGACAGCCCTTATATATATATATCTATATATATTAGGGCTGTCAAATGATTAAAATTTTTAATCTGATTAATCACAGGGTAGCCTTGGATTAATTACGATTAATCAACATTCTTAATATGACCTTGAATTTCACATTTTCTCTCTATATTGCTGTTTGAACTAAAAGATAAATGACAGGAGGTGGACAGATATGTTTAACATTTGTTTTAAACATCAACTCCACTTTGACACAATAAAATGTGGCCATGTAACCTATTCTTCTTTTAGCCAGTTGCTGAGGCAAAGTAACTGGTTTACATTTTCTGAATGCAGAGCTGACCGTTTCTTGTGAACAATGTGGCCTGCAACTGAGAAGAGTCTTTCACATGGAACTGTGGATGCAGGAGTGGCTAGATATTTGCGGGCAAGCGGGGCCAGCTTGTCGTGAGCGCCTGAATGAGCAGCCCACCACTGCAAGGGGCAGTCTTCCATGCTGATGCTCGGCTCTGCTCTGTACCTGTGTAGGGCTCTGTCAGGCTGCACCTCTTCATCTGATTCTGAATCTGAGCCCATCTGTAGAAGGCTCATTTTCTTTCTGGGTGGCCCATCTTGAGAGGTCTGCAGGGACCTTCTGGGTGATTGTTCATGCAGCATGCCTCCAAGTGTGGTCCACACCTCTTCTCTTTCACTCTTGGGCAGGCTCTTCAAGTCTTTGAAGCGTGGATCTAGCACTGTTGCAAGCTTGAGTCATGCATTGTTGGTATTTTCTTGGCGGGAGGCTAGGTCTTCCTTGAATGTCGTCTTAAATCTCACCACATATGCAGTGTCTTCATCGGAGACTTCCATTACGTGACGCAAGTGGCAGAGGGCAGGCAGTACTACTGAGCAGGAGACGTAGGCCTCTCCACCCAGAATCTCGGTTACATACCTGCAATAGAATAACAGACACACACATACAGACATACAGATACAGTAAGTTATTAGAACACAAGGTGGTACGTTTACAAATAAATAAACATTTAATTTGAATTTAATCAGTTCAATTACATTTTTAACTTGCACTGCAGTCACATTATTTGTGGATTTCTTACCTACAGGGCTCTAGAAGCGTTTCCAGTCTCTGCAGTTTGTCCCATTCTGGTGGCGTCAGCATAACAAGTTTGTTGTGTTGTTGGTCCAGGATAGCTTTTATTGCTGCTTGATTGTGGTTTAGACGCTTGACCATTTCAAGTGTTGAGTTCCAACGTGTTGAAACGTCCTGGATCAGTGGCTCCTGCTGCTGTCCCAGGGCCGCTTGCAGCTCTGAGGCGTTTGCCGGGCTGTGCCTGAAGTGGCCGACAATTTTCCGACACTTCGCCAAAACATTTGCAAATCCACTGTCAGAGAGGCTCACAGTGATGCTTCTTTGTAGAATGTGAGCTATGAAAGGCATGTGCTCATATGGCAGTAGTCTAGCCGCAGCTATCATATTGCGTGCACTGTCAGTCCCTATAGATGTGATTTTTCCGTCAATTGCCCACTTGCGTGCTACTGTTTCAAACTGTTCTGCACATGCCTCGGCAAAGTGACGCTCTTCTGTTTTCATCACGGTTAGCGCAAATGACTTCAGTTCCCAGGTTTTAGTGATGTGATGTGCAGTTACACCCAGGTAATTATTGTTACTTACAGACGTCCAGTGGTCTCCTGTCAGGGCAGCATAATCCGCTGAAGCCAAATCCTCTTCCTTAGTTTTCTTTGTAGCTTCATAGAGTTCGTGGATTTTTGTCATTACTGTGCCTCGTGACGGTGGCTTGTAGAACGAGTCGAGAGTTGCAACTTTCAGAACTTCTCTGAGGCCTGTGTCCTCGACAATGTTAATCGGTCTGCAGTCCTTAGCAATCCATATGGCAATCATGTCAGTCAACTTGTCAGAGGTAGACTCCTGCGTTCGGTGAGTGTGGTCTGCCGCAAGCTCGGCGTAGCACCTGAAGTTGAAGCCCCGACAAATACATGCTTAGCGTTGAGATGATATTTTAAGGTTGAGGTACTTCAGTGAAACGAAAACTCCTTCCTGCAGTGTGTGCAAATCACGACGTGTTTATTTAGTGTTCCGTCTTTGTTTTTCTTGTACTGGAACTTTCCATCCAAAGGACCAACAGGTTCTGCGGATTCCGCCATCTCGTTCGGGTCACAATCCGTCAAAATATTTGGCGTGGCTACAACTGGACGTCTGGACTGAGCTGGTGCGGGAGGTTGAGCGGTACCGGCTAGAAATAGTCGGGCTCACCTCCACGCACAGTCTGGGCTCTGGAACCCAACACCTTGAGAGAGGCTGGACTCTCTTCTACTCTGGAGTTGCCCGTGGTGAGAGGCGGCGAGCTGGTGTGGGCTTGCTTATAGCTCCCCAGCTCAGCTGCCATGTGTTGGAGTTTGCCCCAGTGAACGAGAGGGTCGCTTCCCTGCGCCTCCGGGTCGGGGATAGGTCTCTCACTGTTGTCTCGGCTTATGGGCCGAACAGCAGTGTAGAGTACCCGGCCTTCTTGGAGTCCCTGGGAGGGGTACTGGAGAGTGCTCCAACCGGGGACTCCGTTGTTTTACTGGGGGACTTCAACGCTCACGTGGGCAACGACAGTGTTACCTGGAGGGGCGTGATTGGGAGGAACGGCCTCCCTGATCTGAACCTGAGTGGTGTTTTGTTACTGGACTTCTGTGCTAGTCACAGTTTGTCCATAACAAACACCTTGTTCAAGCATAAGGGTGTCCATATGTGCACGTGGCACCAGGACACCCTAGGCTGGAGGTCAATGATCGACTTTGTGGTCGTGTCATCTGACCTCCGGCCGTATGTCTTGGACACTCGGGTGAAGAGAGGGGCTGAGCTGTCAACTGATCACCACCTGGTGGTGAGTTGGATCCGCTGGCAGGGGAGGAAGCTGGATAGACCTGGCAGACCCAAACGTATCGTGAGGGTCTGCTGGGAACGTCTGGCGGAACCCTCTGTCAGGGAGGTCTTCAACTCCCACCTCCGGGAGAGCTTTAACCAGATCCCGAGGGAGGCTGGGGACATTGAGTCCGAATGGACCATGTTCTCCACTTCCATTGTTGACGCGGCTGTCCGGAGCTGTGGCCGTAAGGTCTCCGGTGCCTGTCGTGGCGGCAATCCCCGAACCCGGTGGTGGACCCCGGAAGTAAGGGATGCTGTCAAGCTGAAGAAGAAGTCCTATCGAGCCTGGTTGGCCCGGGGGTCTCCTGAGGCAGCTGACAGGTACCGGCAGGCCAAGCGAGCGGCAGCACGGGCAGTCGCAGAAGCAAAAACTCGGGTCTGGGAAAAGTTCCGGGAGGCCATGGAGGAGGACTATCGGTCGGCCTCGAGGAAATTCTGGCAAACCATCCGGCGCCTCAGGAGGGGGAAGCAGTCCCCCACCAGCACTGTCTACAGGGGGGGTGGGGGGCTGTTGACCTCGACTGGGGACATTGTCGGGCGGTGGAAGGAATACTTCGAGGATCTCCTCAATCCCACTAACACGTCTTCCATAGAGGAAGCAGAGACTGGGGTCTCAGAGGTGAATTCATTCGTCACCCAAGCCGAAGTCACCGAGGTAGTTGGGAAGCTCCTCGGTGGCAAAGCACCGGGGGTGGATGAGATTCGCCCTGAGTACCTCTGCCAAAGCAATGTTTTTTTTTTTTGTTCAAGTTCTATCATTGGATGAAAAATTATTTTTACAAAGGTAAAAAAAAAACAACTAGTCTCCAAGATGAGAGGGCATCCTTTAATACCTCATGTTGTACAGTGATTATTGGGGCCGTATCTTAGCTAGGTGATATGTGATAGCTGCTGTGATCGGCTTACTAACACAGAGGCATAATATTCCTCCTTTTCTAAAAGCTGCCTCTGAGGTAGGCGTAAACATGTGACGTGACGTGAAGCTCGAAGTTGGGCTGTGAACAGTGACAACAAATTTGTCTTCAAAATAAGCGCTTTACATTGCACCACATAGGATTTTAGAACTGGGTTTTTAGCGGGGGGCTTTTAATTTGAAAGTAGCGACCTTCCTAGCTTGTTGCTACAAGCGGACACAACCAAACAGCTAGTGATCCAGGAGACGCTGCATCTCCTGTGTAGCTAAGTGTAGCTTCTAGGAGACACTAGCATCTCCTGTGTAGCTAAGTGTAGCTTCCAGGAGACGCTAGCATCTCCTGGATCTAAGTGGCCGTCCAGTTGCTTATCTTAATGTCCGCGGATGAAGTGATGGACTGACTGCTGTGATCAGCTGTTTGAAAGAAATCGAATCGACACCTCATCGACACCTCCGCCCACCTCACGCAGGGGTCGGCACATTAGGCGAGTTCAAGATGCGCTGCGCAGCGCTGCCTAAATCGTGATGCATGCTGGTTAAAATGTGTCCACGATGACCTGGATGGGAGTGGTTTCTGCTCCGCATCCGATGTCACATGACGATGAAGTTATCGTGGGAGCAAGGTGGCTGCAGAGCAGTAGCGCAGTTGTTCTCCAGGTACTGCGCGATCCTCGACCCACCTTCATGATGTCAGGACCAGTGTTGGGTGTAGTCACTTTGGAAAGTAGTTAATTAGGTTACAACGTTACCATCAATTAAAAGTAATCAGTTCCGTTACAGCGTTACCTATGAATAAAAGTAACGCGTTAGAGTACTCATGCATTACCAAAAATTAAAAGCCGTTTGCAGCGCCTCGCACATGCTGCAACTTAACTGACACACACACAGCCTCCTTTAAATGCACCGAGAAGTCGTGACAATGATGAATAACGTCAGTCATCCAACCAAATTAACTCTGCAGGATAACAAAAACAGGAAAGACAGTCAGCAATATGCCACATAGCGTTTTAGCGAGAGCTCCCGATAATCATATCTAACTATGTAACGGGGAAAGAATGAATGTATGTCTTTATTACACTGCAGGGATCGAAATTAGCACCCGTGTGCTGGCGCCTGGTGGGTGAATTGAATCAGTTTACCAGCAACTGTGATGGATTCATTCCAGTCAGATCTGATCCAATTAATCTTAATGATCTATATCTTGGTTAAGGCATAACAGTGCGCTTTACACGACCCAAGAATCAGATCCGGTCAAATTATGTTTCTGATTCGACCAGCTGGACTTTAGAAGGCCGGAAATCCACAACTTCTTGAACGGCTGTAAGCGGTCATTTGGACCGCTAGATTTTAAACTCTATAATCTCCATGTAAATACCCGATTTATGATGTCATGATATAGTTTTCTTTAACAAGTTAATACATTTATTAATAACATAGTAAACTGTTATTTTTGCATATTTACACAAGAATTTAATAGAGAAAAGTTAGAACAATTAAAAGTAACTTATTTAAATATGAATGATTTTATATTAATATATAAGTTAAAAAAATATAATGATCAAAAAAGATGGAAACGAGCTGATCTCAAACAAAGAAAGCCATTTTGATCACTGGTCACAGTCAGATTTCCTCCGCTCTCCTCACACAGTCACCACACACGGGCTTGTGGCATTTAAAGTGTCCGACGTTTGGTTCCGTTTGCAGCTCTTTCGGACCGGCACTGCCTCCGTCTCCGTGTCTGCTGCTGCTGCTGCTGCTGCGGTTGCTTCCGCTGCTTCCCACCTTGTGCCGACTGTCGCGGCCGCTTTCCCCTCCATGTATTCTGCCCTCAGCTCTTCTGCCAGCTGCTGCAGGACTTTCCTCCGGGCTCTCCTGCTGCTGGTGCTCCTTGAACAAGATGCGGGCATTGATCCCAGCCTGGTCCAGGATGTTATAGAAGACCGCCACTGGCTATCTTTCCGCCTTTGACGGAGTAGGGGAGACCGGGGATGGTTGTCACACGGGTTGGTTGTCACATTGCTTATTACAGCCACACTAGAGGGCGCTGTTACGTGATATTGACATTGAACAGTTGGCCTGACATCCTGCTTCTTTTGCACTGGTCATCTTATTGATAAAACACAACACATTGAGGTGAGGAGATATTATGTGATTTTTAAGGGTCAGAGTAATTTTTTATGTTGGCATTGTTTTTATATTAAAAGCTTGGAGGTTATTAGTAATTTAAAAATCAAACACTTATTAAAAAGCCTATGGTAATAGCTTTGATTTGAGACAGCTTTTAGCTTGCTAGCTAAAACCATGTGGTAGCTAGCTTAAAATGTTTGTCAAGAGGTTGGTTGGGGATGGTTGTCTCACTTCTTAGGGGGTTGGTTGTCACACGTGTGACAACCAACCCCCGGAGTATGACAAATGTTTTTTCAGCTATGGATTTCAAATACAACCGTTTCTTTGTTGGCAGAATGGTCAGGAACTTCAAAAGGAAGACAGAAAGGGGCAGCACGCCACCAGATGTTATGCTCAAGCATGGCCGCGGGAAGTGGGGGTGCTGGGGGGGCTGCAGCACCCCCTAGTGGCGAGAGGGAAATTTTTAAAAATGTATTACAAATATTTTTCACAATTTATAAATTCCTTATGAATATTTGAGGAAATGATTTTCACACACGTAGGCTATTACATGTATTTTGGATTTTAATTTTATTATTTTTAGGCCTAATCAACACAGGTTCACAGAAGTTCTCGGAGTCAGACAGGCTCGTGGTCGGCCGCTGAGTACAGAGGTTTCCCGCTCGTTCCATACAGCATACATCCATGGCTGCAGCAGACTAGTCACATAGACGATTACATAGTCTAATGACAGAAACGAGGAGGAAACATGGCGCAGAAACGCATTTAGGATTTTTTGGGAAAACCACCACCAGTGAAGAAGAACACTAGTACCACAACCACGACAACGGCGAGTAGCCGGAGTGAGGAGACTGTCCGCCCACCTCTGCCTGCAGGTGCACCGACAGGCCCAGCCCCAGCACCCGCAACCCAGCCTAGCGTGATTGGACAAAAGTTGACACAGACCACCTTGAACTCCAGCTCTAAATCCTTGGGCCAAGCATCGCCAAGCAGCTTGCCGATGTCATAAAAGACAGAGGGTCTAGGTGTGTCACAGTCCAAGATGAAGCATCATGTTTGCCAAAGTTCCAGCCACAAACAAGAGCCGTGTTTTCAGAGACAGAAAAACTGATCGTGGCCTCATCCATGCGCACCTTCTCCGCCTTGCGTCTTTTGAAGACATGGGTAGCAACACCATGTCCTAGAAAAAGACTCACACACCTGTCGCTGATGCATGCGCACACAGACATTCTGAACTCCCTGGACATTTGTCCCCTCATGAGAGACTTTGTCTCCACGACCTGAGGGCGCACCTCGGCATTTGGACACCTGCAGGGCACCCGGCCTGCGGCTCAAAGTAAGAGCCTGGTGCCGCCGCGTACCTTCATATATTCATGCAGTTTAACGTCACACTAGAGTATTTTTGCAAGGTGGTGGGGATGGAGATGGAGAGTGTTGTTTTGATCGTGTGTTCTGTGCGTAATGGATGTGGACAGCTGTTCAATAACGTGCTTAAATAGTCAGAGATTATTTCCTTGTGGTGTGCGTAAAAGGATTTTGGAGCTAATAGAATCGCGTGTGACATAAACGTAGATGGTGCAGTGACCCAGATTCATGCCAGCTGACCAAATCTATTGCATTGTTATAGCGTTATTGTGAAGTTTAATTAATAACGCATATTCATCTGAGAACTGATGATGTCTCTGTGTTACAGACCCTGGCTGTGTGCACTGAAGTGTATGTGACAATAAAGTAGTGAATCTCAATCTGTTTATTTATTTTTAAAATGTATTTTAAACAGGCCGATAGGCTCATAGGTTTTTTGTCCACAGAAAACCAAACAATTTTTTTTCACAGCACCCCCTGTTCAAAATCACTTCCAGCGGCCCTGTGCTCAAGGCTGTTAGGCAGGTGAAAATAGCAGGCAAAAGCATACGCAGCACAGCTAAGGACTTCAAAATTAATTACAGAACATTAGCTCGTTACTGCCAAAAAATGTCCACTGACGACATAGAGAGCAGTGCTACCACTCCATCAGTTCCAGTTGGCTATATCGAAAATAGTCAGATTTTAAGAACTGACCAAGAAAAGCAGCTGGAAATCTACATCAAGAAGGCCTCTGATATTTACTACGGTCTTGCACACACAGAAATCCGTAATCTTGCCTACCAGTTTGGAGTGGCACAGAAAGTCATAATTCCACAGTCCTGGAGTGAGACTTGTCGAGCCAGTGCTGACTGGTTCAGTGGCTTCCTCAAACGCCACCCTTCTCTCTCCATTCGAACACCAGAGGCCACAAGCTTGGCACGCGCCACAAGTTTCAACAGGGAGAATGTTGGCATGTTCTTCCACAATCTGGAGAAGGTTATGTTGAAATACAAATTAGGGCCTAATGACATATGGAATATGGATGAGACAGGTGTAACCACTGTACACAAACCAAGCAAAATTGTGGCTCGGAAGGGCTACAAACAAGTGGGCAGCCTCACCTCAGCCGAAAGAGGAACCCTTAGCTGTTTGTCTTTTATCCCAGGTTAGACAACTTCTGGTCATATTTTTCAATGGGGAAATCAGTTCAGAAATACAGTCAGCATGGCAAACATGTTATAGTCCATATGTTCTCAGGTGTTTTGATTATGCACCTCACACACACACACACACACACACACACACACACACACACACACACACACACACACACACACACACACACACACACACACACACACACACACACACACAGGCCCATGTTAATGTTGATGTTATATTCATTTTGTGTTTGTGAAATGTCGATGTTTTTAATAAAGGCTAGATTTTTTTCAGCACTGTTAATTCCTTAATTTCACCTCTTATTACTCAACCAAATAATCACCTGGTTCAAATTCATGTTTTAAAGGCAAGGGGCATTGATGAGTACTATTAGTATTCATTTTAAAACAAATTTGGTGTTTCTAGCTTTCGAAAACTAAAAATTTACTTATTTCAAAGTACTTATATTTTTTACTGAAACCCCATTGATAAATATAGGGACAACCAACCCCGTCATGGGGTTGGTTGTTACAATGTGTCAGAGTGTCTTTGAGGGTTAATTACCACTTTGTTATAATAAGTAGAAAAATGAAAGGGATACACATTTCAAGCCAAGACCTTAAGCTTCCATTTAATGTAGGAATGACAATTGAGCGATGTTTTGATGATGAGCAATTCACACAAGAGTAAAAAGTGTGACAACCAGCCCTGGTCTCCCCTACTCCCTCGCACCTGGTCCGGGACGTCCACGCCGTACTTGGTGTTGTTGTAGTACATCACAGACTCTTGTGTTGCCTTCGCCCTACTGAAGCTGCCCACACCTGTGTGCAGGTGGTCAGGATGCAGACATTCTTCCTTGGCTGGTACACAGTCAGAGTCGGATCATTTCAGCACCTTCGTGTTGTGAACAGTTCCGCTCGCTGGTTCATGGAGGGAGGAACTCCCATTGTTGTTTGCCCATGGTGCCAAACAAGCTATTTAATACAACTATATAATTATTAACTCACAAGTAAATTCACAAAGAGGCACAGCTGGAGACCACTAACACAGTTAGAGACAAGAGAGACAATAAAAGCAGCAAACCGCGCGAAAAATGGAACAATGAAACCCCGCGAAGTGATGTGCGGGCAGTTTGACCGCTTATGGCCGAAACAGGTTAACATATCATATTTCGTGTAATTTATATAAAAACTATTCCAAGTTAAAATACAGACACTTTTAGGAAACGTCTTGTAACAGCAGTATTGCATTTTTTCATTCAATGTTATAAGTGTTGTATTTTCTCTATGAGTGTTGATGTTTTCCTCAATTCCTAATATATACAATTAATGAAAATAAATTAAATGTTAAATAAACTATTTAACATGGTAGATCCCTTTGTATTGTTTTTCATATGCAGTTATGATGCAACATTTTGAATTGGGACATTGAGATTAATGGGTAATGGTGGTAAGGACTTGGTGTTTAATAGCTGAACTGTGGTAGTTGGCCCATATCATTTCCTGTTATAGACTGACACCGGCCCCCCACCACAGAAAGAAAAGTTGATGTGGCCCCCACCAAAAAAAATTTGGGGACCCCTGCTGTAAATCATTGGTGGTGATACAGTGCAAGGACTGTATTGCCCAGATATTATACAGGATCTTGTTTGCAGGAAGCCAGCATGCTCTCTCCCTCTTTCCTGTATATGGCCGAGCCTGCTCATCAGAGGATGCTTTCATTAAGCACAGTACAGACTACCCACACATTGTTTGCTCAAAAGCTGAATAAAGAAATTAAGCTAAAAGACACGAGTCCAGCTGGTCGTTTCCTCACCCACTAGGGATCTTCAGGGATGAGGGGGCATCATGAGCAACGCAGTGGCCACAGACAAGTGTGATGCAACAGAACGGGGAGTTCCTGGGTGTGGAGATGTGTTCATTTTTATGTGTAGCTATTAAATTACAGTGTTGGCCTTATTTTTCAGTTCTAGCGTGAATGATATGTGTGAGCAGCCCCCCACATACACATATATACTCACACACACACAAACATTGTATTTGTTTAATAACCGTAATATTAATATTTACAATTAATATTAATTGTAAATCAATGAAACAGTAACATAAATTAACATTTACCATGTACTAATTTGATAGTAAGACATTTGTTGTGACCGTTTTATCAATTCTCTATTTAATTTGAGAATTCAGTTTATTTATTCTTAGTTATTCTTCAGTCCTATTGTGTGTGTGTGTGTGTGTGTGTGTGTGTGTGCGCCCCCTATCACCACCACACAAACATAATATTCACATTTTTATTCATAACGTTGATATTGAAGCTAAATCTATGAAATGTTAACATTATAAGTTAGTGATTATTATAGGCTTCTAACTAACTTCTGAGTAAAGTCATGGCGAGACAATTAACTCATCAATTATACCGTTACCATAAAGATGTAAATGCACAGTATGCATAGAATTATGTTTTGTGTAAACCATACAGTCTATGGTGTAAACGTACGTGTTTGTTAAGCTTTTATTTTGGTGATTTACTAACTTCCGCTTGAGACTTCCGGTATGGATTGGATAAATGGCGGCATTTATTTTGGTTTTATTTTGGTGATTGACCAACTTCCGATTGGGACTTCCGGTATGGATCGGTTAAATGGCGGCTTTTATTTTTGTTTTATTTTGGTGATTAACCAACTTCCGGTTGGGGCTTACGGTATGGATTGGATATATGGCGGTGCCCTTGTCGGCCATCTTGACTGCAGATGGGTACTCTTGGGCAATAATTACATTTAAATGAGAGATCTGCGCCACTTGAGGTCGCCATTATTTATTTATTTATTTCTTCTCTTTGGGCGCCCAATGAATCTTGGGCAATTTGTAGCCGCGAAGGATAGTAGCAGTGTGTCCTCCAGAAACAGGCAAAAGAAGGAGGCATTTGTGGGGAGCATTTGGAGCACACTTTGAATTTGGACAGGCTTCGCGCGGCATAGTGACGTAATTGCACTTCAAATACGCACTCCGAAGGATGCTGCCCCTGAATTTGGACACAGCCAGTGTCTTTCTGGGGATGACAAAATAATCCCGTAAACAGGCATGCCTTGGCATAACCTGCGAAGAGGCGGAAGTACTCTACGGGCACAGGCTGTCTGCGGAGGCTGGTGTCAGGGGCGGTTCTAGGGGCGGGGCCACAGGGGTATTGGCCCCAGCTGAAATCTGGTTGGCCCCCTGAAGTGCCCCTGTCCTGTCACTCATCTGTCCTTTGTCGCAGAGCGATGATCAGGTTACAGGTGGATGCAATTCCATGCCCAAGCACTAGTGGCGCTACTGAGCCAAATAGAAATGTCCAGCATCAATAAAGCTTACAGAAGAAGAAGATCTGAACATCCTGTGGAGAAAGTTTTTCAAGAGACGGGTAATTCATAAAGCCCTACTTACTCACAGCTGTCGCGTAGCTTAAGTCTGACAAACATTAAATTAAGAAGCAAAGCTAACATTAGTTAACAGTAATGTTAACTGAGGCCCTACTTGTGTTTAGACAAGAACATTAGCATTTCGCTAATAAATGTAATGCTAATTCATGTACTTCTTTGTAATTTGCATTTGTGTGTTAACATTATCTATAATGTTTGGCAGTGATAGGGAATATGAAAAGAAAGGGTCATTCTCAGGTGGGAATTCAGCAGTTTTTGGCCAAAAGAGTGAGTCTGGCAGCCGCTGAAAAAAGAGCAGGAAGAGAGCAGTAGAAGACGGTAGATCAGAGGCTGGTCAAGAGCAGGGCACCTCCAGTCCATCTTCATCAGGTCAGAAATCATTTAGGGAGAGCAACAACAGTGCTATTGTTATTTTACCTCGTGGTGATAAGATTTACCATAACTTTAATGTCATGGCTTTAATTTTTATCGGTTTATATATCACCACATCTACCACAACTCACTCTTATATTTCTAGCTTTCAAGTCTTTCCTTCAGTTTTAAATAAATAGTAATGTGGTCTAAAAGACAACATGGTTTCAGCTGAATACATGCTTGGAGTTTGTGACAGATATTTATGTTTTAGCCACAAACTGAGATAGGACTCTCTCTGATACAGACAACCAGAGTGAAGGTGGTGATGTAACCCCCCATTCTGCTGAGCCACCAATCAGTTCTCATCCTGCAGGATCTGATGGTACACGGCTATCTTGGAAAGTAATAACTGCTTGCGTATGTATTGTGACAGTAGGGTTATGTTAAATAATTTGTCATTTGCTGCTTTCAGACATCTTCCAGTGTGGTGCACAGACTCCTGCGCAGACATGAAAGGATTGTTCTGCTCCAGTAGGACTTGATGGTGTGCTTTTCATTCTGTAAATGGTCTTTAAATTTCAGTTAATTATGCACTCATTCACTTACTGTTTCTGTATGCCATGAAAGTTAAAAGTTGAGGGATATAAACAATTGACTCCAACTTGTATTTAGACATTTCCCAGTCAAGAGCACGGGGCCCTGTGCAGCCTTTCCTTAAGGTTTTCCCCAAGACGAAACATGGCATCCGCAAGAGGCCATTCATTGAGTTGTGGTACAGAGACTACACATGGTTGGGGTCCTCCATCAGTAGAGACTCTGTATTTTGTTATGCCTGCCACCATTTTTCCATTCCAAATGCCCCGTCCTCTGTATTCAGAACAGAAACTGACTTCTCCAACTGGAAGAAAGCTTTGTGTAAAGAAGATGGCTTTAAAGACCACTCCAAACCAGAGCACCAACGAGCAAAAGCATTAGACATGAAAGAATTTTTGAGATGATTCAGTTCCGTCACAAAAACCGAAGAATAATTCTGTTTTAGAAGAGCAGAATGTACAGTAGTCACCCACATGGAACTTTGTGTATGTTTGGGAGACAGAGATGTTTTTAACTATTTGTGAAAAAAGTTTTAAAAAATGAATAAAATGTTGGATTTTCTCACTTGCTGTGTGTTTGTGTATGTTCGACTATGTACAGTAAAAATACATGTAAAATTGGTAAGGAGATTTTACTGTGTAAGCTTTTTTTAAAATACATTCAAGTGTTTGAACATGGTGTGACTAGTGAAATATATACACCTTACCGAAATCGGGGATTGTGTGCAAGGATGTTGGACAAATACTCGGCCCCTCTATGAATATTGTGGCCCCTTGATGGCCCCTAACTCACACGCAGATGATCACTCTCAGCTGGATCAGTTGCAACACACTTTTTTCATTTGTTTATTGTGAAGACTTGTATGAGAACTTATTTTTGAAGACTTGTATGAGAATTTATTTGTGAAGACAAAATGAGAAAAAAATATATGTTTCAACATTTTAGACTGACTCAGCAGCGATCAATAATCAATATTTATTTAATTTGTATTTTTGTTTGATTTTTTTTGTTTTTTGCTTTCTCCCACATCCTGATTTTGAAATAATGCTGAACCACTGAGGTGAACAGGAGCAGATTTCTTGCTCTATAAGACCCGGTTGTCTTCACTTTATGTGTAACGGTTCAGAGGGGTAGAGATCTTTTTTAGGGACATTAGAAAAAATGAAGCATCTTATAGCCTGCAAGCAAGTACCTTATTCATGTGGCAGGTGGACATGAAGTCGATACACTGTGTTGTTTAATAGTGGTGTCAGTGAGTCCGTGTTTTGTCATTTCCCAATTCTCCGTGTACGTTAGGCACGTTGGAGAGACGGGCAGTAAGAGCACGTGGGATGACCCCGCCATGGCTGAGGGGTTTCAACTAGCTGTAACCTCGAAGCTCCTGATTCTGCTGAGGAGACTCAGGTGGTCCTTTGTAGTGAAGTCACGTAAATAATTTTGGAGTTTTTTGGTTCTTATTCACATCCTCACATCACCTCACATTATTTCATCACTCCTCATCAAAGCGATGCTAAAAACCAGCCATCTTGAACTTCTAATCTACACCCTGATTTTCTCTTGGCTCGACTACTGTAATGCTCTTTTCACCTGTCTCAACCATGCAGCCCTGTCTCGCCTGCGGCTCGTACAAAACGCTGCAGCCAGACTACTAACCAAAACCAATCGCAGATCCCACATCACACCAATTCTTGCATCCCTTCAGTAAAATACAGAATAGACTTCAAAACACTACTCCTCACATACAAGGCCCTTCATGGTCTTGCCCCTCCCTACACTGCTGAACTCTTACACCCTTACTCCACCTCTAGACCACTCATATCTTCCAACATTGGTCCCCTATCTATACCCCGGTCCCTCCTCAATTCTAAGGGTGACTGCACTTTTGCCGTCAGGGCCCCATTCCTCTGGAGCAGTCTACCCTCTTCCGTCAGATCAGCTGAATCACTAAATGTCTTCAAAAAACTTATCAAAACCCAACTCTATCCTCTTGCATTCCCAACAATTGAACTGTAATTTTTTTTTGCACATATCTGTACATGTGTGTTTATTTTATTTTGTCTTATCTATTTTATTTTGTTTTCTTTTATATTTGTTTTTAATTATATTTTTAATTATGTTTTATGTTAACTGTACCCTGTACAGCACTTTGCAAACTTTGTTTTGAAAAAAGTGCTATATAAATAAAAACTTACCTACTTATATATATATATATATATATATATATATATATATATATATATATATATATATATATATATATATATATTAGGGCTGTCAAAGTTAACGCGTTAATAACGCGTTAACGCAACATCCTCTTAACGCAGTTAATTTTTTTAACGCGCGATTAACGCTCAGTATATATATATTTTTTTTTTAAAAAAACGCGCATTGTATGATTTACGGCCGTCGGCGGCACCCGTAGTCTTGAGACAGAGGGTGGCAGAAGAAGAAGAAGCGGGGTTGGCGGTTCGTTAAAAACACAGCGGACTGAAAAGCAGCACTCGCTGCAAACTCCCCATCTCTGCTGTCACTCACGGTGGCGGACATTTGTTTCTCCATCGCCCTGATCATTTTGCGGGACACTCTCTCGTGGCGTGCCCGTTTGCTGATAACTCATCCCCGCATGTTTATCTCAGGCTCCTCGCTAGCCTTCTTCCTCCCTCCAGCAGGCAGAGAAACGTCCAGTGGCTGCTTCTCCCGAGTTTTCCTCTGAATATATCATGACAGAAGGTTTGAATTTCAAGTCGTACTTTTTATTGTTTTGCTGCACCGGAGCAATGGCGATCATCAGTGTGATACTGACTGACAGAAAGCAGCACACTGCGTGAAAAAGGCGAAGAAGAAAAACGTGCAGTGTCAGTGGACACCACTTGCAAGCCAAACAGACGGCAGATGCAGAGAGCCCGTCGCCCCCCCTCGCCAAAAGCAGACAACCCTGGATTTATTTTCCTGCATGATTTGAAGTGTTGAATAAACATTTTCATAATGCAAGCATATTTGACCTTTCTTATGTTGTTTAAAGTATTAAGAACATGAAAAAATACATTAAGGTACATTTAGAACAGAAAAAAATGTGCCAAAAAAATTGCGATTAATTTGCGATTAATCGCGAGTTAATTATGGACAAAATGCGATTAATCGCGATTAAAAAAATTGATCGTTTGACAGCCCTAATATATATATATATATATATATATATATATATATCGCGGCTCCCACAGACTCTGCACTGGATTAGACTGACTGCAACAGTTGTAACTAGACAATTCCCCGCTGGGGAATCGCGACAGTGGGCTGTGCGCTTTGCCCCGTGACGAACAAAAGCTACAAAAGCTAAAGCAAAAGTTGAATCCCAGGTTAATAACTTGGACTTTGACCTAGACACACCATTCAAACTTTAAAATGTAGATAAAAGTATGCCAGAGATGTCGATGTTGGTAATCTTTCTTTCGATCTTTTCATTCGTTCTCATTCACTTTGTGTGTGTGTGTTTGTGTGCATGTGAGTGTGAGTGTGTGTGTGTGTCTCTCTGTCTCTCTGTGTCTGTGTGTCCTTATGGGAAAGTTTACGCAGGTGAACATGAACATGAACGTTGAACGTTCTAGAAAACTGATTAATAATCTGTGTGTGTGTGTGTTTGTGTGTCTGCGACTTTTTTGACCTTGTCCCATTCATTCCTTATGGGAAAGTTTATGCAGGTTTTCGCGACGTAACGTTCTAGAAAACTGATTAATAATCTGTGTGTGTGTGTGTGTATTTGTGTGTCTGCGACTTTTTTGACCTAGTTTTTGAAGGTTTTCGCAACTTACGTCGTGAAAACATGAGTATTCTCTGTCTGTCTGTGTGTGTGTGTGTGTCTGCGTGTGTTTGTGTGCATGTGAGTGTGTGTGTGTGCATGTGTGTCTGTCTGTCTGTCACTCTCTCTGTTTGCCCAGCTGATCTCGGTTGCTAGGTGATGGTTGGTGAGGGCCCGTAGCAACGGCCGTCCCAGGCTGATTCGAGAGTGATTTCTGCCTCAAATCTAGGACGTCAAACTAGTGCTATTTAGTCAAAATCATACATGATATCGGCAAATTTTTTTCACGATCGAGCCAGAAACGCCTTAAAGAAGACACTCATGAAGTTTTGTGGTCCTAGCTTCAGAAATGTGGAAATACGAGTGAGTTTAAAAAAGGTGCAGTTTGGAAAATCCTGTCCCCGATTTACATTGGAGTGAATGGGATGGTTGAGATCTATTCTTGTCGGTTAGAGGCAGATAATTCAAAAACCGTAAATCCTACCGATAAAGAAGACACATTGGGAGAAAGAAGACAAGTGTGGCTACAACTCTGGAAAATATCACTGTTTTTGAGCATGATTTATGGCCAGGATCATCATGGAAAGAGAAAATTTCTGAGCTAATTTTTTAGTTTCTGCCACTCTGTCAGTTGGCCGCGCCACTCTGCTGCACAAACATTCCGCCATACATAATCATTGAAAGCCCTGAATTTTTCGAAAATCACTCACCGTCATTCAAGGGTCAGGGTTCAAAAACTACACATCGTAGGAAAAAATACAACTTAAATACACAGGACCTATACCTACATTTTAAAGTTGGAATGGTGTTTCTAGGTGAACGTATGCCAGAGCAGGAGATGTTTGAAAAACATTGCAGATTTGCAACTTTTTTGACTTCGTCCCATTTATTCCATATGGGAAATTTAGCGCAGTTTTTCGCGACTTATGTCGCGAAAAATTAATATTCTGGAAAACTGAATAATAGCATACCGAGTCAGAACGAGCCGCACGTTTTGATATATTTTTTGTTTGTGTGCGCTCAACGGTGCGGGACGAGTTGGCGACAGAGAAACTGAGGAGGGGGAATAATAACAAGACAATTCCCCGCCGGGGAATCGCGAGAGTGGGCTGTGCGCTTTGCCCCGTGACGGACAAAAGCTACAAAAGCTAAAGCAAAAGTTGAATCCCACGTTGATAATTTGGACTTTTATCTACATTTTAAAGTTTGAACGGTGTGTTTCGGTCAAAGTATGCCAGAGATGTCGATGTTTGAAATCTTCCTTTCGATCTTTTCACCTGGTCTCATTCATTTTCTGTGTGTGTTTGTATGCATGTGAGTGTGTGTGTGTGTGTGTGTGTGTGTGTGAGAGTGTGTGTGTCTCTGTCTCTCTGCGTCTGTGTGTCTGCGATTTTTTGACCTAGTCCCATTCATTCCTTATGGGAAAGTGTTTTCGCGACTTACGTCACGAAAACATGAACATTCTAGAAGACTGATTAATATTCTGTGTGTGTGTCTGCGACTTTTCTGACCTCGTCCCATTCATTCCTCATGGGAAAGTTTACGTCGCGAAAACATGAATATTCTCTGTCTGTCTGTGTGTGTGTGTGTGTCTGCATGTGTTTGTGTGCATGTGAGTGTGTGTGTGTGTGTGTGTGTGCATGTGTGTCTGTCTGTCACTCTCTCTGTTGGCCCAGCTGATCTCGGTTGCTAGGTGACGGTTGGTGAGGGCCCGTAGCAACGGCCGTCCCAGGCTGATTTGAGAGTGATTTCTGCCTCAAATCTAGGACGTCAAACTAGTGCTATTTAGTCAAAATCATACATGATATCGGCAATTTTTTTTCACGATCGAGCCAGAAAGGCCTTAAAGAACACATTCATGAAGTTTCGTGGTCCTAGCTTCAGAAATGTGGAAATAAGAGCGAGATAAAAAAGGGTGCAGTTTCGAAAATCCTCTTCCCGATTTACATTGGAGTGAATAGGACTGTTGAGAGCTACTCTTGTCGGTTAGAGACAGTTAATTAGAAAAACCGAGGAGGGGGAATAATAATAAGAGGCGCGAGCAATATCAATAGTGGGCTGTGCTTGGCACAACTCAAATAGGCAAGACTTGTGTCTACATTTTAAAGTTTGAATGGTGTTTCTAGGTCAATGTATGCCAGAGCAGGAGATGTTTGAAAAACGTCGCAGATTTGCGACTTTTTTGACCTCCTCCCATTCATTCCTTATGGGAAATTTATCGCAGTTTTTCGCGACTTATGTCGCGAAAAATTTATATTTTGAAGAGAAAAGTAATAGCATACCGAGTCAGATCGAGCCGCACGTTTTGATATATAATTTGTTTGTGTGCGCTCAACAGCTGGCGAGCACAGCCCACTAACTAGAAAAATTTGCATTTCCTACGAAAATACAGTGTGAATGCAGAAGTCTGAAGCGAAATCTGCTGAATGTACTTCCGAAAAGCTGAAAAAGTTGAAAAGTTCAAGGCCAAAAGTGTTTAAAAAGTTGAACATGTTGATAGCTGAACAGTTTCTGTAGCTGAACATGAAGCTGAATGTATAAAGAAGCTCAAAAGGCAGAAAGATGAATATTTTTAAAAGATGAAACGACAGAAAAGCTGAAGCGGGCTGAAAGACTTGAAAAAGTTGAACATTTTAATTGCTGAACATCAAGTTGAATGTTTGAAGGAGTTGAAAAGGCAGAAAGATGAATATCTGAAAAGGCTAAAAAGCTGTAGACTAAGAGGGCTGAAAGAGGTTAAAAAGGTGAAAAAAGACTGAAAAGGTGGAAAGTGAAAGGCAGAAAGAGCTTAAAAAGGTGAAAAAAAGACTGAAAAGGTGGAAAGTGAAACGCAGAAAGAGCTTAAAAAGGTGAAAAAAGACTGAAAAGGCAGAAAAGTTGTAGAGTAAGAGGGCAGAAAGAGCTTAAAAAGGTGAAAAAAGACTGAAAAGGTGGAAAGTTAAAGGCAGAAAGAGCTTAAAAAGGTGAAAAAAGACTTAAGAGGTGGAAAGTTAAAGGCAGACAGAGCTTAAAAAGGTGAGAAAAGACTGAAAAGGTGGAAAGTGAAAGGCAGACAGTGCTTAAAAAGGTGAAAAAAGACTGAAAAGGCCGAAAAGTTGTAGAGTAAGAGGGCAGAAAGAGCTTTAAAAGGTGAAAAAAGACGGAGAAGGTGAAAAGTGAAAAGCAGAAAGAGCTTAAAAAGGTGGAAAAATACTGAAAAGGCCTAGAAGCTGTAGAGTAAGAGGACAGAAAGAGCTTAAAAATGTGAAAAAAGACTGAAGACGTGGAAAGTTAAAGGCAGAAAGAGCTTAAAAAGGTGAAAAAAGACTGAAAAGATGGAAAGTTAAAGGCAGAAAGAGCTTAAAAAGGTGAAAAAAGACTGAAAAGGTGGAATGAGAAAGGCAGAAAGAGCTTAAAAAGGTGAAAAACGACTGAAAAGGGCCGAAAAGTTGCAGAGTATGGGGGCAGAAAGAGCTTAAAAAGGTGAAAAAAGACTGAAAAGGTGGAAAGTTAAAGGCAGAAAGAGCTTAAAAAGGTGAAAAAAGACTGAAAAGGTAGAAAGTGAAAGGCAGAAAGAGCTTAAAAAGGTGAAAAACGACTGAAAAAGGCCGAAAAGTTGCAGAGCATGGGGGCAGAAAGAGATTAAAAAGGTGAAAAAAGACTGAAAAGGTGGAAAGTTAAAGGCAGAAAGAGCTTAAAGAGGTGAAAAAAGGCTTAAAGGTGAAAAGTTAAAGGCAGAAAGAGCTTAAAATGGCTGCAGACATGCTGCAGCAGGACTAGAGACAGAGACGAAAATGTCCCCCATAAGGAATGAATGGGAAAACGCCTCCCAAACTTCTGCGATTTCTGAAAAAACTGTGATGGTTATCCTCAAACTATTTGTATGGTGAGTTACAGGAGGAGTTGCTGAACGCGGTCATGTCGTTTTTATTTCTGGAGAGTGCAAAATGAGGGCGGGAGAGCGAGAGACAAATTAGGAACCGTCTGCTCTTTTCCAAAAAATCTGTCTCAAAATTAACATTGCGGCTTATGGAAGACCACGAAGAGTTGTTGTCGCTCTCTGGCTGCTAAATCCAAAACCGTAAGTCCCACATCTGAAATAATCTGAAACCATCAGCTGAAAGCCCACAAGATTTCCTACATTTCTATGTATATATTGTCTATGTCAAGTAAAAGGTGAGAGATCAAAATCAAGCTCAAAACAAGTTTGTCCACTTTTTCGGAGCAGCTCTACACTCTGGGGTGCGGCAGTTGGTGATGTCACTCACTCTAGCCGACGCAATACACACCCATTATAAACTCAGAAGACGGCCAAAAAATCCTCAAAACCAAAACTGCGATTATTTCAAGACCCTACAAGATTTTTAAAAACTGAATACAGGTCCAATAGTTCAAGATCTGCTGAGTGCTTTAAAGTTTGAATGGTGTCTCTCGCTCAATGTATGAGGAGGAAAAAGAGGTTGAAAGGCGATGAGTTTTGAAGAGGATTTGAAGCTTTTCCCATTTGCGGCAATGTTAAATTTTTTTTGGAAAAATGAATTGAATTGAACTGAATTTCTGAAAACCAAATGAATTAGTTCTACCAAAAAGGTGTCTCTTCTGTTTGTTCTAAATAAGTGACTGTAGTGTATTTTTCTTTTGCACAATGCTGTAGAATTGCAAAGAGCATATACAGTAAAAATGTGAAACGTATGTATTCAGTGTCGTGTACTCACTTACTCCCCTAACTACAGAAATGTGTAACTTTACTGTAGTTTTCAAATGGCTGTACAAGTAGTGTATAGTGCTGTCTTGAGCATTTTCAGGTAGTGTCACCGAGGTCTGACCTTTTTTTTTGCATTGGAAAACACTGAGAGAATAAACTGTCATAATGAAAACATGACAAAGCCATTTGACTATCTTGTTCATAAATGATGGTGTCAAGACTTCTCATTTTGATGACACTGGCAGTTTCATTGACATGAATACTTGCTTTTGAGGAATGGACTATCCATTTTGAGCAAATGACGTGCTTTTGCAGGTTATCCACTAGGTTTTGCAGTTTGCACTAATTGCTTTGAGAAATGCACTCACTGCTGTGCAAATGTTAATAGTGATGTGAGAAAAGCACCAAAGCGACTGAGAAAAACTGTATTGTAACTGAACATAGGTAAATCCAAACGTTCCTGTCTGTCTGGCCACATATTTTCATCTACATCACAACGGACATCAGAGAGAGAGAGAGAGAGAGAGAGAGAGAGAGAGGGGGAGAGAGAGAGAGAGAAATGTAACAACTTTTCCTGTGTAACATAATGCATTTTGGAAAACATATTGTACAGTATGTTCTGTGAATACATATACAGAATTGCTGGTGTATTGCATGAAACTAGACCAAGTAAAACAATATACAGTGCTGAACATTAGAGTATACATAGTAGACATGTTTTACCTGTACATACTGCTGACGGATCTCCTTCACTCTTTCACTATTCCGTTCAAATGGCACTTTGTACAATTGTTTTGTGCGCATTTCATTTCTCTTGAGCACTCTGTCAATTGTTGCAATTGACACAGATTCAATATTGCCAAATTCGTTGTTATCCTCTATGACAGCGCTTTGAATTTCTTTCAACCTTATTGCCTTGTTTGCAATCACCATTGAACAAATGGCTTCCTCTTGCTGGCTCTTCCAACTCTGCGAGGTTGTCTTTCAATCCTATGTGGTGCAGAGTAAAATTACAGTAATTCTACAGTAAGCATGAGATATTATGAGATGTTGGATTACTGTCCAATACTATACATACCTGTTCTCCCTACGAAATGTTTGAATGATTGAATTCACAGCGGTTCTTCCAACATTTGGTTGCACCCTCTGACCAGCCTCAGCCATTGTGAGGCCGTGATTGAGAACAAGGTCCACAACTGTAGCCCTAATTTCATTAGGAATCTACCTATGTATTTAGCCTCTTCTCTCTCTTCCCCTGTTTTGTTCCCCTCCCCTTCCCCTTCCTGCTCGCATCCTCACCCCTCTTCCACGATGCTGACCTTCCATTTCTGTGTCACAGAATTGTAGAAATGGTACACACTATGTCCTGCTCGGTTCATATATGCTTGCCAAGTGAGGGTTCATGGGATTCATCCTTGATACGAGTGACTGTGAACAAGTGGCTTGTCATTGGTTACAACTAATACTTCACACACCTCCTTGTGAGTGAAAGCTGAAGTTCACCTGAGAGCAATTGTTCAATTTAGGAGACATTTCCAGGAAAAAATGATAAATGGTAAAAAATTTGCTTGACAGAATTTGATAACTTGTTCAACAATTTTGCATGTAATGACTCAAGCAATGAAATGAAGACTATTAGTTTTATTGGGAGCGACTATTCAGCATCCATAAGTATAGTTCATTTAGAGAATAGTATGAAAGTAACTGATACATGTCCAGAAGCATTTGCAGTTTGCTCAGAGGAAGGAGAAATTGCTACCATGATGTGCACAAATGACTAAGTGTTGTGGACGTTGAACTAATAGTTATGAGAATTTTCATTCTGATCTGAGAAAAGCACCAAAGCAACTGAGAAAAACTGTAATACAACATGTTGTCACCGCACTAATACAACAAATGGTCAAGTCTCCAGGTCATTGCCTTCCAACATTAACACCCAACTGACACATTTTTCTCTCAGAATAGCAATAATCCACCATCTTTGTTGCTAATCATCTATACAAGTAGATTTTCTGCCCTCCCTTATGAACAAGAATATTTCCAAAAAATAATAGTTCCTTGATCTGCTCATGCTGCAGCATTATGACTGGAGGTTAGTTGGCACTGTCTGTATGGTCAGTTGTCTGTGTTTAAGAAAGACCACTCAAGGGCCATAGAGTCCATTTTTGGGCTGTAGTGGATCACAGTCCGCCCTCCAATAGTTGTTGGCAGACTGTAAACTTCAGTCTCATCCTCCAGCAACACTGAAAAAAAATTTGCATTGCTGAAATACAATATACAAGTGCAAATACAAAAAAAAAGGAACTAGAACTGCAAGCGGTTATGAACGGGGGCCGAGCTCCCCCTGTGCAACTCGGACCCCGCAACACCGCAGAGCACACGGAAGTTGGCCCCAAAGGATGACGGGCTCGGGGCGAAAGTGAGGACACAGGCCAACGTGTGAACCGTGGTATTCACTTTAATGGAAAGTGCAGTGGAAGTGCAAAAGGCTCAATGTGTGCCGAATTGGATTTGTTGTACTAAGCCACGCCCACATTGACCAGTCATGACCACCTTCTAGATATGGCCTCAGGATTGGCCCTACATCATACCGACCAAATTTCGTAAAAATCGGTCTCGCCGTTCAAGAGATATAAACTTCCCATATTTTTAGCGCCCCCTACTTGTCAAAGTTTGCCTAATTTGGCCCTTCCCTTCCCAGTGTCATGCCAACCAAGGAACTCAGTTTTGTTGTTAATAGCATTTACCATATTGACCCGAATATAAGACAAGGTTTTTTTCAATGAAAATTATGTGAGAAAGTGGGGTCGTCTTATAATCGGGGTCTAACCCTTGACACATGCTGATAGTTGTTTCGGTCGCTACACGACCGCAACAGCAGAGGGCGCCAGCTTAATGTAGAGATGTCACTGACACTGTGGCTGGTGTTATCTGTCAATCACAGCGGAGAAGAAGTGACGGGAGATGAAAATGGAGAGGCGCAATGATTCTACAGAGAAAAGTGGATCAAAAGTGGGGCAAGTTTACACATCTGAGGCGGAGCTATGATGCTAATTTTAAGATAATGGTGGTCAATGCAGCGGAGGCGCCAAACAACTGTCAGGCAGCGAAGAAATATGGAGTTACGGAGTGTAATGTCCGAAGATGGCGGGTTCAAAAAGACCATCTGAAAATGCGAACAGTAAGAGACAAGCTTATCATGGTCCTCTAAGGTGCCGCTTCCAAGAGATTGACAGGAGGGTATGTGAGTTTGTTAATGAGAAACAAATTTTGGTTAACAGAGTTTTTTTTTTTGAAGATGGGTCTTAAAAAGAGGGGTCGTCTTATAATTGGGGTCGTACTATATTCGGGTTAATACGGTAGTTTGACCAAGATATCAAACGGTTTACATTTTTATATATAAGCTAGCTACAGAAATTTGTTAGTTAATAATTTGCGCATTTTTTGACTGAGCAAAATTCTTTTTCTTTTATTTTCTTTTCTTTTAGATCAGGTCCAGCTGAAGAGTGTACGTGCCAAGTTTCACGCAGATCGGCCAATATCCCATGGAGGAGTTCGAAAAAGTAGGTTTTCCAGTTTTTGCGATTTTGCGGGGAAAAAAAAATTCTAACCGGAAGTGGGCGTGGCCAATCACAAAGTGATTCAGCTCCATTCAGGGAATCTGGGGATACAAGGTTTTTGAATGTACGACATACGGTGTGGGAGTTATAGGCAAAAACGTATTTTCCTCTGTTATATGTAGTTTTTTGTGTCTGATAGTTTTTTCGTAGATTTCTTTGTTATTTGACATATATCTCTCTATAAAAGCAAGGAATCTCTCTCTGTGTGTTTGTGTGTGCCTCAAATATCTCTGCAGATCAGGATCAGACTAATCTGAGAGTTTCAACATGACTGCTGCTTGGTTTAAGGGTGTGCAACGTCGGATTTGTTTGGACTACAATGATACCGTTAATAAATGATTTCATAAATGATTTACACATTCAGCTAGCAATGTCAACCATAGCCTCCATAGCCACATGCGCAACAGAGCCAATCACTGCAGAGCCTATTCCCACGACACACCTTAAGAAACAAGCAGATTTAACAGAGAATACAATGAGAAGGACAAAGCAAAGATTCTATGAACAGGGAGATAGAACCGGCAGACTTCTTGCCTGGCAGATTCGTTGGGAAGAAGCCCAAAGAGAAATACATATTTTGAAATCAGGTTCTAATACAATCACCAACCAGAAAGAAATAAACAACATGTTTAAAAATTTTTTAAAAAGTACTTTACTCTAGCCAAGGTAACTTCCCCGAAAAAAACAAAACTTTTCAGGATAAATGTGACCTTAAAGGGACTTAGGGCAGGATTTGTGAAAAAATGAACATTCATTATAAGTATTGTAATGCTAATAGGTGATGAAGCGTTCCAAACCAAAAAGAATGAGCCCACCCACGTATCTCTACGTTGCCTTGAACAGGCTGTGTGCTGCATAATGCACTGCAATTCGGGGCCCGAATTTCCCGCGCAGTCCTGCGGACGTGACGTCAAATGACGCTGAATGTGCGTCCTCGACGGCTTGGAGACCGGAAGAAGACAAACGCGGTGGATCCAAACTAGTGTTTGGGTAGAAATGGATTCTGCTACGGCCAGAAAACGACCCAGCACCACACGAAGTCCAATAAATAGTTATACTAAGAGGAACACGAAGGTTTTATAAGCGGCAAGTCGTGAGTCGAAACGAAATTACGACCAAAGCCGAATGGCACTGGAATAAACATCGGATACGCGTTCGGCTCATGGAGGCAGCTTCAACCAGAAGTGGGACTGAAAACAGATGCTGACATGGCTCATATCCTAGAAACCAGGTAAGAAAACATTACACGTCATGTTTAGAGCTTGATTTGAAAATCTTGTGAGATCACCGAGGACTCGGAGTGTGCTAATGTGCAAAGTAGCGTTAGCTGCTAACATGTATCTTAGTCCAGTCCTGTGTAGTTACAGACTGTAGTTAGAAAATAGTTAGAAATATGTCCCTTTTATATATAGGACTAAAAGCCCAACTGTTATCCGGGAGGTGATGTTAGCAGCTGGCTGTAGAAACAGGCTAACGGTTTCTGTGTCTGTGTAGTCAGATTAGCCGCTAGCTACACACAGCGAGCCGGCTTCGAGCTGCTTCATGCATATAACGTTAGGGGATAAGGCTGTATCATACACACAGCGAGCCAGCTTCCTGGCTGCCTCATGCATATAACGTTAGGTGATAAAGCTGTATCATACACACAGCGAGACGGCTCCTGTCTCGTTCCAGTCCCCGGGAAATACGTTATTTAGGGGGTACAGTAACGATTTTTACAGGCTACGTGTTAGGGGCTATTGGGTTGACTTGTTGGTGATACTGTTGTGATGTAGCTGAATAAAAGGCAGTTTAGAGCTAACCGTGAAGTGCACAATCGCATGTAAACAAGCTCAGCTGGTGCTTTATAAATTGATATTGAACTGGTCCAGACACACATTCACAGAGGACAGGTATGTCATTCACCTACATCCCACATCCATGTCTGATCAGTTTCAAAGTCAAAACATACCTCTTTGAAATAAAAATCAATTTGGAAGTTAGTCACAAGTCATTCTCTGTAAGTGCCAGCTGTACTGAGGTCCAATACTGCAGAAAAATGTAGATCTTCTGCTCACTGTCACCAAGTTTAATACACCGCGTATTCATTTGAAAGTCTGGCACTTCTATTTGTAATGCTCAAATAATCAGCATCAAGCCATTAGTTATATCTGTTCTGCCAGGGTAGAGTTGAAAATAATAATTACTAGATTTGATTATGGAGCTTTGTGAGCATGTGTTCTAACGCTACTTTTCTCTTCTCTCCATAAAGGCCTCAGCTACATGATCCAGAGTTGTGAGCAAGAAAAGAGAGAGGACAAGACCGTCATGTCTACCACACACTGATTTTATTATAGACATGTAAAAAGAAATACAAAATAAAACTATGTACATAATGCAAATTTGAAAAATACTTTCTTTTCACGGTAAACTTTGAAAATAAAATACATATTGTACATAAATTGCATTTATTTTTGGATGAAAGTGGAATCTTTGGCTAAAAATGTTTATTTTTTTGAGGTATTGTGATCACAGATACACAAAACAGTCGAAAAGTTTAGTCTGGCACCCTAAATGGAGCTTCTTTGTAACCTGTGTAGTTCGCAAAGGGGTTAGGAAGTTTTGGCTCGGATGTGAAGAACACAGCAGCTCCAGGCAGCACATCTCCAGGTGGACACTCCTGCTCAGACGCTGGTCCGAAGCCTGCCGACACACACTCCTCCTCTGAAGACTCCTCCATGTGTGCCACTCCTTCCATAGTCAATTCCAAATCCTGAAACAAAAACAATGAGAATAAGGATAACTTTATTAATCCTCAAAGGGATGTTATGATTTTACTTGATGTTATTTTTATTCTGATTCAGCTCAGTATAATACCAGCTATGATTTCTGTTTTTCTTGTATTTACTGTTATGGTGCGGTGCTATTCATATTGTCTTATAATGGGAATGGTTTCACACATCTCAGTGGCAAAGGTACATGAAACTTGGCTTGAGACATTGAATCATACTATTGCTGTTACATGATAATGACTGCACACTTATGTCAGCGCGTTAGCAAGCTTTATCCAATGTTATAAATATTAGCTATGTTGGTAAGTACCACAGTCAGAAATTAGCTGCAGCCACAAGCCAAATGCTCGTCAAACACCATAACGTTGGTGGCAATAGCATTAGCTTCACAAACAATGGCTATCGCTAGCTCGTTATTCACCGTGGCTGGTGAAATTTGAACTTTAGTAACCATTTGGCCAGTGTAAAGTAAACGTATTTACATTACAACTAGCATTTTGCTGAATTAATGCGAAAATGTTGTCAAAGAAATATACTAAAGTTGCACTAAAATAAACTCTTGGTTTACTTACTTCATCGCTTGAGATGATGCTGTTCGCAGTTGTAGGCTACCAACAAAGTTCCGGGGAGGCATGTGCGGAGGTCTTGCAGTTAGCAGCGACATGAACAGCGAGTAAATAAATAACGTGTCACAGCATCAGCTGCACTGCTGTGCAGAGTTCATGCGCGCTCCCGTGCCGGCTTGGCTAATGGCTGCAGTTACCCTAACGGCCGTCGTGTCGCTATTGAGTCTTATTCCTAGATCCTGCCCTATGTCCCTTTAATAAGCTTAATGAGGGAGCTAAGGAGAGTTTGGAGGGAGCTATAAAAAAAAATGAAATATCAGAAGCCATCTCCAAAATTCAGGTCAGGGAAATCCCCCGATTTGGATGGCTTTCCCATCGAATTCTTTAAGACTTTCCTCTCTAAACTGCTTAACCCTTTGCTACTGATGTATAATCATGCTATTGAAAACGGAAAACTGCCAGAATCTCTAGAATTGGCACTAATTACGGTTCTACCTAAACCAGGGAAGGACCCTAAATTATGCAGTTCATACAGATTTCACTCCTATCTACGGACTATAAAATATTCTCTAAAATACTATCTCTACGATTAGAAAAACACATCCCTGATTTAATACACTTAGACCAAACTGGATTTATCCAGAACCGCTCCCCATTTGACAATATCAGAAGGTTTTTCCAACATCATACATGCCTCTGAAGCAGATAACTTTCCAACAATTGCTGTGTCTTTAGATGCGGAGAAAGCTTTCGACCGCCTAGAATGGCCCTATCTTTTTGATGTAATGAATAGAATGAATTTTGGCCCCACTTTTATAAAATTGGTTCAGATGCTATACAGATGCCCAGTAGCTCAAATTCAAACAAATAATGATGATTTCCTCTAAAATTACCCTCTCACGCTCCGCAAGACAAGACTGCGGTCTCTCGCCCTTGCTATTCGCGCTGGCGATAGAACCTTGGGGGTACCACCCACAAAATTTCGTTATATGCGGACGACATCCTAATTTATTTGACAGAACTGGAATCGTCAATACCCACATTATTAGAAACACTAACCGAATACGGGGCTATCTCTGGATATAAGATAAGTCTTAAGAGTGTTGTCATGCCACTTAACACAGCTGGGACTAAAATATTGAGACATAACATACCCTTTCAATGGTGCGCCGAGAAACTAACATACCTGGGCCTTCAGTTTCCCAATATGTGTTTGAAGGCTTTCTCTCTGAACTATTTACCGTTATTAAAAAAAACTGAAATGGAGCTCAACAGGTGGATGAACCTTCTTCTGTCTTTGGTGGGTCGAATCAGTTGCATCAAAATGAATGTCCTGCCGAAATTTCTCTTTTTGTTTCAGATGCTACCCACTATAGTACCTAAATACTTCTTTAAACAGCTGCACTCAGCTGTATCTAGGTTTATATGGAAGGGCAAAATTCCCAGAATAAGGCTAAAAATCCTTCAGGGAACACCTCAGGAAGGTGGACTGAAAATCCCTAACTTTGAAGCCTATTACTGGGCAGCACAGTGTCGGGCGAGTGGGTATGGAAAGCAAATTTACAACAACCCCCCTCTTGGGTACAGATGGAACAACATGATATTAATTCTAGGTGTCTTGCGTCAGTCCCATATGCTCCTTCACTCAAACAACTCTGCATGCTGACAACAAATCCATTCATAAAACACACCTATAGACTGTGGTCTAATTTACATAAAAAGACCCAAAGTAATCTACCCCTGTATGACCTTACTCCCTTCTGTAAACTGTTCTTTTGTTCGCGATTGACCAGCCAGTGGATAGTGGGCAAGACAACAAGACAGAGGTATAATTTAAATTGGTCCTTTATTATTCACATCTATAAAATACATAAAAGCCTAAATTGAGTCCTGGGGCAATTAATTAAAAAATGCTAGAAAGAGACAGCAGACGTTGTGGATTCTGTGTGGCTTGGTGAGTGGCTGGGTTTCACTATCACCAGGCTGGTAGGCTGGATCTGGCTGGTCGACTGATACACTGGCTCGGTGTGGCTGTGCTACTGCTACTGACGCCGCATGCTGTGCTGCTGAGGACTGCTGCACTCCACTGTGTGGCTGCAAGTTGCTGCTGCTGCTCAGCCGTTGCAGTTGCTTCCAGTCTGACCACTGTCCTAAGACTACTCCATGCCCACATCACACACTGTCACAGAGAAGAGCTTAGAGAGACTCAACACAAGATAAAACATTCAACTTTCCTAAGTTTCCTAAGCAGAGCGAGGCCTCAGACCACATGCACACAGGTACCTGTCACAGAGAAGAGCAGAGGAAGACTTGAGGAGAGTGTGTGTGGGGGTAGTTAAGCTGGTTGAAGCCATGCCCAGCATACCTGTTTCAGGTTAGCCCATCACCATGAAATCACTGCACACACACACAGACTCACTCTGTAAAGCCACACCCACTCATGCACCACAAAATCCACCACTAGTGTCACACAAAATGCACCAAATCTATTATTGATACAGGTCTACCCTGTTACACTTCCATGCAAACCCTTTTCTACCAAAGGCCCTAAGAGATGGCATCACTCAAGTATGGTTCGCAAAGGGCGTTAGAACATTTGGGGACTTATACAAAAATGGGGTCCTAGAGTCATTTGAAGATCTTACAGCTAAATACAGCCTTGATAAGAAGCATTTCTTCAAATTCCTGCAACTCAAGCATTATAATCAAACGGAACAGGGGGGCAGACTTCTACCAGTCACAAAACAGCCCTTAGATGTTATATTGAGTAATGAAAAAGAACTCAAGGGGTTTATATCTCACATGTACACTGGCATTAACAGTCTGTTAGAAAAAGAGGGGCTTAAGGTTAGGGAAAAATGGGAGGCTGACTTGTTTCATAATTTTGAAGATGCTGAGTGGACTGAACTATGTGAAAAGGCCCAACGCTTTTCTTACAATGGTAAACATATATTAACCCAGTACAATCTGATACATAGGGTCTATCACACCCCTGAAAGACTACATAAAATAAGTCAGACAATCTCTCAATACTGCCCAAGGTGCAAATCCCAAGTTGGCTTCTTGATATGTTCTGGTCGTGTCCACAACTACTGGGAAACACTGCTTAGAACCATATCCAAGATAGCTAAAACAAATACTCCATCCGAACCAAGGTTAACTCTATTAGGGGACACGTCGATGCTGCCTGTAAGGGGCAACAAAATCAGATTCATAAGAATAGCTTTGACAATAGCCAATAAATGCATAGCTCTTAAATGGAAGAGTGAACTATAGTATTATAGAACTACTAGTACTATTAGTATCCCCCCCCTTGTTTTTTTCCCTTTGGCTATTCTATGTTATGATCCTATTGTACTGTAATATGTATTTAAGTATATTTCTGTAGATATATGTATACCAGTAATGGGAAATGGGGGGGAGGGAATGGGAGGGGGGTTTGGGTTGAAAAACATGTCCACATTGAGCTACTGAAATACTGGTTTTGAATATGGAAAAATACAATAAACAGAATGTTCAAAAAAAAAAAAACAAGCAGATTTATACCTGCAGCGGTGCGAGCTGGACCGGGATTTTGCCGGCAGTTCGGTTCCGTTCTGTGCATCTAAACTGACTGTTGTGGATTAATGAGACTAAACGAGTGTGGACCAAGTCTGTTCGGGTCTGAGGAGATCCGGATACGCGAGGACAACAAACTGGAATCGGAATCTGTGGATGTTCGTGTGTAGCTAGCTGCTAGCCCACCCCCATGGCCCACCTGCTGAGTCGACGGACGCGCCAGCACGTCCAAAACTTAGGACCCAGGGTAAATAATAGGGATGTGAATCTTTGGGTGTCTCACGATTCGATTCAAAATCAATTCACGATTCAACCATCAATGATGTAATCACACAAAGGCAAACTTAAGACAAAAGTTAACATATATTCATGCAAAACAAATAAAAACTTACTTACTATACAAGAAATAACTTGCATAAATAAAATTGCCTAAATAAAAGCTTAGTCCAGCTGCCCCTTTCTTCCAGAAATGAGTCTCAACTCTGACTACAAGAATAAGTTCAAGGTATACAAAAAAAAACCAAACAACTTCTGTTCATAAATGAAATTGCTTGAATAAAAGCTTAGGCTAGCTGCCTTTTTCTCCCAGAAGTTACAAAAATAAACTGTACACAAATAACACAAACTGTTGTTTTGTGTGACTTTTCAAAATAGAAACTTTTAGTAAGTCTTAATTCTCAGGGGCTACAACGATAAGTTAAGGCATACAAAAAAATAAAGCTTCTGTTGATAAATAAAATTGCCTAAATAAAAGCTTAGGCTGGCTACCTTTTTCTCTCTCATAAAAAGGTGCCCATTTCAAAATACACAACAATGAAACTGGTGTTTTCTTTGATATTTCAAACATAACATTGTACAAATAACACTGCAAACTTTAACTGCTATTTTGTGTGATTTCTCATCAAATCATATAACAAGGGTGGACACATCTTGGGCTTGGTGTGTAGGATTACACAGCCCATAATTATCCATGTGGGATTACTGTCCATCAGGAACATCTAGATTCTTTTGCAGAAAAAGGAGCTGATCTATGTGTTCTGGACTGAGATTGCTTCACTGTGCTGTCACAATATCTCCAGTGGTGGAGAATACTCTTTCCGCTGCAACACTAGTACCAGGGATGCATAGGTAGTGTTTAGCCAATTTGGCTAGTAGAGGGAAAGCTGTCTCATGGTTCCTCCACCAATGAAGGGGGTCTTCTGAGAGAGACAGTGGATCAGCCTCCAGGTACTTATTCAGCTCCTCCTCAGCTCTGGTGCTGGCAGATTTAGGTGCAACTCTCACCTCAGTAAATGTCTTGCCCAACAGATTAAATAGCGCAGATGATTTTTTTTAGGAGCAGGGCCTTCTTCTGGTTCTGACTCTGGATCCTTCTCAGGATTGTACTCAACCTCACCTGGTGTCACCTCTTTCTGCAGTCATATTAATTATCTTACTATTTTTATCCTTCAAATACAGTTTTTCACCATTTTGTTATTGCACTGTATTTTCATTGTGATCTGCTAAGGGACTAGATGCAAATTAACTTGAAGATGCAATCTGGTGTGGTGCATCAAATGGTAACATTTATGTTTGAGCTGTACACTCTCCCTTTTTAAATAAAATGAAATGAAAATGAAATCTATATGCACCTTCATACTTTAGTGACATGTTTTAACAGTGTATTATAAGTTAAACAATACGATGCTACTATATACTTTTTTTAAATGTGTTTTTTAAAGAGTGGACTAATTACCTGAAGTGCTGGAGCCTCTGCAATCACTTTGGCATGTGTAGCACATGGCTCCAAATACAGTACGTTCAATGAAGGTAAATAGAGATAAACAGATAATAATGGTTGAAATTACTGTAGCTATAATCAGAATTAACAAAAGGTTCGACAAGGAGGCAGAAATGTTTGCAAAATTAAATGAGAAGACCAGGCAAAGTGATTTAAATTGGTACCCTGTATTGTAAACAAAAATATAACACCAAAAACAATATACAAATCAGACTGTACACATCTGGGTGCACCCTATTCCAAAATAATTCAAACTTAAATCATAATTTGTGTATCAAAATATAATGCAATTATACATCAAATTACCTTATGAACAACCACCTCATCATTACCACATCAGCACTATACACAACAAGAGTAACAGTGTGTTTCTTAGTCCATTATCTTAACTTCCAGCAACAAAAGGGAGTGTCTTTATGGAAGTCGGAGGGATACAACAGTCCTTCAGTCAAGTCCAAAGATGGGGGGGAAAAAATCAATAAAGTCAAGTCAAGGATACTGGAACTGAGTGTAGTTGGGGGTGCTGGCTTGGTGCAGTTTTGTCCTACCAATGTGGCTGGACAAAGATGAAGTTCAGTTCATACACTGAAGCTCTGGGTGATCCATCTGGGTTAGCTCGCCATCCATTTTCAAAGGGTAGGCGAAAAACCTGGCCTGCAGTTGTTGACATGGCCAGGACTAATTCAATGCACATACTTATTGCAAATTATATATATTTAATGCAAATTATATTATGAACAAATTTCAATATTTCAGATAATCTTTAAAATAAATGTCTAAATAATTCATTTAAATTAAATTTGTATTTTCATCTTAATATTTTAAATAAAACATGAATTGGATTAATTTAACTTCTTTTTCATTTAACAGATTCAATATACTAATGAAAATAAAAACAAAACATCACTTATATTGCTTCAGTATTTCTTTTTACAATAGCTTTGTCAGGGAAAAAAATATTAACCAATTAAACACAATTTGTCAAAAAAGTAATATTCCTTTTTAGTTTGTATAACAGAGGTAAGGTACTTCAGTGCCACTCTAATTAGGTTCAATGCTACACACCTGCTCATGGTGCAACAGTGAATTGTTTGTGACTCACCAATTCAGAAGTCGTGCAGCAATGCTTTGCAGATTTCACCGTGGCTGCATTCACACAACACATCTACAAACGTTCAGCAGAAGTACAGGCTTTTTACATTCTAAATTCACAATGTTATTTTGTGTGGTTTCCAATTCATGTAGGATTACCGTTCAGCAGCAGCTCTTCTCCCCACAGAGTCACACAGGTGTCTGACTAGTGTCACTTAGTCTGCCCACTGCTGCTGCAGTCCTGCTCTCTGATTGGCTAAGAATAGTTAACCCTTTGTCCCTTTGTGATCTGGTTTACCTGGGCTACACCTGGATGTCCAGCTGTTCATCTTTTGCAAGAAAAGGCAGTGCTTTGAACCTGGGGTCGAGTGTAGAGGCTGGTAAAGAATGGTCTTGTTCTGCACACTCGTGTATCTCTTCGTTGTCGTGGATGGCCAGTTTGATTTCTCGGACGATTGGTGTGTCACCCGCGAAGCTTGCGTCCATATCCTGGAGCAGCTGTGCATGAAATGGAGCGATCACTGACAGTGTGGGTGTGGAGTCCTTCGACATGATGCTGGTTGCGTCTTTCATAGGCTTGAGTGCTTTAGCTACTTCCTCAGCATTTGAAATGTCCGTTTCACTCAGTGTGCAGATGTCACCTGAGCTACCACATCTCCTCACCTATGGAGAGAGGAGAGCGGCACAAATAGCCGCCTGTTGCTCCAGAAATCGTTCGATCATTTTGAACGCACTATTCCAGCGTGTTGGCACATCAGTTTTCAGCTTGTGTAGCGGCAACTGCAGGAGCCTCTGTTTTTCCTGCAGGGCATGGGTGGCGATGCTGCTGCCGTGGAAAAATCTGATGATGCGCCTAATCCCCCCAAGCAGCCGCAACACCAAATTTAACTTCAGAGCTCGCTGAGCGGCGAGGTTTAGAGTATGTGCAAAACACTTGATGTGCGTCAAATTGTCCATCTGTGCTGCTGCAAGCATATTGGCAGCATTATCTGTGACGATCACCAAATTCACTAACGTTAGCTTCCATTCATCGGTGACAGAGTGAAAAAACTCATTCATGTTCACAGCCGTGTGGCTTTCGTGCATCACCCTTGTTTGTAAAACACGAGACTCAAGCTGCCAGGCATCCGTGATGTGATGAGCGGTGAATGTAACAAAAGCCTGGGTCGCTCTGGATGTCCAGGCATCAGAGGTCAGAGCTACTCTGGTTGCTTTGACCAGGGCTTCTGCGGCTTTTGCCTTTGTTTCATATGTAAAGCTCAGGTACTGCTCTCTCTGTAAAAAGCTGACGTGATGGTATGACATACTTTGGCTCAATGGTCTTGATCATGAATCTAAAGCCTGCGTTCTCGACTAGACTCGCTGTAGAGACGCAGGTTCTTTCAACATAAAACAGGCGATGGATTTAGTTTTTTTTTTGGCCCGTTCAGAGTTGGCTGGGAGTTTGTTGACAAATTGGTGTAGTGTAAGTTGGCTGGCTGCTGGAGGTGGCTGTTGTTCCGCTGTCGCTCCTTTTAACTCTGGGTGGTGGCATGCGATGTGTGCCAGGGCATTTGTAGTGTTTCCAAAATACTTCACTTTCGTTTTGCAAACCTTGCATACTTGAATGACTCATGTCGAGCTGCTGTGTCCCAGGGAGATAATAATACCTAAAATGAGTCCAAACTCCTGCCTTCATTGAAGATGGGACTGGCTGAATTTGTTGCTTCTACATAGCTCCTACCCCTCTTCCCAGTAGTAGTGTTGTGTCGGTTGCGAAAGTGTCGTTCGAACGAACGAATCTTTTGAGTGAACAAACTGAACGGAATCACTTCATGAACTGATTCGTTCCTTTCTCAGTTCAGCTGAGCTCAGCCTCGAACATGCCGGCCGGGAGTGGAACTGCCACTGTACAATCTGCCACCAAGTGATGCAATGTACGTGTGATACATATGCCACAGCAGTAGGTGGGGATGTAAGGTAAAACGGGAAGGCTATTTTAACCAATCAAAATAGTTTAAAACCAGAAAGTGGAAGCATGGCAAATGCCAAAACACAAACAACAATGGCGACTCGCAAGGGTGCATTGTTTGTTTGCTAGCAAGAGGAGCGGTCTCCTTCGTTGCTCATCCAGACGCCGCCGTTGTTGCACTAGGTTGAGCAGCTGGCCATGACAGCCGAACACAGCTGACAGCAAGACAATAAACAACAACTTTGTCACGTCCATATTAGCCAAGTTATCAAGCGAAGCTAGTTAACCTCTAACCACCTTCTAACTGTCGTTACTCTACATTGCTGCGCGTGCAACATTTACAGAGGCATGCGCTCAGCTCTGACGTAAGCAATGGAAATATTCAGCGGTTGTCATATCCACACGCAACCGCTGAAACCTGAATCGGTCGAAAACCTCACCCTGGACTCCGGTTTCAAACGACCACGGTTTCAGTGTTCCAAAAGCACGTTTGCATGTGGACAGAACAGTAATACTGGGAACATAACTTCACGGTTGCAAAATTAATCGGGCTGGTGTGGACACCTCCTCACTGTGAGGACGTGATTCACATTAGCGCTGTGATTCGTTCATGATTCGGGAACCTACTGCACACAGAGAACTGTCGCTGAGGACGTGATTCTCATTCACGTACTGTGCTGAAAGTTGCGCTGTGTCACTCACTCACTCACTCAGGGCAGAGGAGTTGATTCACGTTCAGTAACCGTACTGCTAAAATTAGTGCTGTGTTGCTAACATCCATGTAGCATCATGTTAAGTGATTTTACTGTGCACAGAGGACACTTTCACCGTATAATAATTTTAGTGCATGTATAAGCAGCGCTGCGTCTCCCACGAATGATTGTGTACTATAGTCCGTGAACACACCGTCCCTCAGTAAGTGAACGTGAACCTCAGGGCTGAATCATAAACTGAAGGATGGATCGTTTGGCTGTTTATCAGTTCAGGGAGTTGAAGAGAACTGAACGATTCGGTGAACAAATCTTTTGAACGAATCATTTTAATTAACGGATTCTAGAGATTCAGTACAGTAAAAAGAACTGCCGTTCTCATCACTAACGTGTTCGCAAGCTAGCCCGCGAGCCGCAATGCTGGAAACACAGCCGACTCGTAGGTCTTCTTCTTGATTACTGGCAGTTAACATCCAGCCCAGTACAGCCACCTGCTGCTCTGGAGCATACACGCTTCACCTCATTAGTAAATGAGAAAAATAAGTTGCCTGTGCCTATGAACCGAACTGTACACACACGCCCCGAACCTTGACAGGTTGCCAAGCAGGAAATATCAGACAAAGGTAGATTCCCATTAAACAATCACCAAATATTTAATTATTGTCAACAATTTCGTTGTCACTCACTAGTATTACAGGGTCTTGTAAAAAAAGTTGCCACCAAAAAAAAGGTCACATACTTTAATAATTCATTGGACCACCTTTATCTTAAATTCGCTGTGGCATTGTTTTGATAAGCTTCGATAATGCGTTGGACAGTTCTTAACCCAATTTTTGTAGTTTCTGCAATCTATTTAGATGTTCTCTCTCCTTGATGCATGCCAAAGATTTGACCTTTCTCAAACAGACTAACATCTTTTCCACAGCCACGGGATGTGTCTTTCGACATGGTTGTTTAAGCAATGAGAAGCTACTCATTGCATCAGTTGGGGTTAAATAACTTGTAACCAGCTGAAAGATAATCGCCCAAGCAGTAATTATCCAATAGGAGGCTCTTACCTATTTGCTTAGTTAAATCCAGGTGGTGACATTTTTTTTGGCCAGGCAGTGTATCAAAGTGACCAATTAGGAGAAGTAGGCGGGTATGGAAAATAGACTTTAAAAAAGGCCCCCACTCCAGAGAAAGGTGGGTGGCAATTGGTAAGATCTCCTAAGATCGAAGGCTCGATAGGATTTCGGATAGAGCAGAGGATGAAGCATTTTGGCCTTGATTTTGGCAGAGATTTGAGAACACCAGACGTGTGGCCGCACTCTGACCGGACGCTGGCTTGAGATCTGTTTCAATAAAGATTGCTCTATCATTCCACCCAGCCTGGCCTCCGCAGAATTCTTTTATCAACATACTACACGCCGACACCTTTGATGAAGACAGCCCAGAAACCACACATGCCTGACTCATTCGCCATTGTTGTCATTTTGATCTGCAGAGCGACAGAAATCAAATGTGGCACATATCAACACTTTCATGCAGCAGCTTTAACAATGAACCTGTATTGTTTCTACGACACAAGGAAGTAAGTAGGAAAAAAAACACATCCTAGTTATGTGGAAGAACCTATTGTATATAAGTAGTGCTCTCAATCCAGTTGTACAGGATTATTAAACCATGTGTCTTTGTGTATTTGACCGTTGGGGATAGTTGGCACACCCTCAGAGGTTACAACATTTTTCACAAACAACAGCTCATTAAGATGGTTCATGCCTGCACTTGAGTATGACAGCATTAATATGCATCTAACCGTTGTTGCTTCTAACCTTCCCTGTCATTGCTCATGTTAAGCGTCAGTATAGCCGATCTGACAGCACATCTGTACGCAGTCATCACAGTATTTATGTACCATCATCAAATTTCATATTAATCTGTTGTCTGACAACATTTGTGAATTTGGCTGCATGAAAAACAGTGAAGGCTGAACAGAGGTTTTACAGGCTTCCCCCTCTCCATCTATCAAATGTGGGTTACTGTCTACTGATTTTTATGCAAATCTGAGAGGGAACAGAACATAAAAAAAAAATGTTGATTTATCAGAAAAGGTATTAACACTTCAGGTAGAAAGGTCATTAAAAACAAAATAGATGGAGAAAAGAAAGTTCAGTGGAAACAGACGTAGAGAACAAATCATTTTATTCTGAAGCATGTGATTTAAAGATTCACTGAAGCCTTTACTCAATGCCGCTGCTAGCCATTTTGGTGCCCTAAGCATAATTCCTTTATGATCCCCTCCACCCTGAGAAAAAAGTGTTTGTTTTTGCCAGTTTAACTTTTTATTACAAAGCATATAACTCAATACCAATAACAAAATAGCAGCATCACCACAATGTAACACCTAAGAACAATAAAACGAAAAAGGAAAATCAACTTTGATAACACAGTACACAGAATAGCCAAAACATACATACAATCATCAATCATCCATAAATACAAACTTAAAAGCATAAGTATACAAGTAAGCAATCTCTTTCAATAAAGGAAAGACTTAGAAGCAGAAAAGTCACACAATTTTACTTTACTTTGCAAACACAAACACAAATCACTGCTGGTTGAGGGTGGTTGATCAGGGCTTGGTACTGTTGAGGAGTCTACAGACCTGCTGGTCGGCTGGGGTTGATGTGTGCCTGAAGTGCTTGTAGATGGTTGCTCATCGTCTGTATCCTCCTCTTGGCCACCTGCTCGTCCTTGTACGTATCTCGCCTTTATCTTAAATTGCGGCACACATTCGCTGTGGCATTGTTTCAATAAGCTTCTGCAATGTGACAAGATTTATTTCCGTCCAGTGTTGCATTAATTTTTCACCAAGATCTTGTACTGATGATGGGAGAGTCGGACCACTCTCGGACCATGCTTTCTGCAGCACATCCCAAAGATTCTCAATTCTCAATCAATCAGGATTTTTTCCAACCACATTTCTTTCTCGAAGACGATGGTTCCCTACTATCCTTACAGTTTTTAATGATGCGTTGGGCAGTTCTTAAAGGAGAACTTCGGTCAATTTCAACATGCAGCTTTATCGCATAAGCTACCCTTGACTTGCCAGTACCGAAAACGCGAACACTTTTGGTCCACCTCTTACAGGGCTCCTTGAACGGAGAGTTAGCACTGACAGCTAACAGCATGGGGTCAGAACTTTACACTGTGTTTTAAGCGTCTTAACATGCTGAAAATCTCACCCCAAAAGCTATGCAACATCAGCAGACACCTTACAACACAGCACTGTAGCGTTTATGACTCTCAATGAATAAGAAAGTGGTTAAAACAGTGTGTTTGTGCAAGCAGCTACATACCGGTTTGTTGACATCCCGTCTTCCCGTAGTCCAAACTAGTCGATCCATCGAGCGTGCGCTTACTCCCTCACTAGCAGAGACGTATTCCAGCATTTTCGTTTTTCTGTTCATGTTACAGCCTGTTATGAGCCATGAGCCTTACAAAAGCCTGTTATGAGTCTACTCGCTCTGCACTGAGAGCTAGCTTGTCTGCGCATGATCGTAGATCGTACAGAGAGGGGACTCGTCAGTGGCGAAGCTGTTTCCGAAATAGTTACAATGGAGAGCTTGTCTGATGTCGAAGTGGAAGACATCGACGATGAACCTTTTGAATTCGACGGTAGACCATATTTGTTCGAAACGGAGCATACAGATAAGGAGTTACTTGCACTAGAGAACGAGAGAGCTCTGCTCTCCTCTCTGCAAGAAGACGGGGAAGGAGCATGCGCATTAAGGTTGCACGATGTAAACTAACAGATAGTAGACGGAGAAACCGAACACAAGAGGAAGAAAACGAAAATGGCTTGTACAAGGAAACCAGAATCGTTTGTGTGGACCGATAATGAGGGCAAACTGCTGCTGCGACTCACACTCAACTACAAGGGGAGTAAGTTGCAAGAAACACGAACGCAAGCAGTAGTCCGCCATTGTTGTTGTTGTTGTTGTTGTTGTTATGAGACGTCGCGGGTTTCAGAGGTCAGAGGCAAGAGGTCGAGGGGTGGGGTGATGGCGTCATCGTTTTGGAAAGTATGCGAATTCGCCGTCCACAAGAAAGCGGGAGGGCTGCGTTTTCAGATTTTTCCACCCTGAGACCCGGTTTCAAAAAATGCGTTTTCAGGATCCGTGTGGACAATCGGCCAAAACGATGCAATACATGTGCGTTTCCACAAAAGAGCGTTTCCGTCTGGACGGCCTCTCAGTGCAGAGCAAATAGACTCATAACAGGCTATTGTAAGGCTCATGGCTCATGACAGGCCGTAACATGGACATGTACGTTATGAACAGAAAAACGAAAATTCTGGAATACGTCTCTGTCTGCAAAATTCAAGTTTCCGTCTCTGCCAGTGAGGGAGTAAGCGCACGCTCGACGGATCGATAAGTTGGGACTACCGGACACGGACGTGAGTTATCTGGAGGACAACACATTCTGATTTACTTAGCTTAGATTCAATCATGACGGATCTACTCAGTTTGGATTTAATCATGTCTTATTGATTGTCATCGTGTGAGTGAAGGTTCAGGGGTTGGCTTCCAACTGTAAGGAGTCAAAGGTTAACAGACGATAAAGTGCTTAGCTAAGTTTGATCTGCATGCCAAATGATGGAAGATGTGTAGTGTCTGTGTTTTTCTTACACATCCTGGGCTCCAAGACAATAGTGAATAGAGGGAAGACAGGATGGGATAGGACCAGATGCTCCCCTGTAGACAAATGTGGGAATACCACAGGATAAGGGTCCCCAGGACCAGGAGCCCTGATCAGCCCCGAGGTGGGCATCAGAGATAAGCTACAGGAAAGAGCCCACACCAGAGGTTTGGAGCTGACTCAACTATATATTGTCATCTAAGTTTAAGAGAGACCATCCTGTCTACTTTAGCTGACATCAGCAAAGTTAAGTAACACACACAAGAGTTATTTCACAGGGGATGTGAGGCAGACCCATCCTCTCTTCTTTCTCATTGGATAGATAATCAGAGTGACCAATTAGGAGAAGTGGGCGGTTATGGACAATAGGCTCTAAAAAGGCCCCACACACCGGGGGGATTTTTTTAGGTCTCCTGAGATCGAAGGCTAGGAGTTCTGAGAGGACAGAGGGCAAAGCATTTTGGCATAGCTTTTCCTATAGATTTGATAATATCAGAAAGCGGCCACTTCTAATCCGGACGCAGGGCTCAAGATTCTGTTTTAATAAAGATGGCTCTATCATCCACCCAGCCTTGCCTCCGCAGAATTCTTTTATCATCAAACTACACGCCGACTCATAGGAGGAGAAAATCCCATAAACCACAGATGTCAACAAACTGGTATGTAGCTGCTTGCACAAACACACTGTTTTACCCACTTTTTCATTCATGTTGAGTCATAAAAGCTATAGTGCTGTGTTGTAAGGTGTCTGCTGATGTTGCATAACTTTTGAGGTGAGATTTGGAGCATGTTAAGATGCTTAAAACACAGTGTAAAGTCCTGACCCCATGCTGTTAGCTGTCAATGCTAACTCTCCGTTCAAGGAGCCCTGTTAGCGTTGGACCAAAAGTGTTCGTGTCTTCGGTACTGGCAAGTCAAGGGTAGCTTGAGCAATAAAGCTGCATGTTGAAATCTACTGAAATTCTCCTTTAACCCAATTTTGGTAGTTTCTGCAATCTATTGAGATCTTCTTTCTGCTTGATGCATGCCAAAGATTTGACCCTTCTCAAACTGACTAAAACCTTTTCCATGACCACGGGATGTGTCTTTCGACATGGTTGTTTAAGCAGTGAGAAGCTACTCATTGCATCAGTTGGGGTTAAATAACTTGCTGCCAGCTGAAAGACAACCACTCATGCAGTAATTATCCAATAGGTGGCTCTTACCTATTTGCTTATGTTACATGCCCAGCAGGGGCATCAGGTTTGTTGTTTTTCTTGCTCTCTTCTCTGTCTCTCCCTCCCCTAGTTTTCCAACAGGTGCTGATCTGGATGAGCTGAACCTGGGAGAACATGAAGACACCACCTCCTTTGACCTTAATTTCTGCCATGGCCAGTCACCTGACTGAAAGCCCAATAAAAGGGAGCCTGCTGAGGAGCTCTCCCTCTCTCTCATTCTTGTATTTTGAATTCACATGACAGAATCTCTGGCAGACTTGGTTTTTGTGTTGGATAAAAGAGGTGGTGGGGAAGGGAGTTAGGTAAGTCTGGGGTACCCTATACATGTCATCACCTAGTCAACTACCGTCTAAATAGACTAGGTTAGCAGTGGAGCGTAGCCACCCATGTACCATTTTGGCAGTTGTTTTGAACTCCTTTTATTCTTTAGACAAGACAAGGTTTTTGTTTGGTGACTAAGAATTAGTATAGGCCTTGTTTTGTTTTATTGATTTCATTTCTTTGGCACTCCACCTCCCTCCCTTCCTTGCCCGCTCTTTGTAAACCAAGCTGTGTGTTTAAGTTCATCGTCATGAAACATTTTTCTTTATCCATCAACTTTGTCATGTTTAAATCCTTGGTTTGTCGTGTTGCTGTTCCTGTTCCCCCTGGACAATAACAAAGGAACATAACAGCTTAGTTAAATCTAGGTGGTGACATTTTTTTTGGCCAGGCAGTGTATCAAAGTGACCAATTAGGAGAAGTAGGCGGGTATGGAAAATAGACTTTAAAAAAGGCCCCCACTCCAGAGAAAGGTGGGTGGCAATTGGTAAGATCTCCTAAGATCGAAGGCTCGATAGGATTTCGGATAGAGCAGAGGATGAAGCATTTTGGCCTTGATTTTGGCAGAGATTTGAGAACACCAGACGTGTGGCCGCACTCTGACTGGATGCTGGCTTGAGATCTGTTTCAATAAAGATTGCTCTATCATTCCACCCAGCCTGGCCTCCGCAGAATTCTTTTATCAACATACTACACGCCGACACCTTTGATGAAGACAGCCCAGAAACCACACATGCCTGACTCATTCGCCATTGTTGTCATTTTGATCTGCAGAGCGACAGAAATCAAATGTGGCACATTTCATGCAGCAGCTTTAACAACGAACCTGTATTGTTTCTACTACACAAGGAAGTAAGTAGGAAAAAAAACACGTCCTAGTTATGTGGAAGAACCTATTGTATATAAGTAGTGCTCTCAATCCAGTTGTACAGGATTATTAAACCATGTGTCTTTGTGTATTTGACCGTTGGGGATAGTTGGCACACCCTCAGAGGTTACAACATTTTTCACAAACAACAGCTCATTAAGATGGTTCATGCCTGCACTTGAGTATGACAGCATTAATATGCATCTAACCGTTGTTGCTTCTAACCTTCCCTGTCATTGCTCATGTTAAGTGTCAGTATAGCCGATCTGACAGCACATCTGTACGCAGTCATCACAGCATTTATGTACCATCATCAAATTTCACATTAATCTGTTGTCTGACAACATTTGTGAATTTGGCTGCATGAAAAACAGTGAAGGCTGAACAGAGGTTTTACAGGCTTCCCCCTCTCCATCTATCACAGGTGGGTTACTGTCTATCACATGTGGGTTACTGTCTACTGATTTTTATGCAAATCTGAGAGAGAACAGAACATAAAAAAAATAAATGTTGATTTATCAGAAAAAAGTTTTAACACTTCAGGTAGAAACGTCATTAAAAACAAAATAGATGGAGAAAAGAAAGTGCAGTGGAAACAGACATAGAGAACAAATCATTTTATTCTGAAGCATGTGATTTAAAGATTCACTGAAGCCTCCACTCAATGCCGCTGCTAGCCATTTTGGTGCCCCAAGCACAATTCCTTTATAATCCCCCTCCACCCTGAGAAAAAAGAGTTTGCTGGGGTTAATGTGTGCCTGAAGTGCTTGTAGATGGTTGCTCATTATCTGTATCTTCCTCTTCGCCACCTGCTCCTCCTTGTACATATCTCAGCATTGACCCCACATTAATTTAGAAATACAAAGAAAAAGCACAGTATAGAGAGAGACAAAATATTCAAACAAAGAATCTTATATCGAAAAAAACATTTAAACATGATAAACATTTAAAACTGAAAGCATGCAGCCAAGGAGCTCGCCCCCTTTATTACTTGTTTATCAACAATTTGATAAATCTAATCTAATCTAATATAAAAGCATGATGGTATGAGTTGCAATATTGCACACAATTCAACAAAAATGTTTCCTTTATATCATTCATAATGACATTTTATATTTATATCTTACCTACAGGAATAAGAGCAAAATGATACACCTTACACAAAACTACATTTCTGAATCTTAAACATTATTTTACCATTTAATTGAATACTACTTCAATTTGCCCCGCGCGACTCAGACCCCGTGCACCGCAGAGCCCACGGAAGTTGGCCCCAAAGGATGACGGGCTCGGGGCAAAAGTGAGGACACAGGCCAACGTCTGAGCCATGGTATTCGCTGTAATGGGAGTGCAAAAGGCTGAATGTGTGCCGATTTGGATTTGTTGTACTAAATCACGCCCACATTTAACAGTCATGACCACCTTCAAGATATGGCCTCAGGATTGGCCCTACATCATACTGACCAAATGTCTTAAAAATCGGTGTAGCCGTTCAGGAGATAAAAACTTCCCATCTTTTTAGCGCCCCCTTGTAGCCAAAATTCGCCAAATTCGACAACCAAGGAACTCAAATTTGGTGTTAATAGCATTTAGTTTGACCGAGATATCAAACAGTTTACATTTTTATAGCTAGCTACAGAAATGTGTTTGTTAATAATTTGTCCATTTTTTGACCCAGCAAAATTATTTTGATAACTTTAGATCAGGTCCAGCTGAAGAGTGTACGTGCCAATTTTCACGCAGATCCGACAAAATCCCAAGGAGGAGTTCGAAAAAGTAGGTTTTCCTAGTTTTTTGCGATTTTGCGAAAAAACTTTCTCACCGGAAGTGGGCGTGGCCATCGCAAAGTGATTCAGCTCCATTCAGGGAATCTGGGGATACAAGGTTTTTGAATGTACGTCATACGGTGTGGGATTCATAGGCAAAAACGTATTTTCCTCTGTTATAGCGCCCCCTGCAGGCGAATATATGTAGTTTTTTGTGTCTGAGATATTTGCAGGAGTCTGGACCAACCCTCCCTTGCATGGTTTAGGCTGCAGCACCACTTTTAGCCGGAGAAAAATAAAAATAATTAAAGCTGCAAGCAGCGTTGAACGGGCCCTCGCAGTCCACGCGCGTCGTGGAATGCCGCCGTCGTGGAATGCTGCCGTCGGGGCTTGTTCACGCAACACATTCTGCTGAGGAAGTCATTCCTTTACAATTCGGTGGCCTGCTACTGCCGGTATTAAATACTGTACGCTGAAGTCAGAAAAACTGTGTGAACTGCTGCATGATTCCCCGGACAAAGACTGAGACGATGGTCAGCTTCTGGAGCTGGATGAAGAAAATGCCCACACGAGGCATAATGCAATGAAATAGTTTGAGGAGAAAGCTGAAAGTATCATCGTCCAGTAGTCTCACAAACCCTCCAGCTTCCAGCACAGTGGTAGGCTCAAACTCCCCTGATGGTTTCAAAACACTGGACGACGTCACCTTTGTGCTCAAACACAGAGGGTACAGCACGGATATGGAAGTTCCATCTTACTGTGTTTGCTCTTGGGAGTCTGTATGCCACCATTCTTATCAAGCACACTGGTTCTTTTGAGAGATCTTGAAAAGAAAAAAAAAAACAGAGAATCCAGCCAGGTCAGAGAAGAACTGATTAACTAATGGGATGTTACATTTGATGATGATTTGATGATGAAAGCTGAAGAGGGAGAAAGATTTAAAAAGCTCAAAAGGCAGAAAAGCTGAAAAGTAAGAGGGCTGAAATAAGTTAAAAAGCGCTGAACACATGCTGCAGCAATAGCACAGCCAAAGTTGTGCCCATAAAAATTGCATGGGAAAAGGCCTCCCAAACTCCTGCCATTTTTGAAAGAAATGTAATGGTTATCTGCAAAACATTTATATATTGAGTCACAGGAGACATTGCTGAACTCTGTGATGTTGTTTTTATTTCCGTAGAGTAAAAAATGAGGACTTCAGAGTGAGAGACCAAACAGGCTCTGTCTGCTCTCCTCCAGAAATGTAGACTCAAAATTAACATTGCGGCTTATGGGGGACTTGTTGGAGTGCTTGTCGCTATGCTAACCTTATATCCACGCGTTCAGTGAATTGTGCTGAATCTTGTGGTGTAGGCCACGCCCATTTCCGCCTACCGTTTTTTTTCGCTAAGTCGCAAAATGTCGAAAACCTGCTTTTTCGAACTCCTCCCAGGCAATTTCACCGATTTGCACGAAACTTGGCACACAGCATCTGTGGACCCTGCTGACAAAAAGTTATTAAAAGAATTTTGATAGATCAAACGATACTCAAGTTATTAATTAACAACTTCCTGCAGATTTAGTTACAAACATGAAGTGATGCATATCTTCACAATGGTGTGTCCGAATGACATGAAACTCAGTATACTACTTCCCCATAGGCCCCTGAGGACCTGTGCAAAATTTTCGGCGATGACCATAAGGTGGCGCTCTTTAAATTGAAGTATTTTATATCTCCACATCGGTTCATCGGATTAACACGAAAGTCTGAACAATTATTGTCAGTGCCTTCCTGAGGATAGCTGACAAAGGGTTTACCGATCAGCCACTAGGTGGCGCTCTGGTGGCCGTATAATTTAATATTTGGCACTGTGCCCACACCATAACACTTGTGGAAATGAAGCTCATAGGGGTGCTATAGAATGGCCCCTGTAACTCACACACCAAAAATGACCAGCAGGGGGCGCCATTTTGAAAAAAAAAAGTTTTTGGCCCATAAATTCTGCATAATATGTTGCACATTGTTAAAGCTTACATCTACATGTTCCCTGAATTCAGCTGAATTGTGTGGTTTAGGCCTTTGGCAGTAACTTTCCATTCGCAAAATCGCGCCAAATGAAAAACCTACTTTTTCGAACTCCTCCTAGACGATTTGACCGATTTGCACCAAACTTTGCATGAAGCATCTGTGGACCCTCCTGACAAAAAGTTATTAAAAGAATTTTGATAGCCCAAAAAACGCCCAAAACATAAAACAAAAAATTCCTGCACATTGCATTCAAAACAGATATTGTTCCATATCTTCCCCAAATACATTCCCATTACCACAACACTTTTGCTAATTGTGTTCCATGGCCTGATGAGGGTCTGTGTAAAATTTGGTACAAATCGGCCAATAGGTGGCGATCTGGCGGCATTCTAATTAGTTTGCATGGAATTAAATGGGAAAATCTTCAAATCCTCTTCAAAACTCATCCACTTTCAACCTCTCCTTGTCCTTCATACTTTGAGCTACAGACTCCATTCCAACTTTAAAAGAGTCTCAAGACCTTGAAATATCAGTCCTGTATTCAGCTTTTTAAAATCTTGTATGGTTTTGAAATCATCACAGTTTTAGTTTTAAGGATTTTTTGCTTGTCTTTGTCATTTTATAATGGGTGTGTATTGCGTGAGCTAGAGTGCGTGACATCATCGCTCGAGTGAAGAGCAGCTGGAGGAACTGGAGAGAAAATTCTGTTCAGCTTGATTTGGATTCCACATCTTTTACCTCACATGGACAATATATGCATAGAAATGTAGGAAATCTTGTTGGCTTTCAGCTGATGGTCTTATTTAAGATGTAGGACTTACAGTTTTGGATGTGGAAGCCCCAGAGCGACAAGCACTCCAACAAGTCCCCCATAAGCCGCAATGTTAATTTTGAGTCTACATTTCTGGAGGAGAGCAGACAGAGCCTGTTTGGTCTCTCACTCTGAAGTCCTCATTTTTTACTCTACGGAAATAAAAACAACATCACAGAGTTCAGCAATGTCTCCTGTGACTCAATATATAAATGTTTTGCAGATAACCATTACATTTCTTTCAAAAATGGCAGGAGTTTGGGAGGCCTTTTCCCATGCAATTTTTATGGGCACAACTTTGGCTGTGCTATTGCTGCAGCATGTGTTCAGCCAGAGAAACTGTTCATCTTTTTAAGTTATTTCAGCCCTCTTACTTTTCAGCTTTTCTGCCTTTTGAGCTTTCTAAATCTTTCTCCCTCTTCAGCTTTCATCATCAAATCATCATCAAATGTAACATCCCATTAGTTAATCAGTTCTTCTCTGACCTGGCTGGATTCTCTGCTTTTTTTTTTCTTTTCAAGATCTCTCAAAAGAACCAGTGTGCTTGATAAGAGTGGTGGCATAAAGGCTCCCAAGAGCAAACACAGTAAAATGGAACTCCCATATCCATGCTGTACACTCTGTGTTTGAGCACACAGGTGACGTCGTCCAGTGTTTTGAAACCATCAGGGGAGTTTGAGCCTACCACTGTGCTGGAAGCTGGAGGGTTTGTGAGACTACTGGACGATGATACTTTCAGCTTTCTCCTCAAACTATTTCATTGCATTATGCCTCGTGTGGACATTTTCTTCATCCAGCTCCAGAAGCTGACCATCGTCTCAGTCTTTGTCCGGGGAATTATGCAGCAGTTCACACAGTTTTTCTGACTTCAGCGTACAGTATTTAATACCGGCAGTAGCAGGCCACCGAATTGTAAAGGAATGACTTCCTCAGCAGAATGTGTTGCGTGAACAAGCCCCGACGGCAGCATTCCACGACGTCGGCATTCCCCGACGCGCGTGGACTGCGAGGGCCCGTTCAACGCTGCTTGCAGCTTTAATAATCATTGCGATTACAATAGGGTCCTTGCAGGTTCCCTGCTCGGGCCGTAATAATAATAACTAGAAAAGGCAAGTTCTGAAGAACTTGCAGTTGTGAATGCTCCTCGTGACCAGCTGAAGCCAAATGCTGACTGCTGGCTGTGAAAACTTTGAATAATGTCCACAATATCTAAAAAACTGTGAAATAATGTAGATTTTGTTCAAAAACTAAAGCCAGACTGAATTGGTAGCTTTAATTCATCTGAAGTCTCGTCTGAAGAGAATGAAGCTTTGTAATAGTTGGGTGAGAATGAAGCATTAAAATATATAGAGTTTGAAGAGATGTTACATTGAGAATGAGTCAAAGACTCTGAATCAGACTGAGAAATTCAATAAATCTTGATGTGTCGATGATTGGAAATATTTAAATAAATTTAAACAGAGTTCCTGGGTTGAAAATAATGTAGAATTGGTTGAAAAACTAAGGCCAAACTGAATTGTTTTTTTTTTATTTATTTGAAGTCTCATCTGAAGAGAATAAAGCTTCCTAATAGTTTGGTGAGAATGAAGCATTAAAAAATGGAATATAAGGTTTGAGCCAAACTGCAATGCTAGCTTAAATTTGTGTTGAAAAGCAGCTGATGGAGTAAGAAGAGATGTTACAGTGAGAATGAATCAAATACTCTGAATTTGACTGGGAAATTCAATAAATCTCAATATATCGATGATTAAAACATTTAATTATTTGAATGGAGTTCCCGACTTGAATGACAGAAAAAAGAAAATCATTAAATATAGTTTCAATGTTCGGAAATATACTGTGTGTGTGTGTGTGTGTGTGTGTGTCTGTCTGTCTGTCTGTACATGTGTGGTCATGTGCAGTGTTGTGGGTAGAGTACCCTTATTACTTTTTTCATGTAACGCGTAACGTAACGCGTTAGTTTCGTGCGTCAAGCAATCAGCAACGTCGTTATTTTTTAAAAAAAGTAATCCGTTATTTTAAGTATTTCTCCGGATAAGGAAAGGAAAATCCCGACTGCAGCCTGCTTTTTGTCAGATAGTACTGTGCCACCTGCGGATGTGTCAGTGGAGGTGCAGCGCTGTGATGTGTCTGTGCCCTGCTGCTGACCTACGTTACCTGTGTGTGTGTGTGTGTGTGAGAGAGAGTGTTTTCGAACCCCCGGCAAGATGGCAGAGAGGACAGCTTTTGATATCGTGGAAGTACGCACATTAATTTCAATTCACCAGCGAAAAGGACAAGAACAACATATCGGTAACATGCACACTCTGCGTTGGTGAAAAGCTTCTGTCGACCGCGAAAAAAAAAATTAATTAATAAAACGCTATGTGGCATATTGCTGACTGTCTTTCCTGTTATTGTTATCCTGCAGAGTTAATTTGGTTGGATGACTGACGTTATTCATCATTGTCACGACTTCTCGGTGCATTTAAAGGAGGCTGTGTGTGTGTCAGTTAAGTTGCAGCATGTGCGAGGCGCTGCAAACGGCTTTTAATTTTTGGTAACGCATGAGTACTCTAACGCGTTGCTTTTATTCATAGGTAACGCTGTAACGTAACTGATTACTTTTAATTGATGGTAACGTTGTAGCCTAATTAACTACTTTCCAAAGTAACTATACCCAACACTGGTCATGTGTACATGCTTACACATGCATAACTGACTGCATTTGTGTGTGTTTGCGTGCGCGCGCATGTGAGTGTGTGCTTAAGCATGGCTTTGTGTGTGTGTGCGCGTGTGTGTGTGTTTATGTGCATGTGAGTGTGTGCTTAAGCATTGCTTTATGTGTGTGTGCGTGTGCGTTTTTGTGCATGTGAGTGTGTGCTTAAGCATGGCTTTATATGTGTGTGCGCATTTGTGTGCATGTGAGTGTGTGCTTAAGCATGGCTTTATTTGTGTGTGTGTGTGTGTGTGTGTGTGTCTGTACATGTGTGGTCATGTGTGCATGCTCACACATGCATATCTGAGTGTGCGTGTGTGTGTGTCAAACTGACTCATTGATAAATCTGTCTCTCTGTGTTGGCTCAGTTGATCTCGGTTGCCACGGTGATGGTAATTACGCTGGTCCTGGTAACCAACAGTGAGAGCTGTTTTAACAGTGATTTCAGCTGAGGCTCACCTCACATTATCATACTTCTCTTTGCAAAACAGTAACTGCTATCACTAAAATAATGGTATGGTCAAAACTATGAGAGTCTTTTGAGCATCCTGTGAAGTTTTTGTGTGTCTGTGGTCAGAAATGTGTCTTGTTGAGCAGTTTAGAAAAGTGAATGTTTTTTTTCTGCCTCTAGATATTTTTCCTCTCATTTTAATGGGACTCTATGCGTCAGTTGGTCGGTGTTCCTGTCAGTAAAATGCCCACCGAGCCAAAGGTTTTTGTCCGATTGCCTCCAGAGATCCGCTGTAAGCACGAGCACGAGTGTACCTACAAGTTGGTGTTTTTATTTTTCGGCTGGAGTGAGCACTGTGGAAATGGTGGCGAGTTGAAGACGAGATTTTATGAATATCGGGCAGCTCCTTTCCACTCTGTCAGTTGGCCTCTGCACTCTGGCTGTCAACATTCCACCCCATACACACCAATGCAAAAATCTCAAAGTGGCTGAAAAGTTTCCAGAGTTTGAAGTGCGACTGTGCAAAAAGTATGAATGCTGTGAAAAAGCTGAATTCAGGGAAGAAAGTCTTAATCTTTGTGAACGTCTCACAGGAAGATATAATAATAACTAGAAAAATTTGCATTTCCTACGAAAATACAGTGTGAATGCTGAAGTCTGAAGCGAAATCTGCTGAATGTACTTCCGAAAAGCTGAAAAAGTTGAAAAGCTGAAAAAGTTCAGAAGCTGAAAAGTTGAAAAGGGCTGAAAGACTTGAAAAAGTTGAAGATTTTCATAGCTGAACATGAAGCAGAGTGTTTGAAGGAGTTGAAAAGGCAGAAAGATGAATATCTGAAAAGGCTAAAAAGCTGTAGAGTAAGATGTCTGATAGATAATAAAAAGGTGAAAAAAGACTGAAAAGATCGAAAAGTCTCTCGAGTAAGAGGGCAGAAAGAGCTTTAAAAGGTGAAAAAAGACTGAAAAGGCCAAAAGGTTGTCGAGAAAGAGGGATGAAAGAGCTTGAAGAGGTGGAAAAAGGTTGAAAGGTGAAAAGTTAAAGGCAGAAAGAGCTTAAAGGCAGGAACATACCAGCCCAACCGATGGACATCTGAAGTGTTTAGATTCTCTGATTGGTTGTGTGCCAGCTGAATGGCCGTTCTGATTGGCGGTGTGCTAGCCAATCAGCACGGTGTGTGGGAGGGCGGAATACTGTGTGCGCTTTGTTTTTCTATGCACTCCGCTCCGTCATTCCCCGTTTTCATGTTTTGCAGGCAGTTCTGGCACGAGACTGGCTGTTATTTTGTCCGTTCAGGACAAATTAATCTGTGTTCATTTGGTAATGCCTCGCTGCATGTTGAGTATGCTGCTTTTATCTGTAAGCCTATAGTGAAAATGACAGAGAAATAAGCAGATTCGGCGTGCTCACTCAGAAAGTCTGGCTGAGGACGGCTGTGAGCCGATGCTTATGAAAGTAGCCTCCTGTGGTAACGTCATTACAGGAGCAGAGTCAAAATCTCGTGCTTTAGGAACGCGCACTATTGTGCGCGATTCCCGTTCGGAAAAAGAGCCAAAGCAAAAAAAATAAGCCACTTTCAAACTCCAGCTTTTCAGGCAAGTTTCAACACCAATATACATGATTTAACGAGAGAAATTGCTATTTCCGGGTGATGAGGAAAGTTAAAGGCAGAAAGAGCTTAAAAAGGTGAAAAACGACTGAAGAAGGCCGAAAAGTTGCAGAGTATGGCGGCAGAAAGAGATTAAAAAGGTGAAAAAAGGCTGAAAGGTGAAAAGTTAAAGGCAGGAACAGCTTGAAATGGCTGCAGACATGCTGTATCAGGACCAGGGACAGAGACGAAAATGTCCCCCATAAGAAATGAATGGGAGAACGCCTCCCAAACTCCTGCGATTTCTGAAAAAACTGTGAGGGTTATCGTCAAAATAATTGTATGGTGAGTGACAGGAGGAGTTGCTGAACGCGGTCATGTCGTTTTTATTTCTGAAGAGTGTAAAATGAGGGCGGGAGAGCGATAGACAAATCAGGTACCGTCTGCTATTTTCCGGAAAAATTGGGCTCAAAATTAACATTGCGGCTTATGGGACAGCAGCGAGAGTTGCTGTTGCTCTCTGGCTTCTAGATCCAAAACCGTAAGTCACACATCTGAAATGAGACCATCAGCTGAAAGCCCACAAGATGTCCCACATTTCTATGTATATATTGTCTATGTCAAGTAAAAGGTGAGGGATCAAACTCAAGCTGAAAACAAGTTTGAACATTTTTTTCGACGCAGCTCTACACTCTGGCGTGCGGCAGTTGGTGATGTCACTCACTCTAGCCGACGCAATACACACCCATTATAAACGCAGAAGACGGGCTAAAAGTCGCTCAAACTAAAATTGTGATTATTTCAAGACCGTAGAAGATTTTTAAAAAATGAATACAGGTCCAATAGTTCAAGATCTGCTGAGTGCTTTAAAGTTTGAATGGTGTCTCTCGCTCAATGTATGAGGAGCAAAAAGAGGTTGAACGGCGATGAGTTTTGAAGACGATTTGAAGCTTTTCCCATTTGCGGCAATGTTAAATTTTTTGGGGAAAAAGCTGAATTTCTGGAAAAGTTGAAAAGTTGAAAAGCTCAAGACTGAAAGAGCCGAAAAAGCTTAACATTTTAATATTTGAATGGTTTGAATAGCTGAACGTATGCTGAAGTTATAGCAGAATGAAATTTGAAAAAATCCCCATAAGGATGAATGGGAAAAATTTTGCATAAAAAGCTTAATATTTCCAAAAGTAGAAAGGGTAGAAAAGAGAAAAATACAAGCAGTAATGTCCTTAAAAAGCTGCACATTTTGATATTTGAATGGTTTCAATAGCTCAAGATTTGAAGGAGAAGAAAGCGGACAAAAAACGTACGGAAGCAGGAATAATGATAAAAAAAAAGAAAGAAAAATAAATTCCAGAAGAACAATAGTGTGAATGCTGCAAGCATTCACACTAATAATAATAAGAAAATTAAAGAATTCCCTGAAAACGAAGAACATATGTTGTGAATGCCTTCTGCATTCACAACCAATAATAATAAGAAAAATAAAGAATTCCGTGAAAACGAAGAACATATGTTGTGAATGCCTTCTGCATTCACAACCAATAATAAGAAGAAAATTAAAGAATTCGGTGAAAACGAAGAACATATGTTGTGAATGCCTTCTGCATTCACAATCAATAATAATAAGAAAATTAAAGAATTCCATGAAAACGAAGAACATATGTTGTGAATGCCTTCTGCAATCATTGCGATTACGATAGGGTCCTTGCAGGTTCCCTGCTCGGGCCCTAATAATCATTGCGATTACAATAGGGTCCTTGCAAGTTCCCTGCTCGGGCCCTAAAAATCTTTCCAATTACAATAGGGTTCCTAGCACCGCTGGTCCTAGGAAACGCGTATGCTTGCTATGCTACGCGTTCCCTCGTCCCCTCGGGCTTGGCCCCCTAATAATAATAATAGATTTAATTTATTACGCATCGACCATCCAACATCACCGTGAGCCGGGGGAGACCACAGCAGCAGAGGTCAGCGAGAACTGAGCCAGGCAGTAACAACCCTGAGGCCATGGCGGATGGAGGACCAGCAGAGCAATGATGGACATCCCACAGAGCATCGAGTACGTCTGCTTAAAGGTAAGTGTTGCTATGCTAACTGCTGATTGGTGAGGCTAACAGCGGATCAACGGTGCTATCAGCTGATCAGCGGAGAAAGATAGTCCATGGAGCCAGTTCTTCAGGTGTGCAGGATTCAAAGGTAGTAGCACAGCCTCAGAGCTTGCAAAGACAACTTGGCTTTCTTCTTTTAGCAGAAAAAAGCTGTATTGTCACGGATCGAGAAGCGGCGATACTCACGCCAGCGTCCTCTCGCATCCGGGTTTCCATGGAGACCATGAGAGCATTTTGTCTACTACAAAACGTGTTTCTATTTCACCAGCAGATGTCGTCCATGCCTTTGTATTTGGGGTGGGTATTGCCAAGGACCTCACGGTACGATATGCATCACAACACTTGAGTCACGATACGATACGTTTGCGATATCCAAATTTTGCGATACATTGTGATATATTGCGATATTCTACATAGTTCACTGAAAAATGTAAAATGCATTATGCATCTTAAAATCCGAGTTGTATGAACATCAGATGATAGTGATAATTCACGGGACAAACTGAGTCAAAACTATGTAATTCAAATTATCCATGCCATTTTATTGTAGCTATACAAGCGCAAGTTACAACATATTTTCATGAACAACACACTGTCTGAAACATTGAAAAGTGCAGTGTGCATTATTCCTAGTCTCCCTGACCACAATGACGCAAAGTGCAGTGTCGGTCAGTGTCCACACACTGAAACTGAAATGAAACCTCAGTACATCATGTTTCTTCTGATACTCAAAATAAAATGCACTGTGTTGCACACACTGAAATTGAAAATGCAAAATAAAGTGCAGCTTCTTCCGTTTGACCTTAACCCATTTGTCATTAATGTGGTGCGCCGTTATTGTAACATACGACTCGGTGGCTCGTGATGTCCAACCGTCACAGGACAGTGCGACTCTCGGAGCAGGGCTATTTTTACGATCTCTTTCACCTCTTCATACATTTTTGGCACAGCTACGTTAGCCATGTACTTACGTTGCGGCATCACATAGTGCGGCTCCAAAATATGCACCATTCACCTATAAGCCAACGTTCTCCACAACGTTGTAGGGACGCAAATCCTTACAAAGGAAATGCACCATCGCCTCCGTGATCCTGTGGGCTCGAGTTGAAGTAGATGGGAGGACTTTGGCACTGTCCAGTATTGTTGTCTGCTTCGGATCGGCAGGTTTCGGCGGCTGCGGCTCTGCTAATATGTCGGGGTGGTGTCGTGCTAAATGAGTTCTCAAGTTTGTTGTGTTACTCGAATATCTAATGGAATATTGTCCAGCTCATTTGTGTTAACTCCTTTCCTTTGGAATCCAAAATACCTCCAAACATCTGCCTTAAAGTTTGAGGGCGTCTCTAGTTTAATGTTACTTGCCATGCTTGCTTGTTTTGTTTATTTTTTCGGCTCCACTTCCTCACTGCCACCGCCGGGGGAAAAAATGGTAATAAATAGTCTGAAGCAAGAGGAATTGTTAGCCTACCTTGTGCACTGACTGCTAACTGTTACTGAGAATGTATTGACCACTGTCACGTCAAAGTAAACCATAAACTACTGCTCAATATCTAAAGTAAAATAACAGCTAGCTGGCGTCAGTTACGTAAAATGTATAGATAATGTTTAACAGTAAAATCTCAATTAAGTTTGCCACCCACCTTTCTCTGGTGTGGGGGCCTTTTTTAAAGTCTATTTTCCATACCTGCCTACTTCTCCTAATTGGTCACTTTGAAACACTGCCTGGCCAAAAAAATTGTCACCACCTAGATTTAACTAAGCAAATAGGTAAGAGCCTCCTATTGAATAATTACTGCTTGGGCGATTATCTTTCAGCTGGTTGCAAGTTATTTAACCCCCACTGGCATGTTGTGTCCGTGACATGTAACAGCTGAAGGGGTGTCAGTGAATGTTTGTGATGATAAAATGTATTGACTTACGTGAAAATGACAGTATATTGTGCCATGGCTCACCCAGTCAATGTATTTGCACTTGTGTGTTCTCTCTGTTTATGGACCTGGAGCCACCAGAGGAGACACTACAAGAGCAACCTCACCTGCCTCTAACCACTGAGCCTGGATGTTCAGGTGAGTGCAAGCTGCTTATTTGATGGCACCTCTGATTCCACACTTTGTGTGTCTCAGGTGTGTGCCTGATGATAAAGGAGTTTAGCAATAACTTATCTGTCCTGTTTTATATATCTAAGTTGGCTCAAGGATGTTCTCTTTAAAAAAAATATCGGGATCTGCTTTATGCTGCAGTTACACAATAGCATTGCATTTACATTATATTTATTATATATCGTGTGTGTGTGGGGGGGGTAAGTTATCTTAAATATCTTTTCATGTGGCCTCTAGATGCAGAAAACATTGGCAATTCTGACTGGCCTCTTCATGTAACAGACCTAATGAGAACAGAGTTCGTGCTGAGAAGGCCCGTCGCAGACCGACATACCGGCACTAGGTCTGCTCCTGGGTCCTGTGTCTTCACTGGCCTGGCTGACTGTAGCCGCGCTGACTTTCGCCCCTCCACAACTAAAAACACTGTTAATATGGCGCATTTGGCTGCATCCTGTTTTAACCGTTTTTTTTCTTTTTTGCCCTTAATTTTTCTGCGCCACCCATCTCTTTCTGCAGCTTCCTTCTTTTTAGCATGTTTGCTAATTTGAACTTATCCCGCTCCACTTTCTTTATTCAAACAGGAAAATAACAGTTTAATGACTGACTGAGCGGCTGAGCCAATCACATTTCCATAGAAACAAGGATCAGCTCAAGTTGGGCCGCTCGTATCCCCCCCTAAATATGCAAAATATTAGATTGACCCAGTCTGACATTCCACTCTATGCCACCTGCGACCGTTTTATGGGGTAAAAAAAAACCACCGGCCGGTTCGACCTGGAACAGATTGGCAGTTCGGGAATACTTCCAAACCTCCCAATGGCCAGCCCGCCCCTGCCACCGGCCCACCGGCCCACCGGCCCACCGGAGAAATCCCTGGTGTCCCCATACGCCAGTCCGCCCTTGGCTGGTGGTGAAATATATTAAAAGTGCATCTGAAGAGAGAAGAGAAATGTATGTGACCACTGCATGTTACATTTTAATTAAAAAAAAAAAAAAACAGATCCTTGATGTGTGCTATACATAAGACTAATATAGACTAATAATGAAAATGTGATGATATTCATTCAACTTTATTGTCATTGCAATACAATTCAGTCTAACCAGAGTGTAAGTGCAGTGTATATGTATATATATATATATATATATATATATATATATATATATATATATATGTGCATCATTCATGGGCGAAATATATATATATATTTCGCCCATGAATGATATGAGAAAGCTAAGGGGTGGAGTATTAACAGTAATACACTTTAACTGCACTTTAACACTGATGTAAACTTTAACAAACATAAACTGTGACACAATAAACCAAAGGCTTACAACGACCCTATCACTTACAAAGGGGATGGAAAACTAATAGCATTTTAACTGACAAACAAGCAGGAAAGACACCTATAAAATAACACCTGAACAGCCCTAACATTAACTTTCCAAATGTCCCTGATGAATTTAAGGTGGAGTAATATTAACACACGTCGTCTCAGCTATTTATTGATTATTAAACAATACTGCTATCGTCCAAAGAAAGCTAGCAAGCTAACACTCTGCTCCATCAACGGTAACTACGATCAGTAAACTATTAATTTCCTTTCGTTTCATCACATTGACGTAACTGTACCCGTATCTACTTCACGTCTTCCTCTTCTTTCCTTCTTTTCCTTCACTGGGTGCCGGATGGTTTCAGTCCTCTGGACCTTGTAATTCCGCTACAGTATCAGTAAATCTCTCTCTTGGTCTTGGGGTGGTCAGCTTCAGGCAGCTTGACTCTGGACCTGCCCCCCTCACAGAGGGCAGGTACAGTGCACCGAGCCAGGAACCCAGAAGAAAGGCCTCTCTGTTATTTAATAGTCTTTGCTCTGACGTTATGTTGCTGTGGGCTTATATAATATTTCAAAATAATAGTAGTGATGGCACTGGTAAAAAATACATTTTTTTAAATTTATTATTATTATTATTATTATTATTAGTTATCATTTTTTTCCCCCCAGTTTTCAGCGCTCCCCTTGGATGACGGCGCCTCTAGCATTTGCCTATACTGCCTATGCACAGGGCTGGCTCTGCCGCTCAGTACTGTAACGGTAAAGTTTCTTGGAGTTCACATCAACAAGGCTCTCTGCTTCACTGTGAAGAAGGCCTAACAACACCGGAGGAGGTTCAATTCTCTCCACTTTGTACCTTTATTCAGTTGGGAACAATGTGCAACCTCTACCACAGCCCATTAACCCCCTGCCCTCTGGGAGGCGTACTGTACTAGCAGTCAATCTGAACCTGGCTAACCACTAAAATCGACTTCTGACTCTCTTTTTGCACTGCTGCTTGTAAGCCATTTCACAGCTATTTATATGTATTTTATGGCATGTATGTCCCTATGTAAATTACACTCTTACGCTGCCCACGTGCACAATTTTGGTAAGCCGCAGCCTTCCTATTATTCACATATGTGTTTACATTGCATGAAAATGAACTGGGGTCTACACAGGCACCTCACCTCTGAAGATTGCGATGATGTTCTGGGCTGTTTCCAGTCACCTGCTGGAGACTCCACCTGTCTTGTCAGTGCACATGCCATGCTAATCTGTATTGTTTCCATGCAGGATGAGTCACAGTTGCTCAGTAACGTTTCAGAGGAAACTTAATGTTTTTTTCAAGAAGTCTTCCTGATGTGTGATGATTGGTTGTTTGTGTATGATGTGACATGTGGATGTGATTATAAAAGTTTCTGACCTGGAGTTCTTCCAACAGTACAAGAGCTGCAGCTAACCTGAAGAACAGTTCCTATCAGAGCCTGACAACTTGACAAACTTCTCCTGCACCTTACAAGTCTGTTTGAGGTAAGAGTGGAGGTGAAAGAGGAAGCAGGGAGAAGGGATAGTTTTGATTGTTTGGCATGAGGTGGTACGGTAGGCCTGTAAGCAACCTCTAGCTGCATCTGACCATCGGACAAACAGCCTGAAATAGTGTTGACATGTTTTCAATTTACTCATTGTTTTTTTACTAGTTGCAGAAGAAGTAGAAAGGATTCAAGAGAGCAGACACGCACAGTCAATACTGTGCAGTTCTGCACTGACAAATGAGTGGATCCTAGTTGAAAACCGGTTATAGAAAGCGCACAATCTTACATTAACCTGTAGGAAACTAAGTGAAACGTGCAAAATCTTGTCATTTTAAAGATGATATTCTTATATGTTGCTCCTTTGTCTCTGTTTGTCGACTGTTCAGATTGACAGTCTGTTGTCTGGTTCACAGGATGATGAGTCCAGCTCTGCTCTCTGCAGCCCTGCTGCTGCTGCTTCCTGTGGGTCCAGCTGCAGGTAATCTTCAGCTTCACAGCAGTTTCTTTCAGTATTACTCTATAGAAAAAAATCCTTTTTATGGTTTTCTTTTCCTGTTTTCTTCTTGAGAGGACAAAATTGGCTCCACAGAGGTCAGGTCACCAGTCTGCGACAGTGTACATTGTTTTTCTTCTCCCCATTTTCTTCTCTACTAACTTTGACTTCCTTTCTTCCTCACATTTTTTTTAAGGTTGTGATACAACTCCCTTTACTGTCCTTGTGAAAAACTCTGTGACACCAACCCCTGAGCCAAAGTCTTACAACACTTCCGTGAAAGTCCGAGGGATCTTGTTGGGTGGATTGAGGAGACTGCAGAACTCAGCCCAAGGCTTCAGGTAAGTTCATCACATCAACTTGTTTATTTAAACTGAAACGCTAGTAACTAGTAATAACATGCGTTTTATTTTTTGGCTTTTTAGATTAACACATTTTGCTTCATTATTTCCACCAATTGGAATAATACTCCTACAGAGGGTTCTCTCTCCACAGATTATTCTCAGAGACATAGACAACCCTTCATTTCTTTAGGTATTCATGTATTTGGGTGTCACTCAAATTGGAAAGTGTCATGAGATAACTGCTGTTGTGAACTGTTTAGTTGTAGAGTGTGGTCCCAAAAGCAAACAAAGAGTCTGGGTAGGGCTGGGCGATATGGCCTCAAATCAATATCACGATGTATTGAGCAACTCACCTCGATAACGATAAATGAACGATAAGTAACCACCCCCCACGCCTAAAAAAAAAAAAGGGAAAAAAAATCCTGTGTATTTACAGAAATGCCACTTTAACGACTGTAAAACTACATTGTAGTTAAGATTTATATTATTTGTTTAGTAGCTAAGAACTGATAAGCACATGATTGAACAGCTGGAAAGCACAGATTACTTGAAATGACAACAACTGAACAAGTTTAAAAGTATAAAATAACTTAAATTTCCTTCAAATACAAAGTATTAAAAATACAGTCTCTTATAAACAAACTCTAAGCTTCTCATTTTTTGTTAATTTCTTTGAATTGAATCATGTGGTTGTACTGCAGGTGGTGGAAGAGGTTGGATATAAATAAATAAACATTTTGAGGACTTCAGAATCAGAATCTAAGACATGAGACAAAATAGTGGAGAAGCTGACATTGCTGCTTAATAATATGTTAACCTCTTGAGCATTAGAGAACTTTTTTTTACCATTATTTTTTTTATGATTATATATTTTTGATAGACACAGAATCTGTTTCAGAAGTCAGTGGGTCACATGACATGGAAGCTATTGAGAAAAAAAATCAAGATTTCAGCATATTATTCATATAAAATAGAGAAAGCACTAAAGTACAATAAACATAGCTGTGTCTCATTCGTCCAGTTTACTAATACAATCTGCTGCTGGAGTCACTGGGCCCCATGACATGGAAGATATTGAAAGAACTGCAATTATTTTGTATGAATAGATTTATGCTAAGTAATTTGATGACAGTCCCTAAATCAGTTTCCAGCGATTCAGTGCCATGTTCTGGGAGGTGAGCTAACCGTCCTCCTGCTGCTCACACTGGGTGAACCTCAGTAAAGTCGCGGCTGGACCGACTAGAGCTTAGAATCAAGCCCGACCCGAGCCCGTGCACGTTGTGTCCGAGCCCGGCCCGACACACTGAATGTAATTATGAGCCCGAGACTGATTTAAACCCGTCAACTGTTTAATACGTGGGCTGTTATAACTGACGTTCTCGACTACAATTGCAAGTTGTTTGAACTACAGAAATCTTAATGAATAATGCAACAAGTGCTGCACTTAATGCACTCGACAAAATCGACACATGTTATTGTCACGGCCCACGACTTGTTTAAAATGGGTCCACACCTCCCACTTTCCTCCACACTTGCTCAAAGTTAATTCCACTGTTTTTATTTTTTTTTATCTACATCTTCATGCTCCATGTTGCACTTAAGCTACACAATCAGTGATGTTGGTAACGCGTCACTCTAATCTGAACACTTTTTTCAATAATGAGTAATCTAACACGTTCATATTTCCTAACCAGTAATCAGATTAAAATTATTTATTCAAGTCACTGTGCGTTATATTAGTTTTGTCATTTTCCTTCGTAAAAATATATATTTTTGCTTTCTTCTTTCGTCACGTACGCGAGAAGTCACGTTTCTCAGCATGAGGTCACTCACGTGTCAGACCACACAGAGACACAAATGCAAATAACAATGGAGAGAGGAGAGAGATGCGTGTTTTCTAGCTGGAAATACAGTCATTATTTTGAGTGAATAAAAAACAAAACACAAATGTTTGATCAATGGACCGGCCCGGCCCGGCTGAAGACAGTGGCCTGTTGCAGCCTTTGAGCATCATTACACAAACTGTCCGCGACTCACAGCCAGAGTGGGTTCACTGGATTACTAACCTGGCATAGCTGGTCAGCGGGCGGAGTTTGCCATCAAATTAATGTAAAATAAGCACATCGGTATACGCCGTGGTAGATTCATCAAGTGGACCTAATGTTTGAGTATGGGACGCTTGAGAGCTACTGCGTTTCGCTGGATTAAAAAAAAGTGGGGGGAACAAAAACGGGATTTCGGAAAGTGGGGGGGACATGTCCCACTGTCCCTAGTAGATGTTACGTCTATGACACCAAATACCGACATGGCCAAAATGACGTCGGTTAAGGTTGTAAATTTCGGTATCGGTAAATTTTTCGGTTATCGCCCAGGCCTAAGTCTGGAAGTAGGTTAAGAAGTAATTTACTGATTTCACAACGGTTCAGCAAGTGAAGGTGTAGAGCGTCCCAGGCAGAAGTCTCCGTTTGGTAATGTGGAGGTGAAGGTGCGGTAGCTCACAGCGGTGTTGGTGGTGGCGTGGTGCGATGTGACTCCGGTGTGCACAGGTTGCATTGGGGTGGTAGTTCATGGGGGCGCTGGTGTTATCGTGGCGAGTTGAGACTCAGGTGAGCACAGAGTAAGGCAGCTGGCTGCAGAGGTGCACAGGGCTGGACGGCTGGAGCTGGTGAACACTGGTCGTAAAGAGAACATGAGAGTAAATTAGATTTCCAAGAGAGCAAAACGACTATCAACAACAACTAGAAGTCATAGAAATGACAAACTAGAGCCATGTACCACATTGAACTAATGAAATAATCTGGCAGCAGGTAGCATGGAGAACAGGGCTTTATCAGCCGGCACTGATTGCCAACCTGCTGCAGGTGAGTGTGTTACAGCAGCTCTGGTAGTGAAAAGCTCTGCCCAGCCTCTCCATGCACCTCTGTAAGTGCAAAAGAAAAAGAAACCACACTAAGCATCAAAATATACACCAAAAATATGACAGGACATGACTACTAATTCAAACTTTTGTATGATCACAGCTGCTCTACAATAACTGTATTTTCTGGGATCAGTCAAAAACCATTTCACACCTTTAGCTGCTAGACAATGTTGAAGAAATCATTCAAGTCCAGTTGAGTATTTTGCTGTGGTGATGTATTTATTCAAAGAATACCGGTAAACTGGTAAATCGACAGGCACAGAGTGGATCTGAGCGGGTGAGTGACCCCAGAGCAAATGAAACTGTAGTATTTTATACTGTAAGAACAAAGAACAAGGAATGGGAGGTTCAAACAATAGGTAAACAAAAGACATCGAAAGGGAGGGGTCTCAAAACGAAACTTAACTATTTCAGATAAAAACAGCTGCATACTAAACATACAGCGAGGCATTACCAAATGAACACAAATGAATTCGTCCTGAACGGACATAATAACAGCCAGTCTCGTGCCAATACTACAAAGCATGAAAAAGAGGAATGATGGAACGGAGTCCATAGAAAAACAAAGCGCACACAGTATTCCGCCCTCCCACACACCGCGCTGATTCGCTAGCACACCGCCAATCAGAACGGCCATTCAGCTGGCACACAACCAATCAGAGAATCCAATGGCTCAGACGTCCGACAGCCCTCCTCCTCAGACTTCGCATGCTCAGTCGGAGCAGACAACGTCCGAACGGCTCCGAAAGCTTTCGACGCAGCTGAACACACCAAACAGAAATGTTCCCGACCTCGTCCGAGTCTCTCCAAGCGCTTCAGATGTCCAACGGTTGGGCCAGTGTGTGGGGGCCTTAACATGAGCCGTTTTTAGACAGGGCAGCAAGCCGCCAATTTGGCCCTCTTTTTTGCGGCTCGGTCCATGGTTTTAGACAGAGGGTGGCGAATTAGGGGTCTGTTTTGGGCCGCCAATTTGCCGCCTCAGAGGGTACTCTTATATACTCTATATTTCTTATTTGCTATCTAAAAACGAGGCGTCAATGTGCCGGCTACTGCGTGAGATGGGCGGAGGTGTCGATGACCTGCACTGTTGTGCGACCCACAGCTGGTGAGTTTTAAAACCAGGAAACAGCTGATCACAGCAGTCAGTCCATCACTTCATCCGCGGACGTCAAGATGAGCAACTGGTCCAGGAGAGTCCTGGAGATCCAGGAGATGCTAGCGTCTCCTCGGTCTCTGTAGCTGTTTGGTTGTGTCCGCTTGTTGTTGTAGCAGCAAGCTACAAATGGTTGCTACTTTCAAATTAAAAGCCCCCCGCTAAGAACCCAGTTCTAAACTCCCAATGGGGTGCAATGTAAAGCTCTTATTTCGAAGACAAATTCGTTGTCGCTGTTTACTGCTCAACTTCGTGCTTCACGTCACGTCACATGTTTACGCCTCCGCACGTTGCCACCCTTACCTTGGAGCAAATGTGTCGCCTTTTCTATCTTAAAAGGCCTAGAGTGATCAAACTGAGTCTAGACGTCCTTTGATTAACAAGTTAATGTTACACAAATGTGTATCTGCAGGGTTTAGGAGACAGGAATCACCATTTAGGTCTGGAGGTCAGAGGGCTCTTCCCAGACATCACTCCAAATGTGTATTTTCTTCCTCAACAGTAACAACTTTAGTGTCTCATTTGAATATGACACGTATAGATTACTTTTACCTTAACTCTAAACTGCCTTCAAATTGCAACAGAAAGATGGTAATTTTAGCTAATCCTGAATAACATGCAAAATAGAGTTAACCACACAAACAAAAGCTACCAAAACCACCATATAGCAAATCTTTTAATGCATTGGTGTATTAAAATTAATCCAAGATGAGTCTACAGTCTAAATGCATTAGCTGTTTTCCAGAGTTGTCTCTTGTCACTCATTCAGGTGATACAAACAACATGCTGCCTCTGTGGCCATACTCTTTTTTTATTTCTCCTTCTACACGTGGATGTACAGTAGTCTTCTGCTGAGGCTGATCTGGGCTGATCTGGAGATCAAAATGTTTCCTTATCATTCCTCTGGAACTACAACTTTGCTGACAAAATAACTGCACCAGACCCTGCTTCTTCCTGTCTGAACAACAGCACCCCATGCTGGGCTGAACTCTGCTGTACAGGAACTGTCACAAATAAAAGCTTGCCTCTTGAAAATTTAGGCAGTTGCAGCAGAATTCAACAGTGTTAAGCTAATATTGTAGACAACAGTGTCAGCCACATCTGTAATCTAATTATATTTGATTGACTGCTACCAGTCAAATCATGTGTTTGTTTTTAAGCAGTCGTGCCAGCAGCTTTTGCAAAAGTTTTTCTTTCTGTTTCACTTTTTATTCTTTTACTTTCTAGTGCTTGCTGTGTTTTAATGCTTCATAAAGCCTTTTATAATGTCTTCGTATAAAAGATGAATATCACTTTACACTACTATGGTAAATGGACTTGCATTTCTATAGCGCTTTTCCAGTCTCCTGACCGCTCAAATAGCTTTCCAACACTTGTCAGATTCACCCATTTAATTCACGCACACATTCCTACACTGATGGCAGAGGCTGCCATGCAAGGTGCCAATTGCTCATTTGGGGCTCAGTATCTTGCTCAAGGGCACTTCGGCTTGCAGCTGGGGGGGAGCAGGGATTCAAGCCAGCGGCCTTCCGATTACGAGACGACCCACTCTATATCCTGAGCTACATCTGCCTACGCCTTATCATATCTAAGACCTTCATCAATCATTTTCTGTTGTCCTGCAGGTTCACCTACACAGAGGATCCAAACTACGGCCCGTTCCTGCAGAGTGTCAACGGTTTGCCTGGAAGTCCGGGGAATAATACCTACTGGGAGCTACTGGTAAAGAAACCTGATGGCCAAACCATCAGGCCTAATGTTGGTGAGTCAACCAAGAAGAGATTTATCTGTCTGTCTGTCTGTCCAATGTCATTTAATACACAGTCCAAATCTCTCCATCATTCTTATTCTGCCTGTAAATGAATGTATACCATCTGTGGATCTGATTTGCAGGTATTGGATGTTACCTTCCCATCAAATATGACACAATCATTCTTAATCTCGTCTTTCGTCAATGTTGTTTACAGGTATTGGATGCTACCTTCCAAAAGAAAATGACCAAATCATCCTGAACTACAAAGGTTAATAAAGGATCAGTCGCCGCTGGACATCAGATGGGATTTTTGGGATTATTATTAATCAACAATTTGTGTTGTTCAGTGAGAAATGATATCTTGAAACACTGCCTGGCCAAAAAAAATGTCACCACCTAGATTTAACTAAGCAAATAGGTAAGAGCCTCCTATTGGATAATTACTGCTTGGGCGATTATCTTTCAGCTGGTTACAAGTTATTTAACCCCAACTGATGCAATGAGTAGCTTCTCAATGCTTAAACAACCATGTCGAAAGACACATCCCGTGGCTGTGGAAAAGATGTTAGTCTGTTTGAGAAAGGTCAAATCTTTGGCATGCATCAAGGAGAGAGAACATCTAAATAGATTGCAGAAACTACAAAAATTGGATTAAGAACTGTCCAACGCATTATCGAAGCTTATCAAAACAATGCCACAGTGAATTTAAGATAAAGGCGGTCCAATGAATTATTAAAGTATGTGACCTTTTTTTTGGTGGCAACTTTTTTATTGGCCAGGCAGTTTACAAGACCCTGTAATACTAGTGAGTGACAAGGAAATTGTTGACAGTAATTAAATATTTGTTGATTGTTTAATGGGAATCTACCTTCGTCTGATATTTCCTGCTTGGCAACCTGGTACTTCTTCGTGAAGATTTCTTATTACTTATTGCTGTGGAATCATGTTACGGGTCCCAGGGATGGGAGACCACAATAACAAATATATTACCTGTGTAAAGCAGGTGAAACAGAGGAATGAGGACACAGTACGTCTTGTTTCTCTTCCAGATCTCCTCTCTCTGTCTGATTTATTAAACATCACTTATCACAACAGTCACAAAGCACAATGTATAACTTTTGCCTTATCTCAGTTTCATGTAGTTCAATTTCACATTTTCTCAATTCAGTCTTAATCTCATTAACATCACTACTTCAGTCTCAATGCCAAACATTTCCTTTCGTCTTCTCTTTTCTCATCAACACACATCTCAATTTATCTCAATAAACAGTTTCTGTAAATACATCACATTCTCTTGGTCCAGTTCACAAACTGGTTCAAAACATCACTTTCATATAGTGCAGTTTTACAGTGTACAAAACACTTTTCAAATACAGTAGACTACATACCTTGCTTCTGTAAAAGGAGCACTGAAATGTGTATCTAAACAAAGTGCTGGTGTAACAGGCTTATGACGGAAGACAAATTAACTCTGTAACCTTAGATATTTCACTTTTAACAAATGTACATATTCAGAGTAAACACACGTAACTCATTACTAGCTTAAAATACATCATGTACTGGAGTTTGGTGTCACTTATTCTCACTTTTAGCTAGCTTGAGTGCAGTCGCGCTCGGCCCAAAATGGCGCCCATGCGGGAAAACTTTCCTTACGTTAAAGTTGTTTGAACATGAATAACTCTTTGAAATGTCTTACAAACTTAACACAAACACTCGCGCTACTCTTATCTGTCAATATAACATCACATATCACGGTGCTTTTGACGTTTACCAACCTGTGTAAAGCAGGTGAAACAGGAATGAGGACACAGTACGTCTTCTTTCTTCTTCTTCTTTGATGTTTAATGGCAGTCGGCATCCTTAATGTTGCATATACCGCCATCTGCTGGACTTTACCTTTCCCGTTTTCTTTTCTTCTATATCCTTTTAACTAATCCAGTTGATACAAGAAATCTGAAGATGATTCTCCTCCCTTCTCTAGATTTTCCACATTCTATAATATTATTAAAGTTAATTTCCCTTACTCCCACCTTCTGCAACCCTGGACACTGAAGGACTGACGGACTACACTCAGTGTTTGAAATAAAATATTCAGATTTGATATGCCAGCTAGCGCATTGATTTAGAATGGTAAACAGACAATTTGACTGGAACTACTTAGTAGGTGTCCGTATATCAGGGGTTAATGGACACCCTTCAGCCAATCAGAATCAAGTATTCCCCCAGACCATGGTATAAGTTAGAATACATTGACCATTGCTGAGTGATTATAACTTCTGATCGTGGTAAACACAGATTGTCCACAAGGGCGGTTCTGGGGGGGGTGGCCAACAGGGGCCAGTGCCCCCGTAACTCTGAGTCTGGACCCCCCTGTGGCCCCCCCGACAGGGAGTCTGCATCAATAATACAATGACAGATTTCCTGCAATGATTTTGTACTGAAGGGAAAGGCGGAAATAAAGTGTCTCAGCAGTTTACTACCCAATCAAAATTGTTGAAATTGTAAATAGTGTTTTATGTCCCATGTATCCCTTTTCTGAATGAGGGATTTGTCTTTTTTTCCTGGGTTGTATTTACCCTCCCACAAAAAATCTGGCCCCAGCCTGGCCCCCCCTATTTAAACTGGTCTAGAACCGCCACTGGTTGTTCATGATAGCGACTGAGTGGGTGGGTGTACTCAACTCAATGGAACTCAATGCCACAGCTCAACTGATCGATCACTACAGCACAGATTCCAAATGATCTCACCAGCGCAATTTGGCAACACTCGTGTCAGGGGATATTGTGACTTATTTTTTGTACAGTGGGAGAATTTGGAAACACATTGTCCATCTTTATAAAATGTCAGGAGCAGACCAAAGTGCCTCTAGATGCAATTGGATAGACCTACCATCTAGTTAGTCTCCTTGAAACAACAGAGCCCTACTATTTATACCCTACTATAGAATGCTGTATTAAACCATGCACTTTATATTTTATCTTACACCTGCTGCAAACCAGCGCCACAGACATTGGTAGTTTCAGATTGATGCAGTTGTCATCTTCACAACTAGCACCCACATTGTGTAAATAGTAAATGTACTTGCATCCACATGTGCGCCCCTGGGTGCTTTGGTTCTAAAGGGAGGTGTTGTCAGCACACTGATGGAGGATTGCTATCTTGAGGCAAAAGAAAAAATAAGCTGACAGTGTTTAACTTTTATACACTGCGATGAGCTGGCAACTCGTCCAGGGTGTACCCTGCCTTCGTCCAGAGAGATAACTGGGATTGGCTCCAGTAACCTCCACGACTCCTTGAAGAGGGGAGATAAAGCGGTTACATCCCTGCGACCCTCACGGATAAGCAGTAGATAATGAGATGAGACACTACAGTATTTCCTGTAAAAAAAAAACAAGTCTAGAAATAGATAGTTAATTGTTCAGTCTCGGTAGGTCAAACCAGCCACAAACCCAGACAGTATTTGACAACCTGGGAATGAGACTCAACAATCAACAATCTTACATATGGCACTTTTAAGGTGTTCAAATTCCAGTGTGTTCAAATTTGACAGTCAATCACAGGGCTGACACGTAGAGACAGATAACTGTTAATGTTCATAATCTGAACGTCTTTGGACTGATGGTTGAAAAATCCAAGCAGGCACGGTGAGATCATGCCAACTCCACACAGGAAGGCCCCTGCAGCCCAGAGACATCCTGCTGAGTGACAGCAAAAACCAGAGGAACCACTGAACCACACAAGGAGTCAATGTACAAACTATGACTCCTCAACAAGCTTTAATGAGTCTGTTCAAACCTTTTGTATGAGGGTCCATTTGTTTAGTAAAAACTAGTGTATTTATCTTAACTTGGGCCAATTGAGTCAGTGCCAGTTGTGAATGTCCTTATCAACTCGAGTTTCCGACCTTTCTGGTCCTTAATATCCGCCAGGAAAAATAAATGAAATATACCCTCTCTTTTTCAGTGCAGTAACTCTGCACAGTACTTAACACATATTGTCTTTTCTTGGTGGGCGTTTCTCCTTCTCCTTTGATTGGGTCTTAGGGTGTCTCGATGTTTGGTGTGTCACCTTTTTTTCAATATGTGAAGCACTTTGTGTTACTTTGACATGTGAATAGTGCTATACAAATACAATGTGATTGATTGATTAATTAACATGTTTAATTCTCTATGGCTGCAGACCACATTGCCCACATCACTGATATAATAATCACAAAGCTGACATCATATCAATTTTTGGGATTTTTTTCTTGATATTATCAAACTTTCATATTCACCAACAACATGGCTGAGACAGTCCATCAAATCTACTGTATATAATGTAGATTCTGTGCTGGTCGATGGCAGTGGTGATGAGTAATTCTAAAACATACTCAAAGATGACTCACAAGGCTGCTGTGAGTCCTGTGTAAGTACAGTATGCGCAGCAAGAATAAGTACTGTTGTGTCAACTGAACACCAACATTTAGACAACACATCTGCATGCAAAAAAGAAGCTACACATGTCTGACTTTAAGTCCAGTGAACAGCAGCCTCCTGGAAAGACTGGCTGTTCTTACATAACGTGAGAAGACTGAACGTAAGGATTTGAAGATCAGACCCAGGGAAGTGGGTTAACAGTGCTGGTCTCCCATGACTTTGTACGAATGAGAGCTAATTGACTGTAGAGGCTTTAACAGAAAAAAAGAAACCTACAAGCTCATGTACATTCCTAGTCAGAGCTACAGCTCACAGCAGCTCTGTAAGCTACAGCAGCACTTTTTACTTATGAGACAGAAGTTGAAATAGAGAGGGGGAGGGTCGGTTTTACTATGAAAGTTCAAAGAGAAGAAACTTTTTACAGTGAATTTACAGTATCCCAGCCTAACAGTTAATAAGTGATAACATGTTGAGTAAAGACAGACTTCAGTGTTGGCACAGATGTGTATCAGCGATCCTCACGAGACAGATAACACCAAACATAAACCAACGGAAACATCTTTTCATATTATGAAAAGATGTTTCTTTCACTGTTAAAAGGTAATTTCATGTTAACTGGATGAGTCTGAAGATAGCTTAAATGTTAAAATAAAAATAAAAAATAAATAAATAACTGGGAATACATTGAGTTTATAAAATACATTAGAGCCCAACCAACATAGAGCACCACAGAAATGAGTCCTCACTCTAACTTTCCAACTCATAGATTGATCAATTTATAGTAAAGTATCTATAGAACAGTGTAATAAGATACTTAGCGGTGGTGGTGCTAAAGTAATGTGACTCAGATGTTTGTTTGTAGCCTAACTTTAGCATTTTACTTCTGGCGGTTGCGTTTATGCTTCAAAAATCATTGAAGTGTTCATCTGTGAAGATTATCATGCTGAACAAAAGTATCATAAAGTTTATTTTGGACAATAATCCACAATCCAATTTAACAATCTCATAGGCATGTTGTCCATGTAACAAGAGTGATTGCTGATTACTGGGTTAGTAAACAAAAGGACGTCATCCCTGCAGCACTCTATATTGGCCGATTAGCTCATTACAGATAAACGAGCATATTTTTACGGCTGATGAATAGCAAGAAAATACAGTACAGGAATACCAAAAATATGTTTTGAAACAGTGTAAAAAATACCAATACAATTGTATATAATGATATGCAGTATAATGTATATCACATTCGGGTTATACACCAGAATTATTACAGATTTTTGTTTCAGGACTTCCACTTCAACAAAGTGGAAACTTTTCTTTTTTACCACTGAAAGCTGAACTCCTTTTAGTGCTTCAACTTGCACTGAATTCAACTCCTTCCAGCACTTCTATTTCAAATGAAGCTTCAACTTCACTCAGTGTTGACTACTGACACTCTCAGTAATTCAGTTCCAAATTCCACGTCAACCACAACTTCACGCTGTAATCAACTATTTAGAATCGTTCGACAGAATAATTTCCACAATAATGAACGAACATTGTCTTCAAAGTGTTCAGAGATTTCTGGGTTAAAGTAGCATTCAAAACTGTGTATCTCAGCTGATAGAAATTGTATCAGCAATAAGTGATGATTAAGAGAAGAGCTAAAATGTGTTGATTTAGATCTTTCCTTTTCTTTCATTCTCTTAAGGGCCACTAAATGTTTATTGTATGGAGTTTGAGCATGGATTTTGTGTAAAACAACGTTAAATAATTGGGCTTGGCACTTTTTGCATCCCACAAATAAAAAACTCCAATATTATTTGATATGTCTGAGACAAGAGATGTTGCCTCACAGCTCTTTGGGTCTTACAAGTCATCCTATGGACAGTTCCTCGTCAGACTGATAATAGCCTCTTGTTGTTTTTTGTGTTGCTTATAGTGTACTCACTCTGAAGTCTGAAGTTAAATTATGAACAGTGACTGACTGGAGGCTCTCAGTTATATTGTTGATCAATTAGCTAAAACTTAATGACATAGCCTGGCTAGTTGAATCACAGTGAGAATGTACATTTGAAGCTACATTTGACAATGTATACTCAATGTCTTCACTTGGATGTAATAAATGACACTGTGTTGTAATGCTAGGTTAAAAAAAAAAGGACTGCGCACACCCACGGAACACATAATTAAACAGAGTTGTCTGAGTGGACAGGGGACAGCCTGGACGGTGACACATCCCCTGCAGGGGGGGAGATGAGTCAGATGAGATAAGAAGCAACACTTGTCAGGAGCTCATAAAACAAAGGGAAGAGAAAAGGAGCTCACAGTGGCTGCTGTCCGGTGAAGTGTCGCTGTCCTCCGCGCTGTCTGTCAGGGTGCTGCTGCTGCTGCTGGTGCTGCTGCTATCCTCCCCGGCTGCTGCATTCACTGTCACACAGCGCGAGGCTCCAGTCTGCCGCATCTACAGCAGCGCTGCACGAGACCCGGAGCAGAGCAGAGGCGCGCGGAGCGGAGCGGAGCGGGGAGGAGAGGGCGGGGCGGGGGGAGGGGAGGGGAGGGGAGGAGGGACACTGGACTACTGTACAGAGCCGCCTGTCAGCGCAGGGTCACAAGGGGAGAGGACTGACTCCTCTGCTTCGTAGAAATGTGGATTTCTGCCTGTTTAAGTCTTCATCATGGGTGACAGGTGTAGGCTTATGTTTATGTAAGCCTCATTTCTATAACCTGTAAAGCGTGAAGGCTTATTTCCCACCAGTTCTTACTTCAAAGTGTGCAAAGTTAGGCTAACTAATATTGATTCAGATTAAAGTAGGCTATGTGAAGGTATTATTATTATCATTCTTATTTAGAAGAAGTAGTAGGAGTAGTAGAAGTAGCATCATTATTATCTAAATAAATAAACACAAATATGTTTAACAAACCATTTTTTATTACTTATAATGCAAATATAAATTGTTGTTTGCTAAATATGTGCATAAAGTTTAAGAATTTACAAAGTTATATGTAACTTTTAACATTTAAATGCATGCAATGCTCAGGTCTGCCTGAGCTCCTTCCAGCTGAATGAGAGCTGCACTGCCTGCTCCACATTCAGCTTCTTCTCATTGTTTTTACTCATTAAACAAAAAACCGACTCCACTACACAATAAACACACTACACCAAACACTACATAACACACTAACTATACACTCCAAACACGCTAAATGTCACAAATCTCTCAACTCTCAATATCGCTGTCTGTACACCGACCGTCGTTGCCTGTCATTCATCCACGACGTCCCTCCCACAACTTCCTGTTCCTCAACAACCAAACTTGCTGCTTGGAAACTTTCGTGACAAAAGCCCGTTTTTACCGTTTCTTCTGCACCAGACACAAAGCAAACGTGACGGCAATGTTCGCGAAAAAGCGCGGCGGACATTATTTACCCTAAGTCCGGTTTTGGACATGCCTGTGCATCCGGTCAGTCGACTCGGGAGGTTGGCCGTGTGGGCTAGCAGTTAGCTACACACGAACATCCACAGATTCCGATTCCACTTTGTTGTCCTGGCGTATCCGGATCTCCTCAGACCCGAACAGACTCGGTCCGGACTCGTTTAGTCTCATTAATCCACAACAGTCAGTTTAGATGCACAGAACAGAACGGGACCGAACCGCCGGCAAAATCCCGGCCCAGCTCGAGCCGCTGCAGGTATAAATCTGCTTGTTTCTTAAGGTATGTTGTGGGTTTGAGCTCTGCAGTGATTGGCTCTGGTGGACAATGCTCGGCGGAATTTGTAAAGCATTTATGAAATAATTTATTAACAGTATCATTGCAGTCCAAACAAATCCAACGTTGCACACCCTTGAACCAAGCAGCAGCCATGTTGAAACTCTCAGGTCAGTCTGATCCTGATCCGCAGAGATATTTGAGAAACACACAGACAGACAGACAGAGATTCCTTGCTTTTATAGGGGAATATCTGTAAGCTTTACATTTAAGGTGGCTGTGGCTCAGGGGTAGAGCCAGCCTCTTGATATCAGAAGGTCGCTGGTTCACTTCATTGTCTGCATGTCGAAGTGTCCTTGGGCAAGATGCTGAACCCCAAACTGTTCCTGATGTGCTGGTCGGCACCTTGCATGGCAGCCAGCACCATCAGTGTATGAATGAATGACTGTAAGTCACTTTGGACAAATGCTAAATGCCATAAATGTATCCTATTTAAAGTGATAATTGATGAATACATTTAAGACAAATCAGTGTAATGACATTTTTAACACTGGCAAAAAATCCTTAATGGCCTTCAAAAGAGTATTTTCATCAAAATAATTAAATAGGATCTTTAAGTAAATACTGTGAAATTGATAAATCCTGTGCTCTCAATCACATCTCTCATTCTTCATCAGTAATTTGTTTGAGGTTGTTCACTTTGCTCTGCAACTAAGCATCACTCCATCCACTGAGAAAGATGTGACTGAAAACTCTGAGTGGACCCTGACTCAAAATTACAGAAGCCCTGAGAGGCAAGTAAGAAAAATTAAAAAAAATAAATTCTGGTGATCAATTTCTAGATTTGATCGAAAGCGTTTTCTCTGTTGTTTGAGAACAGGTGGGAAAAACAAGGTATTACCATAATAATCTTCCTGTGTGTGTGTGTGTGTGTGTGTGTGTGTGTGTGTGTGTGTGTGTGTGTGTGTGTGTGTGTGTGTGTGTGTGTGTGCTCACATGTCTCCAGGTTCAGGCTGCTCTGACACATCCTGTGGAAGTTGGAGATTCCTCAGAGGCTTTGGGAATGTGACGAATGGCAACAGGCCACGACTCGTCAACCAGGAACACGCACCTCAGAGACAGAATCTACTACTACATGTTAACCTGACATGTTCATACTTGTAAACATACACACCACCATACAATGTACAGATACATACTATTTTACTTGTCCCTCTCCCCCCTCTTGTCTCTAAATCATCTCTAACTGCAGGGCTGATTGCATGCCAGGGCCATGCCGGATCTCCGGCATACCGGTGTGACTGCGGAAAAAAAAATAAATACATGTTTGCCCAGAGATCTAACATACAGTTCTCTGGATCTAACAGAGGCGCAACTTTCACTCAATCACACTAACAATAGGTCTACTTGCCAATCAGAAATATGGTGGGGGCAGGCCTTGGCCAAACAGATTGATCCAGAGAGCAGTCGCTCCACATGCTGTTGAATCTGGGTTTTCCATACTGACAACGCGTACTGTAGTGTCAGGATGGACCACTAATTCATGAAGCCAGGGGAAGACACTAAAGATGTCGACAAAGGCATTAAGAACAAATGGCGCTAGGCTTGGATAGAAGATAGAGGTGGTTAAAAATATCGATTCATCAATGCATTGCAATATATTTTTTCCCAATACAATATCGACTCAGAAAATCCTCTGAATCGATTCAGGCAAGCAGCGGCCCCCGACCCCCCGCTGTCCCGACGAGACGCTTCTCAGTCCCCGCCTCCAGCAGCTGAAAGCGCCTCGCCCGCGACCTTGCTCGAGGGTCGAAGGGTAATGCGCCGCGGAAACACCGTCGGAGCTGCGGAGGAGGGTAGCCGATGTCTGACGCACCGCTCTTTTAGAGACTGTAAACTCCCAGCGCAGTTGGTCTCACCGTGGCCGCTGCACCGTGCGCCCGCGGGTAGCACTCTCCTCCGGGGAGAGAGGGGGGTTCAGTGTCAACGTGTTACCCCCTCACGTCTAGCCGGAGGGCGGAGGGACCGCGGTTATATGTCTATGTTTATGTCAGACAAAAATGTACCATGCAGTCCCAGAAACAATCGCACTTTCTCAGCTTGACTATGGTTGCACTATTTTATGACTAAACACATCCTGTGCCTTTGTTTACATTCAATTCGAACTAGAACTTCCTAGAGGAAAGCCATGCCCCCTCCCCCCTCAAGTACTCCCCTGTCGGCATGGAAAAAAGTTCAGATTTATTTTTGCAATCACCCCTGTAACTGTCTGTCTACATTGCCACAGGGGAAGGAGCTCCAGCTGAACATACCTGGTGTCAAACAGGGATGATGAGGCCCTTCAGACAGGTGACGTCTGCGGTGGATGGGGATTTAAACTGGATGATTGCTTGCAAGTGGACACTCTCAAATTCAGGCCACGTCCCTACATACCAAAACGATCTTTTTCCCTCCGTCTTCCTTGGCATTGTTTCAAGAATATTTGCCTCCAAATGGATCCATTGTAAACGACTCAACACACTGTAGTACATATTCCAGGCCTATAGGTGGCGCTTGAAATTCACCAAAAACAGACAAGAAGAGACGGAGCATGTGCATAAAACTTGGGCACTGTATTCAAACAGACAGTAGAAGGAGAAACCGAACAAAACAAGAAGACAAAAATGGCTCGTCGATGGTCCATAATCCTTTTTCGCTCAGTTTAGTGCCAGAGGAGCATAATATTTTGCACTTGTAGTCCATTGTAGTCCGCCATTGTTGTTGTTATTGTTATGAGACATGGCAGGGTTAAGAGGTCGAAGGCTAGAGGTTGTGGGGTGGGGGCGATGGTGTCATCGAAACGCGGATTCGCTGTCCACAATGCGACCAGGTTTCAAAAAAGCGAGTTTACCGGCACTGCGTTTACAGGATCCATGTGGACGATCGGCCAAAATGATGCAAAACATGTGCGTTTACACACAAAAGCATTTCCATATGGATGGCCCCTCAATGTGTCCTCAATATCTACTAAAAAGTCATACAGCCACACCCGGTTTAGGTGTGGTGTGTTCTTGAGGGGCAGCACCAGGTGACAGTTTGAAAGGGTTTCTGAATACAAATACTTGGGTATCTGGTTGGATCAGAAACTCAGATTTAATTTCATATGAACACACATGTTAGCAAGCTGGGTATTTATACAGAAACAGAGCTCTACTCCTGTTCTGTGGGAAACGGACCATTAAAGCTGTCTTTTTATCTGTCCTGGATTAAGGTGATGTTATCTATAGACTGTCTCCACTCTTACTCTACTAGACTAGGTTTATCACTCCACCCTCAGATTCATTATTGGTCACTGTTAGTCCACTCATCATTGTATTCTATATGAAAATGTTGGTTGGGCCCCTTTAACCATAAGACGTGACAGCTGAAGGTTTCTGTTTCTTTTTTAAAAACCTTGAAGGGCAACATGCCACCATATATCAGCTCTGTATTAAACTGGTCCCAGAGTCACTGTTCAACACGCTCTAGTGATCGGATAATATTCCAAGTTCCCCGGGTAAACACTTCATTTGGGAAAACTGCTTTCACCTATTCTGTTTTTAATTCGAGCTCTTGAAATCATTGAAAATGAGCGCTTGCCCTCAATGATCTTTAGAGATGTAAAAGGCCCAGGAATAAAGGTGTTAAAGTTCGTCAAATGACTGTTTAACTGTTTACTGTTATTGATGAGCTATAAAAGGTCCTTGTTCACTGTCCCCTTGTTTAAAGATCACTCCACATTATGCGGAATGGCAGAAATCTAAATATTGATCCCAGCACACAGAGTGGGTCTTGAAAATTCTGTAGACAGTGAGTGCGAATGAATGAATGAATGAATAAATTACTGAATTAATAGAATTGTACTCTTCTTCTTCTACGGTTATATTTCCAGCAGATTAGACCCTTCACAGCAGGTGGAACCACTTTGCACATGTCAAAAGAGTTCTTAATTGCTTTGTGTAAACACACATATTATTTTGATTTGATGTCCATGTATACAGGTACGTTGGTATCTCTTATCAAAATAATGTCAATCAGGTTGAAGAAATATTGTCCATGTAACCACGGCTTATGTTTCGGATCAAAACGACATGCCTGAGTTTATTATACAGATGTAGCCGTCCTGGTGACACAGTGAATGTTGTAGTTAGTTGCAGTTTGAAAAAGGTTCTTGCTGCACTCCATATCAGGCATCTATAAATGTCTTCTGGGTTCATCAGCATTGAAAACAACACTCGACCCTTTTGGCAGTCAGTGGGTGGTGTGAGTTCTATTTCTTTATTTGTTTTTAAAAGAAGAGTTTTAGTTTTTAGTGCATCTAAAGCTCAATAATTAATACAAAATATGGAGTAAAAAAAAAAAGGCTTGCTGCTTCATTTCGTGGTTGAATTTGAATTGAAAATGCAAAGTTCTAACATGTTAATTGGTGGTCTTTAGGAGTAGCTTTGTTTTCTTTGACCAGAGCGGAAAGGCGTCTGCTAAATGTAAATGTAAACTGCTCCTCCCTGAACACACTCTTCATGCTGAAGTACCTGGCTGCCTGCTGTTGCCTTAAAGGTCCAGTGTGAAGGATCAGGGGGATTTACTGTGAAGCCCTAGTGAAAGTTTAGCCTGGAAGTTTATTACCTCACACATAGGTGTAGAATTGCATATGGACCGTATGGACGTGTCCATAACAATCTCAAACGATGGCTGAAATGTCCACTCCAATACTAAGGTTGAAGGAAAAAAATGTGCCTCACATGGCACACAAAGGGTTAAATCCTTTCCCACTATGGCACTTCCACCTCCCAAATACATCTTTGGGACAGGTCTGCTTTTTGATTGGCTGAGCTCCCTGTAGGCTGTCCAAGATGTTTCGCTTGCAGGCTTTGCCAGTGTTGACGAGAGGAGGTCGACACTGTTCTCGTGCAACACATGTCTGAGGATGTCGGCCAAAAGAAAGGTGGAAGATATTAGAAGCTATTTCACCAAACAA